>OU426978.1:97164982-97764982 GCA_911387785.2 Aelia acuminata
TCGATGCAGCTCTATTTCACCGTTTCCAATATAGAACAATTGTTTAGGAAATATATCTGCCGATGGATCATTTTGCAGTAGTACTCTCATATTTATGGTGGATAAATCTGAAACTTGCGGTTTATACAAATAACAGTTATTCCTGTTTAGTAGAGGTGTAATAATCATTATATGTAAAATTTAAAAATGCCGCGGAGATTTGTAATCCTTTCTTAATCAACAATAATTTAAAGATAAATAAAAAAATGTATTCTGGTGAAATTAACACCGAAATATCATTTCCAATAATTCTTTAAATTAAAGAAAGGATTAAATCTTCGCTGACATTTCTCAAATTTTACATATAAAGATAATACAACTCTACTGAACAGGAAGGAACAGCCTCTATTCGATTGGGAATAAATTTTCTCAACTTTAAATTATTGTTGATAAAGTAGGAATTACAAATCTCCACTGACATTTTTTAAATTTTAGAGCACGGGATAAAAATATTATAAAGGTTTGGTAAAATAAAAAACACTGTATTCAAATAATAATAACAAAACGAATAATGGAAATAAAGAAACTTCTGTTAAATAAATCAACTGAAAATATAATATTAAAGTCTTAATTATGCAGTTCTTTAGTAAATCACAAAGTATCCCACAACACCTAATCAAAACACACTCAGGGAGGTTGCATGTCTGGTTACCGGCAGTGTAGCCACTAATTTTCACAACATTTTGGCAATACTGACTCCCCAAGTCAGGTTTCTATTAGGTTACACCTCTGACAGTAGGTGCTATTACAGACATGTATATTATTTCAAATAATAGCCTAATTTAAATTATTAAAATGTATTTACTTTACTAAAAGTTGATATCAGGGTGGGCCACAGCAAAGCGTTTCAGCGCTTAGCTAGTAATTTAATTGAAACACAAATAAAAAAGGAAAAGGAAGGAATTACCTACACTTTTGAGAATTTATTGTAACCTTTTCTTGATTTATTTATTCTTTAATGAAAATTAACAACAAATACAAAGATTTGTATTACTATTTGTCTGTGGAAAATAATAATATAGGAACCAATAACTTCACTCACATATCACAATACAAAATTATAATAATGATAACATGTATTACAATAGCACGAACAAAAACGTTATGAAATCGACATATGGCGCCATGTTATTAAATCGAAACACGACCAACTGTATTTGCAATAATTCGCTATATAAAATTATTTTGGTCACTAATCAAGTTAAAAACCATCCTATCTCTTAAGTTGGCCAAGGCTATAAACATTGAGCCAAATTTCATTAAAATCGGTTGAGTAGTTTCTGAGTAATAGAATGACAAACATCGGGACACGAGATTTTTATATATATAAGGATATAACTTCGTAATTAATAAAGGATTTTTTTTTTCAAATTTTTATGGGATCATATCTTTTTAACTTTGTTCAGTCAACATACCGTTTTTATTTTTGTAAAAATTAGAGACATCAGTAAGCTTTAAAATAAAGCGTTGTTCTGATTTTGGAACCTGTATCGGAGAAACGGATAAAATGCTAACGAAAAGTGATGGTATGGTAAGATTTTAGTGAATATTTTTTGGTAAAATCTTTAAATATTTCCCACAGTCTAAATGTTAAGATACAAATTGAAATGATTCCTGATTTCAATACGAGGGTTTCGAATTTTATAAACTAAAAAAATAAAAGGTAAAAAATATTAGGAGATTAAAAAACTTTCTGCAAAAAATTTAAATTGAGAAACTGGTCGTTTTTTGACCATGCTTAATGTATAAGATTGCCTTTTTATCAAACGAAAAAAATTTCAGATATTTTGATTATATTTCAATTTATTCTTTAACGAAAATTAACAACAAATACAAAGATTTGTATTACTATTTGTCTGTGGAAAATAATAATATAGGAACCAATAACTTCACTCACATAACACTCCCATTTAATTCTTTTAAGTGTAATACGATTTTTACATAGTAAAAAGAACAAGTGGTAAACTTAATGTCTTGGCATTTACTATTATTATTTTAAAATAAAGTTATCTACTTTTTGAACTTCAAGGTCTGTTTCTATTTTATTTTTTAAATTTAAACTGCACCAATATAGTAATTTAAAAACCGAATTTAGAGTTTAAAAATGTTATTTAAATAACCGTTTTGGTAATGTGAGATTAAGATTTAAAAATTTGAAATATGTTGTTTTTTAAACCATACCTTTACCCCGTTTTTTGTTAAATTTTCATTCCCAGGCCTGTAGAGACATATGGTAGTTAGGAATGGATCCTGAAAAAAAAAAAAAAAAATGAAAGAATTATTAAGGTATGGGAAAGAAAGGTCCTGAGAATGATTTGATAATCGAATCAGGACAATGGCGAGCCGGGAAAAAGAAAGAGGTATGAAGATGTATGGCGTGGCAGACATGCTGGAATTCATCAAAATGGCGAGTATACGATGACTTGGCCATGTGGAAAGAATGCCAGCGGACAGTATACCGAAAAGATTACTTTGCGGAACGCCGGAAGGAAGCCGATCGAAGGAAAGACCACGTTTGAGATGGCTGGAGAATGTGGAGGCGGACCTGCGCCAGATTGGAGTAAGGAGATGGAGAAGATATGTTGCTGAAAACAATGAATGGACGAAATTGCGATTGTATGGGCTTTTGAGTCAAATTATAGATAGATAGACTTCTTACGTTGCACCCAGTGACGTGTGACGTCCGCAGGGGAGGGCAGCTGTAGACAAGTTGAGCACCAATTCTCAGGGATTTTTTAAACTTTTACCAATATCAATTACAAGATTTATATTTTTTTCCCTCGGGATAAATAGTAAACTTTCGTTTCCCCGATATTTTTGATGGGAAAAGCTCATAACATTGATCGGCACTGAAATTAAATGTTAAGACGTAAAACATTTTCTTGGAATTATACGAAGGATTCTTTTCTTTTTAAAAGTTTCAACGAGTTCTTGATTAATTTTACTTGTAAATATTTGTTCATTAAAGAAATATCAGTACTCGCAAAAACCGAAACGGAAATCATCCGGATAATCGAGGATCGATTGTATTACCCTAGTAAATTTGTAAAAATTACCTAGATGCTTCATTAATCTTTATTTAATTTATCACTAATGTTCGAAATTCAGGATATGATCTATCCCCCATCTACCCTGGGGCTGCCCCTGGCTCTACCAACAGCTACTGGAACTAAAAAATGAACCAATTGTATTCATATGCTTCATCTTCTTTTTTCACCATATCATCTCGTGATTAAATGAAATATAGCTTTTTTGAGTTGTGCCCATCGTATTCCGTATTTAATAAAAAACCAGCGAAGATACTAAAGACTCTTCTACCCCTCTAGCCAATTAGGCCGGGCGTAAGTTGAGACGCAGCTCTGTGTGTGACGTTGAGGCTAAGTCAAGTGACCCTAGTAAACAAGGATTAAGCCGACTGCGCACAGGACATGCGAAAGTCAGGACGTGATTCTATTGAAAACTGCGCACCTCAAAGGCCTAGTCGGTAAATGTACAAGATTTACTATTAGATTTCCGATGATCTTGGAGATCAATTTATAACAAAGTTATTGCAATAAACAGCTCCTTAAAGTTGCGATTAAAAGAATGGAAACATAAACGGGGAATTCATCACCAAAGACGATATTTTTAATATTAATTTTAATTTGACTTTTAATTAGTCACGATGTGATGTAGGATTAAAATTTCTAACCCCTGAGGTAGCAACTAACTACCTCAATTAATTTTTCTTCCATTTTTCACTTCACCTGCGTGGCGCAGGCCGTAACAAAACTGCATCAGGAACACTAACCTCCGCAGCTCACGGTGACTCCAAAACTGCACCACCTCACCCTGCGGCTCAACGTTCACTACTCCTTTCTATGCTACTAAACATGAAAACTCACGCCACGGAGCTGCGCCCCAAGTTTGGTGTAGCTACGTGTGAATCTCCTCCAATAATTTTATCGTGTGTTAACTGAAAAAAGACATTTATTGATTTGTGCCATTGTATACTCGCATTGGGACAAGAAAATTCTACAATATCTCTTCAATTTTTTATCAATTCCCAGACCAGCTGCCCTCCCCCCTCCCTTATAAAATATAAGTTTGTATATTTGTAGAAACAAAATTAATTTTATATATTTCTTAAGCATTATATAAATAAATATTTTAACCTTTAAATATAAAAAGTTATATTGAAAAAATTAATAAAGCCTTACAAGGTCAGAATATGTACACCAAACCCTTCCCCATAGGCCTAAGAATTTTACCAGCTGCCCCTCTAAAGGAAATCCTGAAATTGTTTAGACATACCGTTTATTTTAACTTTTTTCTTCCAATTTGTATTTACATCCATTTAAACAACAATCCCTCACGATAGCCGAGTGTTCTAAACCTTAGACCTCTGGCAACATATATCCATTTAAACAGCTGTGAAATTATAATGTTTCTATGAATTATAAATGAGGCGTTTGGTTTCAAAACCGGCTACATCCATTTTCAACAATTTTTCAGGACTGATCAAAAAAAAGATCAATTAAAAAAATTAATCAATTTAAGAAAGTTTTTTTTGTTATTTTTCGCCATTTTGCTAACAATTACCTTCAAACAAAAATGGTTGACAACTTTTTATCACATTTTCTTTTTTAAATCTCATTTAACATTAAAAAATATGTTGGATGTACCTGACTTTGATAAGAAATATCAATTATGAATAGAATAGACATTTTTTTAAAACAAAGCTCTTAATTTAATATGAACAATATATACATAGTTTTTATTTTTTAAATATACAAGTTTTCATTTAAATCCTGATGTTGACCCACATCCGTATTGGTATCATGCATATTTACTTGGATAGGTGAAATTTTACTGTCTATTACAACTTTGTAGAATTCTAGGGTACCTATTGTTCTCCAGTCTTCTCCTTAATGTTTTTCTTAATAGAGTATCAACATCATCCAACTGTTTGGAAACTTAGATACCGTTTGGGATTTCGAAAAATCAAAGGTGTTCTAAATAGTGAATCTTGGATAGAACCGCTTTTGATAAGAAATGGAATCTTTAAGTATTGGTTATCGAAGGATCTAAACGTCTTTTTAAAAAAACGCGTCTAACACATTATTTCTAACATTAAAAATTTGAAAAAAAAAGAAAAAAAATGTTTTTGGAAAAAATGGATGTAACCGGTTTTGAAACCAAACGCCTAAAATGTTTTGCAGACCAAAGTTATCTATGTTTGATTATGATTGTTGTGTGTATTGATTGATAAAACTCATGATAGATGAACCATCATAATAGATAACCCTTGAACTGCTTTGTTACAGTTTATTCTTTGCCATAGATGAAAGGATTCCACTGTTAGCATATATTTTAAATTTTTTATGTAATGATAGAAGCACATTATTTCAAAAAACATGATTACTGTAGTTGCAAAAAATGAAGCTATATTAAAACAATTGTTTTTAAAAAATCGAAAGGGTCCGCATTAAAATTGAAAATATTACTAGCAATTTAAATTTTTCTTCTGAAATTTCATATAGGTGAAATAATCTATTTTATAGATCTGCCATGGGAAACAACATCTTACAAAAAAATTGCGATGAACTTAAAAGAAAAAGAAAGGAATTAATTTGGTAAAAACGTTATTAAAATAAAAAATATACTGTATTAGTATTCAACTCTTCTATGAGCACATTGATATAACTTTTAGGTGCAATTGGGAGAGATTTATTTTTTAATTTGTTTCAACTAGGATAACTCATCGAAAACTCATTACTTCTTATATATTTTAAGGATATACAAACATTATTATTAATATTTCAATTATTGTTTTCCATAATTATTATATTTTAAGATTTTGAAACCACAAAAAAAAAAAATTATTAATTTCTAAATTAAAGTTAGTTTCCTCACAATTATTTTTGATGTTTGAAGAAATCTTTTTCTACTATTTATAGTATTATTAAATGATTTAGAGTTTGTATTTTTATTTTTAGGTACATGTCAACACTTTTTTTTTTTTTTTAAACAAGTAAATACTAATGAGATGGCATTGCAAACTTTATTGTGGTTTCAAAAACCTTAGACCTCTACCGATTCCTGCCTTTTAGTATACTGATTTATGTTTACTAATTATTATCAAAGATTATTTTAACTTTTTATTTGTATTTTTAAAAATATAAGAGATACGTTGTACGTTTATTAATAATAAATTTTGCAGGTAAAAGTGGAAAGCTATGCACTATATCAGATGTTAAAATTGAACCATGCCCAGAAGCTGCAAAAAATGAGCCTTGCAAAATCAAGAAGGGAGAATATGCCTCTATTGGATTCAAGTATAACATAGGTATTATATTTTTATTTTTTTTAGTTGATTTATATATATTGAAATTATTATTTCTAAGACAGCTATCATGAATCTATATATTATCACTATTTTCCAAAACAAGCCCTCTTAAATTCTTCTAAGAAGGTTTTTCCTTATACTTATCTAAGACTTTAATCATTCCAAAAGATCTATTAATGATTCATCAAGAAAGTAAGTCATTATTCCCTTTATAGGTTTCGTCCTCCATAAACTGTGTGCATGCATTCACTTTTTGTTGGTTTAAAAATTGTGTTATTAAAAAAAAAAAAAAGCCCTTTTTGTTAATTTTTATTATCTACATATCAAGAAAATGATCAATTGTTTCATAAATACCCATCCCCCCACCCCGTTTAGTTAAAAATAATCAGAATTGTTAGCCATAGCTTTTATGAAAAAAGAAAACTAAGAACTGGCTAAAAAATTGATATTAAAAAAAAAAAAAAAAATAAGGATTTCCATTGCTCAAATTATCATCGAAATCTGGCATTATTCTAAAATGTGCCCTTCTCTTTATTCCAGTTCAGAGCGTTCTTTCCAGGTATTCTTTTTCTATTGTCTTATATAGGTAACAACCAGCACTCCATTTATTTGTCTAATCAATCTTTTTCTGCTAAGTTCAAAATCAGTTTAACTTTGTTGCCTGTCACACTTCTTGATTTGGGTGCATGAATTACAAATCGTTTTATCATCCTTTTTATTATCATCATAAGAATTTTTTGATGTTAAAATCTTTTAAACATTTTTTTTCCTTTTCTACAATGGCCAACACCACCATAGACGTGTCATCTTTAATAAAAGGTTTGTATTCATGCAACTCTAAAAAGGATTTTTTTTTTTCAGATTTTGAACCAGTAGAACCATTGAAAACTCGAGCTTATTGGTCTACAGTATTTGCTGATTTGCCATTTGTTGGTATGGATACTGATTTATGCAAACATAGTGAATGCCCTGTTGCAAAGAATGTGCTAAAATCATTTAATTATACACTCGATATCTCAAAGTCTTTCCCTGCTGTAAGTATTTTTAACGTAAATTTATTAATTTATAATCACAATAGTTTTATTTGTTGAAATTACTTTTTTCCTGAGTTTTAAATTTTGTAATACTTACTTATCTGTTCCCAGCAAAAATTTGACATTAAATGGAAAATTTGGGAAGAAAAAGCAGGGCCTGAGAAGGAATGCTGTTTTATGTTCAAGATGAAGCTTGTTTGAAGTGCTTTTCCTCAAGTCTTGTACATTATATAAAAAATGTTTATAATTTTCGATGAGATTTATATATTGATTTCAAGAAGTAAAAATATCCAAAGGTTTTTTTTACTCATAAAACTCACAAAATAAACATGTTTTGTTGTATACTCTCATTTTTTTTTTTTTTTTTTTTTTTTTGTTACTTTCAACATCCATAATGATTTCCTTTCATTGATTTTTACTGGAAAATATGTTCCAGGGCTATTCAACAAATCTAAAAATAGTTCATAACTGTTTTTATTTGTCAGATGTTTCAATTCAGGGATAGAGGTGTTCATCAGGGCCAACAACAGTCTAAGATTCAAAACTTTAAAATAAACATAAAGTGAATATGAAAAGCCTAATGACAGTCAAATTAAACTAAAAAAAGCTAGTATAAAGTGAGTTAGAAATTGATATAGATCAAAAAAGCTACGTCATCGGGTGGCTAATGAAACATTATTAGTGTTACAAAAGGAGGGAATCATAAAATGAGACAAAGGAATATTCAGTGTGTATAGATATAGATGTTTATCTCATCCCTTTTCTATTTGTTTCCCTTAGTCAAAAAAGGTTGGTTTCCTTTTTCACCTTAGTGTTTGCTGATCTTTTTCTTTATATAACTTTCTTAAACTACCATAACCTGATAATGACATGCATCAACAAGAAATTGTTGCACTGGTTTATTCATAAGCTTTCCTACTAATGTTGCCTTTTATTTCTACATCAGTTAAAACTCATTTATTTGACTGTCATTATTGAGCTATTAATATTAAATATTTCTTGTCATTAACTGTGAACTTATTTTGTACATAATTATTGTAATTTTGTTTATTGAGCCTTTGTGAAAACCTACATAGTGGTAATTGGCTGGGTAGAAATGACCATATAAGTAGTTATTATTGAGATCATCAAATATTAATTTATGTTATTATTATTATTCTGCATTACAAACCATTAGCAAGTCATTGGCTACTTGATCAGATTGAGTTGTACATTATATCAGATTAGATGTTTTGGTTCAGGAATTTCAATAAAATAAGACGGTAAAGAAAGAAAATTAACATTAACATATATTTGTACTTTCAATTGGTATTATGTACATTAGGTCGTCTACCAGTTATTAATTGACAATACTTAAACTTAAAAATTCAGTAAAATATTGCATATAAGCAACATAAGAACCAACCATTTTATATCATTTAGGATGAATGCTAAATGTATGATGTTCTTTCAGGACAAAATTCTACAGCTCTGTATACAATTAATAGTGATATGAAAATATTCATCTTTAGTTTTTTGTTGAGAAAGGAAAATTCTTGATTTAGCTCAGAGATGAGTAAAATTTTCACAACCATTAATTTAAACCACATTTAGTCTGGTGTTGCTAACAGTCTCAATCTCAACTGTCCGGGATTTCTTATCATCTTCCTGTTCCAAATTCCAATTAAGTTCATCATTGTAAATATATTCCTCTGGCACAGTTCCAGTCCAACGGCTTGTCACTTTTAAAACCAAACCTGTAGAGGAAAAATTTAAATAATGTCAAACTTAACAGTCCTCTGAACTACTAATTTTGAACTTCATCAAAGATATCCATTGGGTATTAAACTTACCAGTAAAGATTCCAGAAGTTAAAGCCACAAGTAAAGTAATTGCAACCCCAAGAAGCTGATAAACTGCTTGCCCTAGCGCTGATCGGTTTTCTCCTGGTAACACCTAGAAAAACGCAATAAATCTGGCAACAAAGTCTCTTATAATTTACTAAACTACATTTTGTTTGATCTAAATTTTGGCCTCTCAAAAATTTTTGAAATAATTCTTTGTGAGTTGGCATATAATTCCAGAAGATACATCATTCAGAGCTGAAGATGTGATGTCGCAATGGCTGAGTGTCTTATAACATAGCCTGCTATAGAATTATTGATTCAAGGGGTTATGGTTTGAATTTGAGAACCGACAAAATTAATCTTGGCCTTCCCACCCTGGTTAAAATATGTTGGTCATAGCTCCTGAATAACCCCTTTTCTGCCAGCAAATATCAGTTATTTAAACCTCCCGCTCGCCATGGATAGCAATTTTATCATTTTATCATTATTAACCGAAAACAGGGGTCATAGGAAAATTTAGATGTTGACTTTTTAGTTTATCCTTTCTGATCAGCAACTCACTTTTTAGAATAGAAGAAAGGTGATTTCTTTGTATCAATTGTAAATAGTGAAGACAAATAGTATCCTGCCATCTATTATGCACTTTGCAACTGGTGTTGATAATTATTTTTTCAAAAAATATTAAATAGTAGAAATTCCAGTTATTTAACCCATATTTTTAAATTATATAAAAGAATTTATATTAATTTTGAAATTATTAAATATGGATTTTTTCTCTTTTTTTTGTTTCAATACCCCAATACCCCTGGCCATTCGAAAGAAGTAACCAGCCTATTCTAACCTTGGTGGGAAGGTCGAGATTTATCCTTTGGGTCTGCCACAAAATAAATGTCAACTAATCCATTGAATCCATTTGAAATGGCTCTAGAATCTTAAAGTGGCTCACACCCTGACAAGCTCAGCTATCTCGGCTATGCCATTTATATACTCGGTTATACATGTATTTATGTATAAAATATCAATTTTATCAGTTTTTAAAATGGTAGGTTATAAAATATGAATTTCCCATCATAAGTTTGAAATTTTTGTTGTAGTTTTTTTATTAAAGTTTATGAAGAAAAGATATTTTCTAAATCACCCCATACTCAAAAATGCTGTTATTATTTATTGCTATTCACTAAAACAACTTATTATTAAATATTGTATAGATATTTTGACTCTAGAAGAAAAATAAATAAATATTTTACAAGTACGTGATCATAGTAACAACTATATTACTGAATTGAAACTTTGACTTGCTTCACCCTCTTGTTTAGTTTTATTGTTCTATTGATAATAGATCAGAAATTTGTCAAAACTGTTTCACTAAATATCATTTTGGTTAAAGCTTAGAGAATGTGAAAGGAAGTTATACCATAATAAGATCAAAATATGAAATATATCTATATTAATATAACTATGTGTCAAACAATATTTATTAAGTTAATTTCAAAATAAAATGTCTTATGGTAAGATTACGAGAAGAATTGTAGAATTTTTGAAATAAGCTGATGATTTAAATTGTTGCCTATATTTTTATAAATTATTATAATAATTTTTCTTACCTGAAGGAGACTATGCTGAATTTCTTTAAGTTCAGCAGTAAAGGCTTCTGGTGCCCTTGCTTTATATATTAAAAATAATCTGAAAAAAAAACATGAATAAATTTTGAATTCATTTCTATTTAATAGAAGTCCATGATAGTGATAATCTGATCATTAATTATTTTTCATAAATAATCACTAACTGTATAAAATTCTTCTGTGGAAAATTGAGGGAAATTGGTGTACTTATAGTCTTTTTGATGCAATATTATTCAAGTTGGGAATTACTGTAGTGGTTTATTTATCTGAATATAGGTCAGTGGTGTTTAATGGCATTTTATCCTGTAAAAGAAGGGTCCAACCTTCACTTAGGGTTGACTTATATATTTGAATTCGAATTAGGAATATTTTGATTTTTACTAAACTTGGTAATTTTAAGCCACTTCTGAGTTTATTTCATTTTCTACTAACATTATTGGAGATATCTTACATTTTATAATAATAAACATTTTCACAAATAGTGTAGTAAACTAGATTACATCGATAAGACCATAGTGTGTAGCACTCTTTCTATTTTTTGAGCTTCATAAAATATTATAAATATTGTAACAAACTAAACTCACTCCTCATAAACATATTTGTCAAAGTTTCCAAATATGAGCAATATTATAGGCTTAGGTTGACTAGACACCCTATATAGATGAGAACAGATAAAATATTGAAGAAAATCTCATTTTAAAAATTAAATAGAAGTAAAAAACTGAAAAAAGACGACTGGGCAGAGATTGATGACATAAGAAGTCTAGACTTTGGAATAAGCAAAAAACCACTGACAATTTTTTTAAGATAATTTTTTTTAAAATTTTCAATTTCATTAACTTTATTTACCTTGGTCCATATACTTCTTGAGTAGCAATCGCAGCTAAAATAGCACCCACAATACCAGCAAATATTCCAGGTAAGCCATGCAGATTATGTACTCCACAAGTGTCATGAAGTCCAGTTCTTCTTTCAAGCCATTTCTAATGAAAAGTTATCTTTAGTATGAATCAAATGTAAAAATATAGATATTGATATAGAAATAAAATTTTATGTATAAAAGAGCTAAATGGATTAAAGATATACCCATTTTTGCAATAGAGGGGCGGGCGAACAGAATATACAGGATTGTGTCTGTTTTTCAAAGAGATTACCCTAAGCATTAAGTTTTACATTTAAAAGCATTTAAAAGTTTGGCTTATTTCTTTGACTGCAGTGGTGGCCAAATTTTCAATTATCTTTTATAATGATTTTTTTTTAAATTCTACCATAAACAATAAATGCAAAAGCTTAAGATCTAGAGAGCGTCCAGGCCAAGCGATTGGTCTTGCATGCCAATTAATCCATCAATCCATACAGGGAATTTATCTGAAATTTATCTCATCCCTTATCTTCCTTTTTATCTTTATAGATGGAGAGCCATCTGATTGAAACCACAAATGATATTAATCATTTTTAAGCAATCTTAATAATTTCCAATTCATAATTGGTCTTCTAATTTCCTGGTATTAAATTGTTTTAGTAGATCTAAACTACCAGGTTGGAGCAATCACCAGGACAACTTTTTTCACCTTAATTTCATTTATGTAACGATTGACGTTTCGGCCACATGACCATTTTCCAGTCTCAATCTGTCTATTATATTATTCGTCATTCTTATTTTTTCAGCAATTGTACTAAACATATTGATTTCGTTAATTTTTAAAAAAAGAAGATTTCCTCATTTTATGGTGTTGTCAAAGAAATTTTATCAAAAACTCAATCTCTAAACTTTCTTTATTGATCATCAATAATGTTTTTTAATTATAAAATTATTAACTAACAGCAGAAATGTAGACATATTAAAATATAGTCTATTATCCGCAAACTGCTCAGTGGCCTGAAATTTATGCTGAAAATGATACTCATGACTTGCATGAAGATCTTCGTACAGCCAGAGGTAATTATTTTTCTGATTGAAAATATCTCTTCTAAATACCTATCAATCAACTTGATTTAAATACCAATAGGCAAATTTTCTTCTTTGTAAAACATCTTCTAATATTAAATTTTGTCTCATTGGTGAAGAAATGGTTGCTGTCTATTTGAAACGTGCTTTATTCATACTGTGATTATAATATGGGCTCACTATTTAATTCTGCTCCAGTTCTTCATACACTGCAAGATGGGCTATAAGCAATATGACCACAGGCCTTTCTTCATATCATAAAGGGGCAAAAGCACCAACAGTACTTTGTTTTAGCATTACAGAATATTAACCAGTCTTTATTGTAGAAAATTTACCAGTTTCTCTAATGTATTGAAACTTTGCACTTTTTAGAAATCATACAGAATACTTAAGATGGGCAGCCTTAGCATCACTGTAGCAAAATTTATACCCTTATATGATATTTACTTTTACTTATGCATCATATCATATATACTTCATATTTACTTAATAGTATAAATACGTAAAATTTTGTAAATTAGTATAATAATTAATTACTAGTATAATTGTGAGACATAATTATAAGATTTTGCGAAAGAGTCAAACAAAATGATAAATATTATTGGGTAATCCCAGTGATAAATCAAAATAGTATTGTGACGTGAAATAAAAACAGATGATTATTTCCAATTTAGGGTCCAGACTTTTGTGGAACTGGTACATAACTGTATTAGTACGTGCTTTGGATGTTACAAGAATGCTCTACGCCCTTCTGGAATGTTCCATCCCGGACTAAATATAAGATGTGGCGGACTAGGGGGCTTAGTCCTACCTTGAACATGATTTTGTTCATTTGTTGTTAATTTTATGTTACTGTATTGTCACTAGTAGTTACTTTTACTTTCACTTACCTATATATGAAATATATAGTAAGTGGAAGTATTGCGATCGTGAAAAAATTCGACTTCCGGTTTTCAACGGAAATACACGTTTTGGGGTCCCCTGAGTCAAAATAACCAAGTCCCGCGAAATGGTCTGTGTGTGTGTCTGTGTGTCTGTGTGTCTGTGTGTGAACAGACTAGCTCAAAAACTATAAACCGTGCGATCCTGAAATTGGGTATTTAGTGTAGGTATATGCCCGCGATGTGACAGCATAAATTTCATCAAAATTACTTAAAGGGAGGGGGTACTTTACTTAATAACTTTTTAGGTTTTTTTCGATTTTCTCAAAAACGGCTCTAACGATTTTGATTAAACTGAGTATTTCATCTATTTATATGCCCGAGATATGACTGTAAAAAATTCATCAAAATTGATTAACCGGAGGGGGGACTTTACTTTATAAATTTTGTAACATTTTCACGAGTTTTTTTTATTTACTCTAAATCGGCTTTAATGATTTTGATCAAACTGGGTATTTGATGTATGTATATGCCCGAGATATGACTGTTAAAATTTCATTAAAATTGATTTACCGGAGGGGGGACTTTACTTAATACATTTTGTATCATTTTCACGGGTTTTTTTATTTACTCAAAAACGGCTTTAACGATTAACAAAAATAAGATATGGATGTAGAAAAATGTGTGACTTTGGGAAATTATATTTAACAAAACACGTCAATTTCTTATCTAAGTAAGTTGGTAAGTGAAAGTTGTGTGTTGCGCGCACGCACCAGATTTTTTGTAATGTTGTTAATAATTTGAGATTTTATTGTTTGTATGATGAGAATTATAATTTTTCGTAAATAAAAATTATTTTAAAACCACATTAGTGTTACAATATTAATCTTAACTTGTCTATATTTCATGTACAGTTAGTAAAAAAAGGTCAGTAATTAATACAGCTTGATAAGAAATGTTTTTATTTTTTAATTTTTTTGAGATCCTTAATGCATATTTCAGTACAAGGTTTAACCCCGAAATACACCATATCATTTCTTTTTTTTTTTTTTTAATCAACACTATTTCTCTCTGGCTATCTATAAGTTAATATAGGATAGCGAAGTAATGGATATACTCACTAACTTATCTTACCCCTCCTTATCTTCAACCAGACCACATTTTTTAATTAGTACCTAACCAACTTCAAGGAATAAAATAACATTTTATTATCTATATTATCTCTCTGCTTATAGTTATTCTAAATCCAAGATTTTTGCTCTCATAATCAAATGAATGATTTTTCAAGTGAAAAATAAAATAAATGTTTTACGTTTCAAAGTAATAACCAAAATGATACAAAAACATTTAGACTAAATTCTAAGTAATATATTTTACTACCAAAAGAAATGATTAAAGGATAGTTTAATTTACTGTAATACAGTTTTAATAGTTATAACAACAGAGATAATATAAATAATAGAATTGAAACAAGACATGCAATATTTTAGCTGGTCCATAAATAATATAATATAAAAATTATAAATAATAAATAAAAAGTGACATTTGTCAGAATCTACAGAAAGGGCGTAAGAATGATTTCCCAATTAAAGGAATAAAAAGAGAGAGAGAGATATTTAGTTTTTACAAAATTTTGTTAAAATTTTTTAATAGGGGTGATTAAAGATGTCAAAATATAATCTGGAAAAGGCAAAGTGATAAAAAGAAAGGCAATTAAAACCGGGCAAAAAATATAATTAAATTTCTTCGATGGTTGAATACAATAAATATTTGTTGTACTTATAAATACTTATATTTGACATAACAAAACTAATAGACTGATAAATCAATATATTTAAGAAATAAATGGCAGCATACTCACTTGAACATATACGAAACCTAGTGTGGATATCAGACCCCCACCGATACCAATAATGAGGGCTCCGTATGGATGAATCATTAAAGTTGTAACAGTTCCGACAGCAACACCACCAGCTAATGTTGCATTTTGAATGTGACCCTGGGCGAATAGATTGTGAATTTTGTAAAAGCAATGCCAACTAGTATATCTCAGGAGTGAACTAGTAGATTAATTTATTTAAAAATTATTTTTTCCTCATAGGATAAGAAAATTTTTGAAAGAAGTAATTATTTTCTTAAACTATAAAAAATATTATAAAACAGCCATATTGTATGAATAAATAAATTTATTATTCCTATTAATTATAAATTTCCTAAGAAGTAAATTTATAAAATCCTAAATAATTATTTAGGAACTAGTAACTTTTAAAATGAATTAATCACCATTGTTAGCTTCCTGTTACTGTCAGTAAGGGTTGAAATAGCAAAAGCAGTTACACATGATGCTGTTAATGAAATATAAGTATTGATGATTGCTCGCTGTTGTTCATCATCAGCAGTACTAAGGACACCATTAAAACTTGGCCAGAACACCCACAAAAATAAGGTTCCTGTAAATCATGTATATGAATTAAACTATGTTCCATCAAAGTATTATAAAAACTTTAAGTAAAAATAATGCTTCATAAATAAGTCTCATTTTAAGTAAATTCAAATTATTATATGATTTCAGCATTATAGAATAGTTTGCATGTTATCTATAAAATTTTCTTACCGCTTTATGGGAAAATCCTTTTCTTAAATTGGCATGATTTTATTTTATTTTATGTTTTCTCTATTTCTTAGCTACATAAATTGAGTCTAAAATGTCTAATTATTCAAATTACCATTATTTTATTAATAAATGGTCAATTAATATTTCTTAAGCCATTATTAAAAAAAAAAAAATATATATATATATATATATATCAGATTTCTATGGGTACACTTAAGGGGATTTTAAAGACTATTTAATTCTACATTGATGTAACAAACAGTTTTTATGCTCATTTAGTATAATTAGACGGGTGTGTGAAACCAAGATACATTGAACAGCTCAAACATTTAAAAATTCAACTTACCTATCATAGCAAACAAATCTGAAGTATAACTTGTTGCTTCCAGATTCCTGCATTTTGGTTTTCCAAGAATCCTAGATATAGATAATCCAAAGTAAGCCCCAAATACGTGAACATAAATTGACCCTCCAGGATCAGAAACCTAAAGGAAATATGGAGTCATTATATATATATTCAAACAAAATAATTTTTTTAATGATATTTATTCTTAATAATTACTTCCTTAGAATGAAGCTCCAGTATATGGTTATATTTTTAAATTCCACATGAGCAATTAGGTTTATTCTTTAGTTTTTATAAAGAAAAATATATCTGTAATTGTGCTGTTCGTGCATAATTACTCCATTTAAAATTCAATTGATAAAAATTTCAATATCTTTTATTATGGGATAAAACTAACGGAAACTATATTAGCTTATTATGAGTAACAATTATTAATTAAATTATAAATAACAATTATATTAATTATAAAAAACAATTATATTAATTTTAAATAACTGTTATATTAATTTTAAATAATAATTATATTAATAATAAATAATATACAATATATTGATATTTAATAAATAAAAATTATAAATAAAGAATATAAAAAAGTAATTTTGAAGAATTAAAAGGATTATTGACGTTTAGTTAATAACTTCATTTTAGCCCAGGAATCAATAATGGCATCAATATCAATATTTGGAATAAATAAAAAAAGTAAGGAAACATTTTACTTGATTTACATATGTGACTAAAAAAAGAAAAAAAAAAATCTTAAAAATTGTTTATTACTTAACTGTATACTACTTCTTTTCACTCAGACTGTAGGGATATTAAATGAGGCAAATACATTCTTAGTCAAAGAAAATATAAAGAAGGAAGACTAAAAAGTTTGTCCACTTAAACCATACTTCATTGCAGATAGACAATTACGTATAGGAATAAAATTGTAAATCTAGTACGAATTTTCGAAATTGTTTGTATCAATTAGAAGATTTTATGTATAATTTTCCTTAACTTCTTGAAGTTTTTATTAAAAATGAAAATAATTCTTCACTACTTTATTGATAGAATTTTACTCCAGATTTTTTTTTTGCGGGGTTACTCAGGGGTAAGACACTTAACTACTATGCTCTATGGCCCTGGTTTTAATATGCTGAGGAAACCCCCACCTAAAGGGTCAGGAGACCCCCTTGCGGCACACTTAGTCTCTACAAAATAGGTACTTTTAATTAAATGATTAATTAAAGTTAAAAGCCTGGTGGTTAAGTATGATCTCAGTAAAATCATGCTTTTAACCTGCTTGACCGCTGACCAAGAAACAGTACTCTTTACAAAGTACTGAAGCAATAACCCTATCTGGATTGAAGTGGTACAAGTTTTTTTTTTCTTTTACTTCTTGAAATATATTGATCCATAGTATTGGAGGCAACAAGTTGTTAATAAGCACTATTAATTAGTGTTTTTAATTGCTAAAATTATTTTGTTGTGTTTTTAGGAAACTACATCTATGGTTTAAACTATTTACAGAAACTATAAGAAATGGTTGAGATCCTTTATTGAGTTATGAAATAGCCTAATTAAATTTTTTGTTTAATATGCAAATAATGGCGTGGACTATATTTTCTTATAAATGAGGTAAACCACTATTAGTATTACAACCAAAATCACGTAGTGAAAAAAATTAATAATATCACTAATAAAATTAAAATTAACTCAAATAAGTATAGTCCATAGACCACTTCTAATAAATGGTAATATAGTGATTTATTGTAATTAATTATTTTGAATGTAATCTCTCTCTTTATATCTTTTCTATTGCAGAGATGCAACAAATGCCATGAAGTTTATTTAAATTACTACTCAAAGCCATTCCTGCTTAATATTAGCATTTATTTTTATAGATAGTGATAAGGTAGTTTTTTTATTTATTTATTTTTTTTTTTTGTTGGAAGGCCTCCATTGAAGCCCTATACTAGCTGGTTAATATTGTTATCACTGGTGTTTTAAGTCATTTATAAAACCTGTACCACTACAACCCATAAAGGGTCTTGGGTGCAGTACTATGTAAGGAAGAGTACTGTTTCTTGGTCAGCGGTCGTGCAAGGAGGTGATTTGACCGTGATCACGCTCAACCGCCAGGTTCTTTCCCCTTAATTTTTCAATTAAGGGTACCCACTTTATAGAGGCTGGGTTTGCCCCAGGAGGGTCTCTCGGCCCATGAGACGAACTGTGGCGAATAATAAAGATATCATAAGCCATGTCAGATTCGAACTTGGGACCTTAAGCACAGCAGTCCACTGCCTTACCAGTGGGCTACCCCGCTCCCTTTTAAGTCATTTATAAGGACATATAATGGACTAATAATTCCTGGTACTTTGCTGCCATCCACTCATTCATAACCAAAAACTACTACCTTTCTAATGTTATTTGTAGTTGTAGCAAAATTTTATTAAGATATAATGTTAAATCACACAAAATTGATGTTGTTTTTTCAAATTTATGTACAAAATATATTTATTTTGAACTTATTCCTTGGCTTATGCACTGGAATATCTATTTGTACAATTTTTATTTCACTGATGTATATATTCGGTACATACCACTGATGTGCCTGCACAAACTTTTTATGTGAAAATTTATTTTAACATTTGTTTAGATCAAATGTTGAATTTGATTTATATAATCAATAAAATTTATATATTTTTTTTCATAAGTGAGCTGTGATCTTATTAAAGTAATCTGGAAATTGTTGAACCATTCACTTAAAATATGTGATTGATTCTTGTTTCCTTACTTCAAATTATGAAAATCTAATAAATTCAACTTTTCAAAGACAAAGTCTTACCTATTCCTAGTGCAATGAATTAGTTATAAATTGTTAAAAATAGTATATCTATTTTTAGAAATCATTAGAAATTATCTTTTTTTAGAAAAAGAAAAAGGAGAAAGAAGAAGAAAATAAAGGAAAGTATATCTATTTTTCCCTTTCAACCCCTAAAAGATCATAATAGACAAAAACTATGTTTATTAAACATTTAATATGTATTTAATATTTTGTATAAACAAATTTGGTTTATGTATGCATAAATTCTATAAAGACCTCAGCAATATATCTGAAATTTAGGAAATATCAAAATCATTTCCAATAATTTTTTTATAACAGTAAAAAATAAAATTAAAAATAACATTTGGTTTAAAATATGCATGGCTGAAATGTAAGTAAGAAGAGTGCCGAACATATGAACACTAGCTGTACTGTGGGCCTAGTTAAAGAGGAGTAATTATTTGTATCTATATCCTTCATCAGATAATTTTCCTCAAATATTCATGAATGAGAAATACCATTAGCACAAATTTTTCATTAAACAGTGGAAGGAAACAGTGGGTTCAACATTTCAATTCATATAAACATTAAAGAAAAGCAAAAACGGCTCTATCTCGCCAATTAATTAACAAACAATTAATTTTATTGTTTAGAAAAATAATGTATGAATCAAATATGTAAAAACTGTTTTCAAACTTTAATGACCTAACTTATCAAACTTTATAAACTTCTCAAAACTGCTCTTTTGTGATTCCTTTACACATATGATAAATAATAAAGAATTTGAAAAATTAAATCATCAGGATTTTTTCTTTTCTAACTATCTTCTCATTACATAGCAACCATTAAACAGCTAACTTGCACATAAAATAATGGGCAATTTAATTTGAAAATTCAAGAGATAAAATATGATACAATGGTTTGATTCAGAAATTTTATAAATTGACTGATTACAATGAGTCCTAGAATAAGCAAAATCATTATTTGTTTCCAATCTTTTTGTCTTATAATGTTATCGTTTGAGACCAAAAAAATAAGATTGGATGAGTACATTTAAATAAATGAAATATAGTAGTCAAAAATAAATTTATTTGATGAGTGCAAGTATTTTTGTTTTTTAATGACTATCGCAACATTAATAATAAAATATACGTATCTTTTCATAACTTCCAATAATGGAATTCACATCGTTTTTGCTTGGTCTTTCCTGTGATCAATTCAAATTTGTTTTATCTCTATTATTTATGTAATTATTTTTTTTTGGGTTCATTCTATTTAAATTTTACAGTAACTTAAATGCCATCTAAGATCTGTTTAATAACCTCAGATCTTTCATTATTAATGCTTTATTTATTTTAAAGGTAAGAGCAGAATTTTGTTTTAAGACTGCTGGTTCTTTTGGGAGCTGGGCACCCCTGCGAATAAATGGTGGAAGATAATAAAAAAAGTATATAAATAGATTTGATTAAGTAGATAAATTTAATTATCAAAAAATAATAATAATACAGTAACTTAGTAATATAATATTCATTAATGTTTTCACAGCCTTTTAGTATTAAAAATATTAAGCTAATAATTCATATTTATGACAATTGGTTCAGAACATTACAAGTGAACCTTAAATTTGTTATTATTATTATATAATTGCTTAACTTTGGGTTTCAAGAGCCTTTCTTAATGTTAGCTATTTTAAACCATAATAATCATAATTCAAATAAACTTTAATTATAATCACCTTTTAATTCAATGACTATGACATATAAAGTTGTGTATCTTAATTTAAAGAATCACACAAACTATCTATACTGATGGAGTCTTCTTTTTCATTATCCATATAAGCGCATTGATTATTATTAGAAGATTTTTTATAATCTTGAGCATTTAAATTACATTTCCTATCAAGTATTGCAAAATGGTAATATTTATTTGTGTCAGATTTTGTGCTTTCATTATGATGTATGACTCTTCTCGGTGAACAGTTAAATCTTTCTGAGTTTTCGTTTATACAATATTCATAACCATATGTGTTTGAAGAAAATGATTTATTTATTTTTAAACTTTTTTCTTTCATATTGAAACTCCTATTCCTCCGAAGCTCAGACTGAGGGATAGACAAACTATCTATACTAATTTTTTCATCTTCACTTTCATAATTTTCATTTGTATTTAGTATAAAAAAGGGAATGTTTATAGGAAATGGCTTACAGCTTTTATACTTCTCAATATGTTGTAATTCAATCAAAGAGATCAAATGAGTTTGGCACTGATTTGATTTAATTTGTCTTTTCTCTATGTTGTCTTGACTTTTTATTTCATTTGATAAGATTCTGTTTAAAAGCGCAAAATCTCTGTTGCATAATAGATGTTGAAAGTATCGAGTTTCATGTAAGAGGCCATCACTGATAGATTTCTTCCTGTAAGCATTACCAAGTTCATCGAAGTAGCCCTGCTTTTCTTCATTAAGACTATCTTCACTAATAGATTGTTTTTTTAGTAGGCGAATTCTTCCAGTTAATAAATTATCTAAGCTGTCAATGCTTACAGTCTCAAGATGTGATAGCTGTGTTTCATAATTTAAAGGAATCTTGTTGTGGTTTTTAAACTGGTAATCATTAAAGAATGTTTGGCTCCTTCTTTTGAACATTTTTTCAATTTGGTATGATTGTCCTACAGTTTGGGATCGATTCCTAATTTGATATTTGGAAGTGAAAACTTTGTTTGAAAAACCTGCTCTTCTATTAAGGCTTTCAGTAGAATCGTGTATAATTCTTATGTGTTCTTTCATTGGCTGATATAAAATTTCTTTGCTTAAAGATCCCCTTTGTAAGCTATCTTCACTAATATCACTTTTAACACTGTTGGTAATAAAACTATCCAAGCTCCCCGATTCTTTATTGTAGCTTCTTTTGCTGCCATATTTTTTTAAGAAAATTTTTTTGTCTTCTAGACTGTCAGTCGAATACAACGATAGCTGCTCAAATGATTTTGTCTTGCATAAATCATCATATTCAGGGACAGGAATGAAATTTTGAGTATGACTAATCTTTGAGCAGGAAGAGTCTCCATGTTTTAGCTTTTTTTTATTGAACCGCTTAATATATTTTTTCCATATCTTCAAATTTATTATACTATGCATTATGTGAATTAAAGGAAATTTTAAATTCTCGTTTCAGGACCATATTCTGTTAAATCTTTACAAGCTAAACTCAAATCCTTTGAAGAAAAGCAGGCAAATTGTTACAGTTCAGCATTTTATTACTATAGAATTGGATGAACACTGACACTTACACTTAATTTTTCACCAATATGTAAATTGAGTAAGTATATTGGTACTTCCAAAAATGCCACTATGACCAACTGGACTGGTGATGTTTTCCCAAGAATACAGCCGAATGAAATAAGTACTGCAGCTACCAGAATGTCAGTCTCGATCAAACTGCACAATATCAAAACAAATATGATTGCTACATCGTTAAATATACAACCATGACTAATATTTTATTGTGTTCTAAGGAAGTAAATAGTGTATGATATGAAAAGCAAATAGGATTAGTTTTGTTTCTTCAAAACAACTTCAACTTTCAAGATAAAATATGATTGATACAAAAACTTAGCTTATAATTATATTGCTATATATTTTATTTGATTTAAATTTAGTATTTATGATAATAAATTTTCAATAAAAAATAGACCATTTTTAAATATCCTTGGAATCAATTAAATATTATATAAGCTATAATATTTTACTGTGAAACTGTCTAGACACACTTAATAACCATTATGTATTATAATGCTAAAAATTCATTTTTAGTATAGGTACCTGGGAATCTTTCAAACCTATTGATAAAAATATTTATAATGCAAACAGTGTTAATCTAATCTTTTAACTGTTATCTATTTAAGTAAAGTAAATTTTAAGTGAATTATTTAGAGTTTGCATACCTTCAGGCTTAATATGAGCAAACTTATTTTAAGAAATTAGATTTATAGGAAAACTAAAATTGTTTTGTAAAAATAAACTAAAATGTTTGTAAAAATACACAGGAGATGCAGCCTCTTAAAATTCAAATTGCTAATTTAATAATATTATTCAAAAATGGCCATAATAATATATTTCTCAAGAAATGGATCATAATATTTGTTAATGTAAAGTAATTATAACAGAGCGATTGGGAAGACCCCCTGCTACTGTTGATCCAACCTTGGCTAAAGCATAATTAGAAACCTCACATTATAATTCCATTAATAAATCTAATCAATTATGCAATAGACATTCAATTATTTCAAATGCTTGGGTACTGAATGGAAACTGTTTATTTATATTTTTAAAGCATATTAATGGACATCCCATTATTCTCTATATCAATAAATAAATTTATCTATTTTACTAAGATGCTGTTAATTAAAAAATAAATAATTATGTACTTAAAGTACTAAATTCTGATAATGAAATGAAATAAATTTTCTGAAATAGTTTAAAAGAAATTCTACCAAAAATGTGTTAAAATTAGACATGAATTATTTAAAAATAAAAACTTATACCTACTTAATTTATTTGAACATGACTAAAAGGATTATTCATTGATAATTATCTGAACTGTGAAAACCTTTAAAATTAAAAAAAAATATATATAAGTTTCTATTTAACTAGTTTTTATATTTGTTTTAAATACCTGATAATCGATATTCCCTTGCCTTTGAAAAGTGATTGAATCAATAGACCCCACTGCATCATTATAGCACATAGCAGAAAGTTAAAACTGATTGAGCTAAATCCGTATTTACGAAGGAATGTCATAAGAAATCCAAATCCCACGAGTAACATCACATGTATATCCTGAAACACTTCAAAAATAATTTTATTTAAAATCATTTATGAAAAGTTTGAATCTTCTGGGATTAACTTCAACCTTGTTTTAAAACAATTCCTTATTATTTTTCTGAGAACATTTTAGGCCTTCTTTATTACCGCAAGGTCTTATTCATCATCCAATCAAACACACACACATGCTCTTCCCAAAAAGACCAGAAGTAGTCTTCGATACAATACCGAATCTAGAGTGGGACCAATTATCGGAAATCATTCAAGAAGAGCTTGAGATAAGGGGTCTCCTGATGACCCTACATCCTATCGTCCAATCCGTCTTTAAACACTGCGGGTAAAATTCTGGAGGGGATTGTATGTAATAGGATTACAGAGCTTAATGAGGGAAGTCGAGGATTTTCTGAAAATCAATATGGTTTTCGTAAAGGTTGGTCAACAGTCGATGCAATAGACTTTGTGATAAAGTCAGCCAGAGAAGCCACTGCAGGAAAAAGATGGAGAAGGGGTGAAAAGAAGTATTGCGCTGTGATAATGATAGACGTCAAGAATGCGTTTAACTCAGCAAGATGGGATTGCATTATGGAAGGGTTGATTAAGGAAAAATTTCCACAGTACCTCCTTAAAATCATCAGTCATTTTTCTGACAGAATCTGTAGGTATGAAACAGATGCAGGATCAAAAACCTACTATAAGGTGGAATTCCCCAAGGTTCTGTATTAGGATCATTATTATGGAATGTTATGTACGATGCCGTACTCAGACTTCCTATGCCGGAAGGAATTACCAAACTGGGATTCGCAGACGATTTTGCAATCATTGTTCGTGGAAAGCTTTTGTACAAGGCCAACAGCACAATATTAATATTCACCAGCGGCTTTTGTCCGTGGGCCTACAACTGGCTGACCACAAAACTGAGGCTGTACTTATTACCAGCACGAAAGTGAGAGAAACAACCGCCTTTAGTAACATCCTCTTGTACTGAGAAAAAAAAAAGAAAAATTATGGTAAGGAAAAGTGGTGTAAAGCACAGAAAGCAATTAACAAACAAAAGAACAAGTACACAAACAAGTACAATAAACAGAAGAAGAAACTTATGAATGTTTAAAATTATTAATTAATTTATCCCTTATGTTATTGGGTGACATTACAAAAAAAAAAAAAAAAATATATGATTGTAAAGTAAAAACTCACTTGGGTAGTATGAAAGATGTGCTGACTTCACTTTCAAAACAATAGGGTTTGCATCTCTTCCATAGTATAGTTGAAAAGCAAATAATGGAATCATGATTATTTCGATGGCTATCAACAGTATACCTGCCCGGCGGTCGAGAGCCATTCTGAAACTATATATGTGAAAAATATTTTAATTTTCCTGTTATACCTAAACTAAAAATCATCATAATTTTCATAATCTGTAGTTGTTTTGGACATAGCACATGATAGAATCCAGTTATAAAATAGGACAAAAACTATAGTAGACAATTGAATACTTAGAAAAATAATTCAAACTTCACTCTGATAGCTATAAAAAATTTATTTAAAAAAAATGAGCATAGAGTAAAAAATGTTATTCTAGAATGACTACTAATGAGGAAAAATATCAGCATAAAATTTGGACAATAATAGGTAAGATAAAGTGTTCCTTGATGAGGGGAAAGCCCCGAAGCATTAATCTCTAAGTTAAATCAATAAAGCAATGAAAAGCTTTACAGCATTATCAAATTTGAAGTAATAAGTCTTTCACAAAGTAGGATAGATCCAGAGAATTGTTTATGGCCCTCATAATTTAGAAGTATATTATACCTATGACTATAGGTTATTAAATTTGTGTTATAATTAAAGTCCTTTCTAGAAACACAAATAAACTTAATTTTATTGTTAGCATATAGCTAATGATATATTTTATGGGTTGAAAATAATATAATTTAATTAGATTCTAATACTAATTTTTTAATATTTTGGTACAGGCTTCAGCTTTTTTTTTTTTTTTTTTTTGAGGGGTAACCAACCTCTTCTAATCTTTACAGCATTATCAAATTTGAAGTAATAAGTCTTTCACAAAGTAGGACAGATCCAGAGCATTGTTTATGGCCCTCATAATTTAGAAGTATATTATACCTATGACTGGCGGCCATATTATTTTCGAAACACCGCGTATTTTTAGCTATTTCAGTGCTCTGCTTCAAATCAAATATCTCCTATTTTACTCATCCTAGAACATTAAAATAAAGACCAATCTCTTATGAAAGGTCTGATCTTTAATAAAGGTTATTACAACTATGAACTTAAAACTAAGTATTATGGTCCATGTAGGTACCCCTTCAAAGTTTCAAGCGGTAATTTTAAAAAAGCGGGTTTTCAAAAATTAATTTTTACAAGAAGGCAAATGACTAAGTGTTTGTTATTTTTTATTTAATAGATCAATGTCGGCACTATAAATTCACAAAGTTACATACACCATACACCACAATTACATACAGGTACATGGACCGTTATATTTATTTTTAAGTTCATATTTGTAATAAACTTTATTAAAGATCAGACCTTTCATAAGAGAATGGTCTTTATTTTAATGTTCTAGGATGAGTAAAAGAGGAGATATTTGATTTGAAGAAGAGCACTGAACTAACTAAAAATACTCGGTTTTTCGAAAATAATATGGCCGCCATTGGAAAAATAAAAATTCAAAAAATAAAATAATTGCACTTTTGTACTTCTGATGCATTGTTCTTTCTATGGTAATATTATTTAAAAAAATAAAAATGTTGAAGCAACTAGACTGGACCACTTCATATGGATTGACCCTAGAATGTTTGATCCTACCTTAATGTAATATCATATTAGGGTTTGCATATTTATTTTAACTGCATCGCCAACGATTTCTACTACATACTGTATGATTTGAAATATATTGGTATATTTGTACAGTACAAACAATATTAAATCGTCAAATCATTGAGAAAAAAATCTGGTGCGATGCGCGCAACACACAACTTTCACTTCCAAACTGATTTAGATTAGAAATTGACGTGTTTTGATAAACATGTACTCGCCATTCCTCAAATTCACTCATTTTTCCACATTCATTTACTTATTTTTATTTATATTTGCTCTCTAAAGTACACTAAAATTTTGTATTGTTAAATAGAAGTTTTTAGAAGTGATAATTCGGCAATGCAAGCATAATACTACACTGCTTCTGATTTTATACTTCTCTAAGTGGTTGTTGAAAACTTCATTTAGTTACCATGGAAACAAATAATTTCCATTAAATGAACAGATCGGCTCTAATTATTAACAATGAGCTGTCATTAAAGGCGTACGGCGCATGCGTGGGCTCAACGTGTTTTATGAGTTGACGGAATATTTGTCTCCTCTATATGTTTACTTGATTTTTATCGTACCTCATATTTAGCCATTTCTTTTTTTTAGGCGAAGCGAGAGACATAATTTCTCCATATAAACAAATACAAAGGTACTTTATAGGAAAACAAAAAAGGCCCCTTCCCCATTTAAGCCCCCTCAAAACATTTTAATAATGATAAAGCTTACCTGATATTAAAGAACACCTAATTTTCATTAAACACCACGAATTTGATGAAAATCGTTAAAGCCGTTTTTGAGATAATCCTAAAAAAATGTGAAAATCGGTAAAAAAGTTATGAAATAAAGTGCCCCCTCCGTTTGACCAATTTTGATGAATTGTTGGCTATCACATCTTTGGCATATACATACATTAAATACCCAGTTTGATCAAAATCATTAAAGCCGTTTTTGAGAAAATCGAAAAAACGTAAAAAGTTATTAAATAAAGTACCCCCTGCCTTTGAGCAATTTTGATTAAATTCTTGCTGTCACATCGCGGGCATATATAATCTGTTCACACACACTGTGAGTTAACTAAACTAAACCTGAGATATATAACGGGGGTACACTTTAAAAATCTAAAATTTTGAAAGCGCGCCCCTCTCACCACTCCACAAAAATACAAAGTTTCTTTCAAAAACATCGTCCCCGATAACATAACATTGCACTTCCGTGAGAGAGTATGTATGTTTCAAAACACGTTGACAACTCTTTCCCATGATCAGAACGTCCTTAACCCTAGACCGGGCGCGCTGGTTGACTTTGGACACCAATTCTCATTAAGGGCCTATTCACACTATCCGCTCCACTCTCGCTCCGCTCCCGGTCCGCTCTCGCTCTACCCCATTCACACTAGCGCTCCGCTCCCGCTCCACTCCCGGTCCGCTCTCCTAATGTCTTACCATATTCACACTATATAATTTTACACCGTTCAATTTTGAAAGGTTTTAGCTATTAAAGCCATTAATAATCGAAGTTGTCTGTATTCGGATTTTAATTAATGATTAACTTTCAGTTATTTAAGTATTCATTTATTCTTCAATTTTACGCCCAAAAAAAAAAAATCAATTTTTCGTTAGTAGAAATAGCTGGTAAGTGTACTTTTCTTGATGAAGAAGATAATATTATCAAAAAATATAATAAGAAGAATATATTGCAACACAATGATAATTATTAATAATAATTATAAATTAATTTAATTAATGGTGAAGAAATAATTTAAATTTTTTCCCGAATGTATTCGAATACGCTTGAAAATTTCAAGTTGAAATCGGCAAATGCTACAAATTTACCGATTGTGTTCTCTTCTTTTCCTGATTAATATTTTAATTATTTTATTGTTAATGATCTGACATTTTTCATAATATACTGCATTTTTATTCGTTTCAAATTAAACGTTATTTTATAATAGCAATGAGTATGTAGTCAATAAATAAATCGGTGACCATTTTATACGAGTACATTAATTCATAGCAAAATATATCTCAAACATAACATGAATTTTTCACGTCGAAAAACCGCGACTATTGTTGGTGATTTTTTTTTTTTTTTTTTTTTTATCATTTCAAGCGTATTCGAATACATTCGGA
Source organism: Aelia acuminata (assembly GCA_911387785.2). Classification (NCBI taxonomy): domain Eukaryota; kingdom Metazoa; phylum Arthropoda; class Insecta; order Hemiptera; family Pentatomidae; genus Aelia; species Aelia acuminata. Next base: position 97,194,210 of record OU426978.1, read on the forward strand.
AAAAAAATTTAAATTATTTCTTCACCATTAATTAAACTAATTTATAATTATATATATATATTTTAAAGTTGAACTTTTTTGGCCTAAAATTGACGAATAAATAAATACTTTAATAACTAAAAGTTAATTATTAATTGAAATTCAAATACAGACGGTTTCGATTATTAATGGCTTCAATCGTGAACGGTGTAAAATTATATAATGTGAATATGAAAAGACTTTAGGAGAGTGGAGCGGGAGTGGAGCGGGAGTGGAGCGAGAGTGGAGCGGGAGTGGAGCGGGAGCGGAGCGAGGCCGGACCTGGGCCAATATTGTAATTGACCTCTCTCTATTTCTCTTTAGAATATTTGAGCGGACCGGGAGTGGAGCGGGAGCGGAGCGCTAGTGTGAATGGGGTAGAGCGAGAGCGGACCGGGAGTGGAGCGAGACCGGAGCGGTACCGATAGTGGAATTCTCTGTCTATTTCTCTTTAGAATATTTGAGCGGACCGGGAGTGGAGCGGGAGCGGAGCGATAGTGTGAATCCGCCCTAAAGGTCAGTCGTGAAGGTAGCAATTTGAATTACCCCTTCCCGCCCTTCATACCTTTCCCTGGACTCCTCCTTAGATGAGTCTCACACTGGCTTTTGTCCGAGTGACAAGTGACCAGTTATTGCGTGTTTATTATTCAAAACCACGGATGTTGTCCAAAATCAACCACGCGCCCGGACATGTAAGTTATAAATTTCTTCTTTTTATTATTTTATTTTCGGATTTTTTTTTTTTTTTTTTGTTTATGTTAAATATCCGAAACTTATTCTCTTAAAGGGGCAATATTATAAAATATGAAAACATTTCAAGGATTTTAAGAGAGTTGTATGATGAGGAGAAAGAAGGGATCTTCTAAGAATCGGAGTCGGATTTTTCTGATGGGGAAGATGAAGCCATAAATTATTCTGACCAAGAGCACTACAGTGACTCAGAACCAGAAGGCGGTCCGGATGATGATAGGGAATTCGTTTTTGGAAAGGACAGTGAGACAATGTGGTCAACGAAAGATTTTTCGAAACCTAATTCCAGAACGAAGTCGACAAATATTTTAAAAAACATTTCTCGGCCCTAAGAGGGGCGCAAAAAATGCTTTTTCAGAAATTGAATGTTTTACTCAAATAATTGATTTAAATATTATAGATCAAATAGTTTTTAATAGTTTCAAATAGTTGTTTTTAGATTTTTCAAAAATATTTAATTTATTTTTAAATATTCAAATTGATTTTCATTATTATTTTCTTTGTTTTATTTGTAGAAAAATCATAATAATACAACATTTATAAATAATTTTAAATTATTAATACACCTATACTTAATTTTAAGTAAATAAAAGTAATGGTGTCCAAAGTCAACCACGCGCCCGGTAGTGTAAAAACATTTGGCGCGCCTGGTCTAGGGTTAATTATAAACAATGGTCTGTCATTAAAGGCGTACTGTGCATGCGTCGACTCAATATGGCTTTTGAGTTGTTGGAATATTTTTTTTTCTCCTTTATATGTTTACTCGATTTTTTTTATATTTAGTATTTAGCCATTTTTATTTTTAGGCATATAGAGAGACAGTTACTTTCTCCGCATGAACAAAAACAAGTCACCTTATAGGAAAAACAAAAAGTCCTATTCCCCATTTAAGCCCTCTCAGAACATTTTAATGATGATAAAACTTGCCTTACATCAAAGAATACTTTTATTTTCCCATTATACATGACGAGTTTGATCAAAATAGAACCGTTTTTGAGAAAATCGAAAAAAAAACTGAAAATGGGCAGAAGTTATGAAATAAAGTCCTCCCTCGGTTTGACCAATTTCGATGACATTTTTGCTGTCACATCGCGGGCATGAACATAAATTTCATGTTCGTACGGTTTATAGTTTTTGAGCTAGTCCGTTCACTCACACACGCACACACACACACAGACTATTTCGCGGGACTTGGTTATTTGGACTCAATGGACCCCAAAACCTGTATTTACGAGGTAAACCGGAAGTTGAAATTTTTCACGATCCCAATACTTTACACTACTATATATTTCATATATAGGTAAGTGAAAGTAAAAAATCCGTGTTCATCACATTTAATTTGGAATACAAGTGTTAATGGATTAAAAATGTAGTTGCGATGTGACGGTATCGCAATCTGATCGCGGATTAAACATTTATTAACTGTAGAGTTAACCTCGGATTAGCAAACTAATTAGAAATAATATCGATTATGTATTAGGTAACGTTGGGTGTTAGTGTAATGATACGTATATTTCCAAGTGTATAAGTTTTATATTAATGTAGATTTAATATGGCTGCTCTAAAAGTCTAAAGACACAAAACAACAATCGAAATTTTATGGTTGAAGAAAAAAAAAATTCTGAATAGAATGGACCATTGATTCAGTGGTGACTTTTGTGAGTACGCTCTTTCCGACTGATTAAAAAACGCCAATCAAACCATTTTTAGTCCACCAACACATTAAAATTAATTATACAAAAATTTAATTTTTGCAGTTGTGTAATTATACTTCCGGAGTTGGAATATGATCTAATGAGCATTTTATGGGTGATTCTCAAACTAATGGCATTTATTGAGTCCCTATGGGATTCCAACACAACCATTCGCCGTATTCTCCATATTTTCATCCTAGTGGTAAAAGGGAGAGCTCATACATAAAATTCAGTGGTTGAATTAATTCAATAAACATGTCACATTTTTGATACATAATATAATTACTGTGACTACAGTGGCTGTCCCATATCCCGTTTTTAACATTTAGTTTTGATAGCTGTGTTATTCAGAATTAACCAATTAGAATGATCTATCTATCTATCCATTGACGCTACAGCCCATGAAGGACTTTGGCCTCCGAAAGAATCCTCATCCAACTTCCTCTGTCTGCCACCTCCGCTCTTCATCTCCTCACTCCTATCTGCCGCAAGTCTGCCTCCACGTCCTCCAGCCACCTCAGACGGGGTCTTCCTCTTAACCGCTTTCCTCCTGGTTTCTCGTATAATAGTTTTCTTGGTATGCGGCTTTCCGGCATTCTCTCTACATGGCCAAGCCATCTTATTCTTGCCGTCTTGATGAATACAACTATATCGGGCTCACCAAAAAGTTTCATTAACTCCCTATTCCTCCTTGGTCGCCACTGCCCTGACTCACATACCGGTCCAAATATCATTCAGAGAGCTTTTCTTTCCCAAATCTTAATGACTTGTTCGTTTTCTTTAGTCAATACCCACGCCTCGCTGCCATATGTCATAGTTGGCCTAACGATTGTGCAGTATATGTTTACCTTGGCCTTCCGTGAGATATTTCGGGAACGGAGCAATCTTTGGAGCGCATACAAACACCTACTACCTGAAGCCAATCTCGCCTTTATTTCTTCTTTTATGTCATTTTTATTTGTGACCACCGATCCTAGGTATTTAAATTTGTCGACCTCTTCAAAGCTTTGTCCACATATTTCTACCTTTTGCCCCTCACGGTGATCTGCCTTTCGCGAAGATCTCATATATTTGGTCTTTTGTTCATTTATCTGTAATCCGAGTTTCTCGGAAGATTCCTTAAGTTCTTCGTAGGCGCCCGCCATCGATGCTAGTGTTCTTCCTGTTATGACTATATCGTCTGCATAGGCCATTTGCTGTGTCAGTCTATTCATGATTGTTCCACCTGGGTTTGTCCTAATGGCTCTTACTGCCACTTCTAAACTAAGGTTAAACAAGGCAGGTGACAATGGGTCTCCTTGCCTGAGGCCATTCGAGACATCGAATTCTCGGGATATATGATTTTGGAGACTAACCCGACACTTTGTATTTGTTAGGGTCATTCCAATAAGTCGGACAAGTTTCATTGGCATGCCCAAGCCTTGAAGATTCCTTATTAGTTCTCCTCTATCGATTCGATCATCGGCCTCTTTGAAGTCCACAAACAAGTGATGCAGTTCGATGTCAAATTCATATGCTTTTTCTAGCATTATCCTCAGTGAAAATATATGGTCCGTTGTAGACATCCCAGGTCGGAAACCACTTTGGTATTCTCCAACCAATCTTTCCATCCACACGAGCACTCTATTGTGGATTGCAACAGATAAAACCTTAAAAAATTAAAAATTAGAATAATAGAAAATTAAAAAAAAAAAAATTTCACGGTCGCAATACTTCCACTTACTATATATTTCATATATAGGTAAGTGAAAGTAAAAAAAACGCTATTCTAAATGATAAACAATTGTAGAAGGAATCAGGATGTCGGTGCCCAACTTCTCCCCAAAAAGTTTTATATAACCATGTCGAAAAAGATAAGAGGGATATTCTGTTTTCGAAGTGCAGGATGTTGCGAGCGTTGGTTATTCCACTGCATAGTAGGTGGGGCATAGTGGGTGATAACCCTACCTGATTAAAATCCAGAGGATTCTTTGAGGTTATTAGGCCAGTATAGCCGTGCGTCTCAGATCTTCATCCGCTTGCTAAAGTATTCTCGAGCCGGTAGTGGTTCGAATCCGCCATGGGCGGGTTAACTTATATTATCATTTTCACTTTCACTTACCTATGTATGAAATGTATAGTAGGGAATTGTATTGCGATCGTGAAAAATTTCGACTTCCGGTTTTCAATGAAAATACGTGCTTTGGGGTCCCCGAGTCCAAATAATCAAGTCCCGCGAATTGGTCTGAGTGTGTGTGCATGTGCGTGTGTGAGTGAACGGACTAGCTCAAAAACTATAAACCGTATGAACCTGAAATTGGGTATTTGGTTTCTATATATGCGATTTGACAGCGAAAATTTCATCAAAATTGGTCAAACTGAGGGGGTATAATAAATTTTGTCTCGGTTTTACGTTTCGTTTTTTAGATTTTCTCAAAAACGGCTCTAACGATTTTGATAAAACTGTGTATTTAATTTATGTATATGCCAGCGATATTTCAGCAAAAATTCCATCAAATTTGATCAAACGGAGGGCGATCTTCAATTCATAATTTTTTCCCATTTCTACGTTTTTTTCGATTTTCTCAAGAATATCGTTAACGATTTTGGTTAAACTCGTCATGTTTAATTAATATCAAGTATTCTTTAATATTAGGCAAGCTCTATCACTATTAAAATGTTCTGGGGGGGCTTAAATGGGGAAGGGGCCTTTTTTGTTTTCCTATAAAGTACCTTTGGTTTTGTTTATATGGATAAACCATCTGTCTCTTGTTTCGCCTAAAAATAAGATATTTCTAAATAAGAAATCTGAAAAAAATCAAGTACTCATATTCATGAGAAAAAAGGAAAAATATTCCGTCAACTCATAAAACACGTTGAGCCCACACATTCGTGTACTGCGAATGACAAACGATTGTTTATGATTAAAGATGTTCTGTTAATTTAATTCAAATTATTTGTTTCACATTGTTAGTACATAGAGTTTCACACTATATAGAGTTTTCAACAACTACATAGAGAATTATAAAATCAGAAGACTTGGAATATTATGCTTGCATTGCCGAATTATCACAAGTAAACACTTCTATTTAACAATAAAAAATTTAGGGTACTTTAGAGAGCAAGTATAAATAAAAATAAGTAAATGAATGTGGGAAAATGTGTGAATTTGTGGAATGGCAATAACATATTTATCAAAACACGTCAATTTCTAATCTAAATCAGTTTGGAAGTGAAAGTTGTGTGTTGCGCGCATCGATTGTATTATTTTCTAAGAGTTCCCTAAGGCTGAGACAGGAAGCATCAATTGAACACTGTTCAAACCGACCCATTATCTTGGTCCTTAAATGATGAACAACAGAACTATAATCAGGAAGATTTCTGTTATAATTTCGGTTGATGCTGATTGTCAGAATTATTACTCAATCATTTCTTAAATGACCCTACTATGATTCGTCCATTATTATTTATTAACTTTTATTTATTACATTTAAGTGTTTTATCTCTCTAGACTTGTATTAAATTAAGTATGGAATAAGGTTTTTTGTGTTCCATGTTCCCTTCTCATCCCTAATAAACAACGCATTACTTTTTTTTATATTTCACTTGCTTTACTATTGTATTAGAAATGACTTTTTTAACATTTGAAATTAGATAGTATTGAATTAGATTAATAATTTAAAATGATAATATGTAAAGTACTCTATAATATACTCAGTATTGAGTATAATATGCTCAAACCCGGTGGCTAGTTTTACTTGAGAGCGGCAAAGTCCTGGAAATATCGCCTAGGAAGCTATTGGGGCCATAAACCTATTGTTAGAAATTCAAAATTAGAAAGGCCAAAGTCCGACAATGCTGCCGACACTCAACAAGGGAAACACATAAGAAGATTGTTGGAGACATTTGGTGTCATAAACTCCGGTTTCGCCCCGGCAAAAGTATCGCCAAAAACACAAGAAGTGTATGCTATACTGCTATACCTATATGGAATGGGAATTTTCGGATGGCCAACCAATGAGAGCAAGCCTGAAGAGACAGGCCACATGTTTCTTAAAATAAAATAAAATTGGTAAACATGTTACCACTGGAAAAGAATCCACTATACATTGATACATATTAAATATATTAGTTTGATATATGCCGTTTGTGGTAACACCCAACCGCTTAGAAAAGCGGGCAGCTAGAAACTTAGCACTTTTAACATATGTATTATCATTATTAGTGTCGTCCAAGGCACCATAGCACTGTTCTTTGTCTGTATGGTGTTCCAGGAAAAAAATCCACTAGGGAACGTTTCGAATCAGAAAGGGCCTGCTGTACATATTTATTGTTATGATAAATATCAGTGTCACCGTGACCATGATAAGTGGTTTCACCGTGATGGCGTATATTGCATTGTCAGGAAATGATGCCTCATCGTGTTTTAGCTTAAATAAGAGGAAAAAAACGACTTTTACGTTTGTTTGGAGGCTAATATTCGTTCTTCAACACTTAGGAGGTGATAACTGTGGTTCCTGAATCGAAATATTAATCATTTAAATACAAGAGAGAAATGCTTTATTTCAATAATAATAAGCAATGCTGCCAAAATACATTGGCATGCTACATTACACAGCGTACCAATATACCAAAATAAATTCACAAAATCATTTTAAAAATCCTTATTTAGCGACTACATTTCTTATTATTATACCACAGAAAACGCCAAATAAAACCGGGGTCACCTGTGATGTAGTGGTTAGTATGGCAACCTGCTGTACTAAAGGTCGCGGGTTAGCGTCCCGATGTAGCCCTAGGATTTTTTTAATGGGAGTAAAAAATTCTTGGCTATGCCTTCCCTCGGATAGGACGTAAAATGGAGGACCCGAGCCAGTACGATGTCAGGTATTCGTTAAAAATCCCTATCCTAAGTATACCTGGATAGGCAAAATTTAGGACTCCCACAGTAGTATCGTTCGATTAGCCTCTAGGGACGTTAAACAAACAAACAAACGAAGCCAAATAAAACCTTCCGGAAAATGTACGGATCTATAAATTACCTATAATATTTTTTTCAAAGCAAGGTGGTTTTAAACTGGCTTTTGATAGAATCGATAGACAGACAGTTTACTATATACTAGAGTGTATTTTAAGCGTATTTTTCTTTTCTTTCTTTATAAATGATTTATAAGACACAATATGAGGTGGAATACATGTAAATGGAAGGAAAATGAGATTATTAACCTATGCGGATGATATCATAATATTAGGTGATTCGTCTTACACCTAAACATTCCTTAGAAAAACACTTACAGCAAAAACTATCAAAAGCTAAAATCATTATTAATTCTTTACGGAAAAACTTCCTATTAAACAATATACTACCTTTAAAATCAAAACTTAAAGTATTTAATAACGTTTTTAAATCATTCATGGGATATGGAGTTCAGGCCTGGGGAAATAAAAAATATAAAGAAATTTAAAAAAATGTTTTATTTTTTTTATCAAGAAATTATTTAACTTAACTCAATCTAGGCCATCATATCTGATTCATATCATCTTTGTAATCTGCAATAATGGAGATCATAAATGCCACCTTGAAGAATGAAGAGTTTAGAATGAAGGGTTTATAATATTTTTGTCTATAACATCTGAACAAATACACATTTGTTCGCAAAAATAAGGAATAAAAAATTATTTTCGTGCCAAATTTTGATGACGTAAAACAATTTTTATTTACAAAAAATGTATTTCAGCTAGTCCCTAATATTTTTAATTTTTTTATTTTGAAAAAGAAAACTTCATCAGGTATTTATATTATTGATCGATATTGATGTTGATCCCCACAACGCTGCATAAAGGAGTTGACGATGGGGTCACCTGTGGTATAGTGGTTAGCATGACAACCTACAATACTAAAGGTCGCAGGATCGCGCCCAAGGAAAAAAATCCTTAGCCATGTCGTCCCTCGGATAGGACGTAAAATGGAGGTCCCGAGCCTGTACGGTGTTAGGTACTCGTTAAAGATCCCTATCCTAATTATATTCTTATAATTAAGTGTGCAGAAGACTTCTGAAAAGATCACAATATACTCGTACAGATCACATGGACTATTTTTCCGCTTACCGAGTTATTCCCTGTGGCCATATACTCTTAATATGTTGGTAAGAAATAATATTCTTTTCAAAGTGAGTGATGATACGTTATATATTTAAATATAGTTGCAAAAAAAAAAATCTGGTGCGTGCGCGCAACACACAACTTTCACTTACCCACTTACTTAGATTAGAAATTAATGCGTTGTGTTAATGCCACTTCTCAAAGTTACACATTTTCCCACATTCATTTCTTACCTGATATTAAAGAACACCTAATTCTCATTAAACATGGCGAATTTGATGAAAATCGTTAAAACCGTTTTTGAGATAATCGAAAAAAAGGTAAAAATCGGAAAAAAAGTTATGAAATAAAGTGCCCCCTCCCTTTGACCAATTTTGATGAAATCTGTCCTGTCACATCGCGGGCATATACCAACACCAAATACTGAGTTTTGTCAAAATCGTTAAAGCCGTTTTTAAGTAAATAAAAAAAACACGTGATAATGAGACAACATTTATTAAGTGAAGTCCCCCCTCTGGTTAATCAATTTTGATGAAATTTTTACAGTCATATCTCGGGCATATTATTACATCAAATACTCATTTTAATCAAAATCGTTAAAGCTGTTTTTGAGTAAATAAAAAAAACACGTGAAAATGATACAAAATTTATTAAGTAAAGTCCCTCCTCCGGTTAATCAATTTTGATGAAATTTTTACAGTCATATCTCGGGCATATAGATAGATAAAATACTGAGTTTAATCAAAATCGTTAGAGCCGTTTTTGAGAAAATCGAAAAAAACGTAAAAAGTTATTAAATAAAGTACCCCCTCCCTTTGAGCAATTTTGATGAAATTTTTGCTGTCACATCGCGGGCATATACCTACACTAAATACCCAATTTCAGGTTCACACGGTTTATAGTTTTTGAGCTAGTCTGTTCACACACACACACACACACAGACACACAGACACACACACACACACACAGACCATTTCGCGGGACTTGGTTAATTGGACTCAGGGGACACCAAAACGTGTATTTCCGTTGAAAACCGGAAGTCGAAATTTTTCACGATCGCAATACTTCCACTTACTATATATTTCATATATAGGTAAGTGAAAGTAAAAAAAAAAAGTATCTAAAGAAAAATTAAATTCTAGTGAATCATCTCTGGGAGTTGACTATTATTATCATAGTAACAAGTAATTAAGGCAGCAAATAATGCTGTTAACTGCGTCAACTTTTCTTGTTTGATTAGTTTTTAATTTTTGTAGCGTGATTTGATAGCAGGTTTTGCAGAGAAGATAAGCGAAAAAAGAAATTGCCAATATTCACTTTCGTTCCAAGAGGTTCCCCGCAAATCGAATTATCCTGAATTAAATTTGCATTCAATAGTCATAAACGATGAAATTCTGAATAAAGGTCTCCTACCTTCAGCTGAAGTAATTTTTAGAAAAAATAGAACTTTTAGGTGATTCAATAAAGTGGTATTTTGCATAATATTACAATTTTTTTTTTTTTTTTTTTTTTTTTTTTTTGTGTTTTCGCCTCTACCCTAAAGGGTCATTGGCGTCTAATGGTGGTTTATACCCATCTATAGAATCCCGAATATTTAAGGAACTTGAATAGAGTTGTGACTCTCTCTTCGTTGTCTTTCATAATTTCTTTTAGAGAATCAGAAAGTCCAACTTTTTTCCTAAGCTTTTCAAATTGTGGGCACTCTAACAGAAGGTGTTTTACTGATAGAGGAACATTGTCACATTTTTCACAGGTTGGAGCTTCTAGCCTCCTAAGCAGGTAGCTGTGTGTGAAATGACAATGTCCAATTCTTAGACGGCACAGCGTTACTTCTTCTTTCCTAGAAGTTCTGTAGCTAGTGTTCCATCTCCGACAGTCAGTTTTAACCTTTGTTAATTCTCTAGTTTCTCTCGCCCAACTCTTCTCCCAATTTGCTAATTGTATTTTCTTTGTTTGTAGTGTCCAGTCTTCTAGGGTAATCTTATTAACTTTACTAATTCCTGTCCCTTCTCCTAGTCTTGCTAAATGGGCTGCCTGGTCAGCTCTTTCGTTGCCTGGAATGCCGCAGTGGGCAGGAACCCAGACGAAGTTAATGGTCTTGCCTTTCCTTTTTATATCCCACCATTCATTGAGGATTTCTATTATTAACGAATTTCGTGGGTTTGGACTATCAATAGCAGCCAAAACGCTCCATGAATCCGTTACAACAGCCCAATTCTTTTCTCTGGATTCCGCTATCAAGTAGAGAGCATTTAGGATGGCTGTCGCTTCCCCAGTGAATATTGTGCTTTCTCCTGGTAAGTTAAATAGGAGCTGGGTGTGTTTACTACTCACAGCGCAGCCAACAGTATCGCCCACTTTTGACGCATCTGTATAAAGTTTATCGCAACGGTTATATTTTTCCATTAATCTTAAAAACGATGACCGAACTTCTATCGGGTATGTTTTGGTGACCTCAGCCATATTACAATTTAAAAATACAATTAAACACATAATATTATCGTACATTTATTTTTAAAAACTAAACAAAAATTGATATTTTGAAATGAAAAGATTTAAATTCGATAGAGTCCGGGTTATAGGAATAAATAGGCTCCAAACTAATCACGGAAAGTAAAAATAATGCCTCAGCGAGAGATTGCGGGGTAAGATGTCCAATGAGTAAAGATAATTTCAGTATTTCTTACTGTCTATCACTGATTTCGACCCATCTTAAGATTCGTGTAGTGGTGGGCAATGCAAATCACGAGCATAAACAAATATGTGCATATTCTGAATTGAGTTTAGCAACAGGATATTCTGAAGTAAAATCGAGAAAAGGAATAAGCAGTCCGAGGTATGTTTTTCAACTTCCTCACTAAAATATTCTGAATGTTCTGATCCTAAAGACAGTCATATAAGACGTAATTCTTTTACCATTGATTGCAGTTACAGATAAATGTCGTTTGGTCAATACAATTCACATTTTTGAGAAGTGCTTGATAAAAATGTACCTATGTCAACTTTTATTGAGAAATCCTTATAGTGAAAGAGCCGATTTGAAATTTCATTCAATTTTCCGCTGTTCTCCAAACAACCACGGTGCACATAGGGGTATTTGAACGTACAACGCGGTCTTAAGTGAATTTTATCAAATGCTGCACCGTGATAAGTCTGAATAAGACCGTCTTTTTTAGTGCGCCAGGTTGTTCTGTATGTTTTAATTGGGGCAGTTATCAGCAAATTATTGCCAATTCTACTCTAGTATATTAAGTTGGGGATTCCTATAGTGATGGATTCGGATACTGCAGGTAAATCGGAACAAGCTATAATACCATTTCGATCACTTTTATTGTTTTACTGTTTGAATATTAATATCTTATTATACAAATTAATAATCTGTTTAATAAGACATGCGTTTAGATAAAGTTTTCATTATTTGTGCATTTTATCGATTTAGGCATACATCCTTATAAGCATTTATAATTTTTGCAGATAAGCAGGTGTCATGTGCTAAGAAGGATATGGTTTTCCATCACACTATGACCGCATCATTGAGTCTAAGCACTGTGAACTGATTGGACCTCGAGGCATGATCGGATTTGCATGCGTCATTGTCCTGCATTGGCACTGGTCAGTACACATTAGGCCCCGGTGAAGAAGCATTTATTATCGATCGCTATTCAGAAACTGTCTTATAATAACTCTTCTTTTTTCTAACAGGTGAAATGAGTATATCTGTTGTAATTTTAGTTATCGAATACCATGGAAACTGGCATTTCTAACATGAATGTATCATAAGCTCCTTACAATTTTTAGTTGGCTGGTACTATCTATCAGTAGGGGTCAGCTTTGTTATAGTAGTTAGCATAGACATCTTACTATATAGAAGGTCACAGGATGGGCCTAGTACTTTTTAAAGGTAGTAAAAAAATTCTCGGCTATGCCGTCCTTCGGATGGGACGTAAAGGTCAGGTTCATCAGGTACTCGTTAAAGATTTCTATCCCAATTATACCTGGATAGGCAAACTTTTTATGACACCCACTGTAAAATGGTCCGATTAGCCATAGCAGCATAAACTGACGTTTAATAAACAAGCAACAACTGTCTATCAGCTTTGATTTTCCCCTCATAAGTGTTATATAATAAGGTCCTATAATTTTTTTTTTCTTTTTAAACAGAAGTTGCTCGTGAAATATAAAACCACCTTCGTTTGTTTAACGTCCCTAAAGGCTAATAGGATGATGCTACAGTGGGAGTCCTAAATTTTGCCTATCCAGGTATAATTAGGATAGGGATCTTTGCCGTGTACCTGACACCGTACAGGCTTGGGACCTCCATTTACGTCCTATCCAAGGGACGGCATATCCAAGAATTTTTCCTAGGGCCACCGCGGTATGCGGACCTGCGACCTTTAGTATTGTAGTTTGCCATGCTACCCCTATACCACAGGTGACTTCTCCATCACGTTTTAATTTGGTTTTTGTGTCATTCATTTCGATTGAGTTTTATTGATAAATGTGTTTTGTGTAATATCTCTTTTGTATTAATTCTAAGTCTAAGGAAGTTTAAAACCAAATGCAGTTTTTTAATTTGGCTTTGAAAGGAAGTATAAATTGAAACTTGTAGAGTGCACAGTTATTAGTTTATGCTGAATAAATTTGTACGAAAAGCAGTTTCCGTTTTATTGATAAAATATCTGATAGTGATATGTTTATGTATTCGGTTCATCTCTTTCATGGGCGATGGTAAAATTCGTTTAATTTCAATAAAAAAACTTTCGAAGCGATAGCAGATTTGAATAATTAAGTACGAAATAATATGAAATTAAACAGAAAATAAAGTACGCTCAAAATAGCTTTGAAAAGGTGATTTGCCTAAAATGAAATATGCATAAAAAGCTCATGAAATCTCCCTTACCTATATAATATATACATTATGTATAGATCTACATACTGATACATAATTATCAAATGGAAATTGAATTCATTGAATTGTTTTGAAAAAATCGTGTTTATCTATATTTAAAACGTGATTTCAAACTCCATATTAAATTCAGTTATGTACTTAATCTACACTTAACGCTCACCAAAGCCTGCTAGATTAAAAAGAAAGAAACCATAGAATTTAAAATAATAATCGTAGTATTTGCATTCTATAAAGCATGAGGATTAGATAAGAGACTAGCATTAGAGTATTCAAATCAATAATGTCTTAATCCCTGTTTATGTCGATGATTATCCATTTTTTTTCTATAAAGTATTCTTTAATCTTTAAGGAACTGTATTCATCGAGTGTTTTTCAATCTGGGTAAACATCTAAAGAGAATTAATAAAATCTCCAACATTTAAAGAAAATCTTAGGATTAAAAAAATGGAATAGTATCCTAGTGTAGTTTAGATTATCAGAATTAATACGAAAGATATATTGATACTAAACATAATTATCAATCATGCCCAATCGACGTGAATTGCCTAAAACTGTTTAAAATTTTAGGTCCTAACTGGTGGTACAGTAGGTCCGGATTTTTATGGAAATTTTCAATTAAAAAGAATATTTAATTATATTCCCATTATCCAGTTTTAAAATTATGAGAAGCGAAAACTGAGAAATATAAATCTAACAAAAACCTAAAATCGCATGTTTCCTTTTTCGTATTTAAAAGGTGTAAATAAACTCTATACACATTCTTGCAAATTACTTAAATCATGTTTGTAAATTGAACTTGTAAATGTTTTGCTGATAATCAACATGTATCTCATTTTAATCTTTGATAAACGTTAAAATTAAAAAAAATCGGACATCAAATCTCTGACGACCCGTAAACATGCAAAGAAATGAGAAAAAAATATTTAATTTCCCCAAATAACTTTTCCATTTCCATTTTCGGTAATATGGGTAGTAATATATATCGTCGTCACTATGCTAAATTAACGAATATTCATAGGAGGTTTTTAGTTGCACACTCGTTACTTTAGCATGGTGACGACGATATGTATCGTTAAAAAGCTCGGAATTTAAGGAATAATAATATTTAGTTAAGTGGTAGAAGGTCGCTTAAATGGAATATTGATGTAGGAAGAAAATAATAATATCTACTTTGAGATTATTTAACAGGAAATTTTCCATGGGATTAATAATGGTAACCGACAGAAAACTAAATCAAAACTTAAAAAATTACAAACAGTATTTTTACTTTCACTTACCTATGTATGAAATACTTGATATAAGAATATATGCCGACGATGTGACAGCAAAAATTTCATCAAAATTGGTCAAACGGAGGGAGCTCTTTATTTCATAACTTTCTTTACATTTTTTTCGATTTTCTCAAAAATTTTGATTAAACTCGTAATGTTTAATGAATATCAAGTATTCCTTAATATTAGGCAAGCTTTAGCATTATTAAAATGTTGTGAGGGGGCTTAAATGGGGAAAAGGCCTGTTTTGTTTTCCTATAAAGTACCTTTGTTTTTATATTAATCTAATCTTAATTGGTGGGTGACCACCTTTTTTAAATTATTTTTAAATAATTTATCTTTTCTCTTCAAAAAATAAATTACCTTTGTTTTTGTTTATTTAGAGAAATTATCTGCCTCTCGTTTCGACTAAAAATAATAAATGGCTAAATATGAAATATGAAGAAAATTAAATATACATATACAGGGAGAAAAAAAAAATAATACAACACTCTGAGCCCAAGCATGCGCAGTACGCCTTTAATGACAGAGCATTGTTTATAATTAAAGATGTTCTGTTCATTTAATGGAAATTGTTTGTTTCATAGTAACAATATGAAGTTTTCAACAACTACATAGAGAATTATAAAATCTGACGACTTATCATGCTTATTATGGAGAATTGTGCTTGCATTGCCGAATTATCACAAGTAAATCTTTTGTTTAATAATAAAAGAAATTAGTGTACTTTAAAGAGCAAATACAAACAAAAATAGGTAAGTGAATGTGGAAAAATGTGTGACTTTGAGAAATGGCATTGAACAAGACACGTCAATTTCTAATAAAAGTACGTTGGTAAGTGAAAGTTGTGTGTTGTGCGCATCACCCCAGTTTTTAATTTTTTTTTCAATAGAAAACAATGAAAACTATCAGGGAGAATTCGAGAGAATCGTCGTTAGAGAATGCGAAGTGCGTGCTGCTCAAAATGTTTGTATTGTATTTAAAATTATTAAAGAATAAACTTTATTCTAATCACTTTTTTTTTTTTTTAAACTATTGATTACTATTGAACCTGAAACAAAGAGAAAAAACACAAAACAAAACATATTATTTAAAAAGTTCAAGACTTGTTGTTGGAACAAACTGTTCTAGTGTCTGTTTGAGACTGTTCTAGTACAAGTCTAGGTTCAAGTGACTGTACCTTTTAAACTTGTATTGAACATTACAGAATGTTCATTTCTAAACAAATAACGGACTGGAGAGTTATTCTTATAATGAAGTTCGAATCATATGGTTATTTTTTTCACTCCAACGTTACAAGTTGATACTTTATGTAACCTTGTTGATTATTTGAGTATATATTGTTTGTGTGGCATTATAAATTATTATTTTCTTTGAATAAAATTATTTAAACCCATATAGATAAGTATTACAAGATATATCTCTCAAAATATATCGTCGAAAAACTCGTTCAGTCTGATACTCGATTGTTATTTCTATAATCAGATAAAAAAATATTTTAATAAAAAAAAAATTATATGAATTCCCAGAATGTACGAAGTTCCGTGAGTAAGTGGGGCCAAGTACATTACTGTATGAAGTACTGAAGATGGTATCCACTTCTTAATGGAAAAAACTAAAACAACGGTCATTGAGGAAAAAAGTTGTGTTCGCTTTTCGGTAGTATTTAGTACACCATTACAAAAAAAAAAAAAAAAAAAAAAAAAAAAAAATGAGTAAAAAAGATAGTTTCTTTACTCAGTTATTAGAAATATTTAATCTGTAATAATTTTGAATCAATATAAAAATGTTATATTTGAGTTGTGGAAATAAGGGAAAGAGAAACAACCATCACAATTTTTAAGAGCGACAGTGTGTGTTTTTTTATATTATAATTTCATAAGAACAATTTAAAAGTAAAACTAGCCAAATCCCTTATGCCTTTCTACCACTAAGCAGTTACAAACGAACATCATTTTATTTTAGTATATAGATATGTCCCTAAAGGAACCCTAACACCAGATGCTTTCTGTCGTGGCATGTGTTCGTTATATATGCCTTCTAGATCAGTTTAGAGTCTGGAAGTCTTTCTTTATTTTTTTTTTTAAATTCAGTTATTAGCGATTAGCGGTTCTAATCCGCCCTGGGAGAGTTGACTTTTATTTTGTGGAGGCCCCACGGAACAAATCTTGACCTTCCTACCATGGCTAGAATAGGTTGGTTACACATATAGAGTAACCCCCCCCCCCATATGCAACACATGGCCAGGTAGGGTTACCGAAACAAAAAAAAAGTTATTAGCGATTATTCGTCCACTCATCTCTCAATTCCTGAACTATGTAGGAACCTACCGCGCCTGCATCGAAATTACATCTTCCTAACTTTTGTATGTTATTAAACGTTTCTTTTAATTATTATCACAATAAATATGCAGTCAAAATAATTATATAGGTTCATTAAAAAAAAAAAAAAATAAATAAATCACTTTCGAAAAAAAAATCATTATAATATTCTGCATAATATTTATTCAATCCTTCGGTTATTTATATTTTCTGAAATATTTATTGCTTCTATAATTTTTCTTTTATACATGTCCGATTCTGTCTGCAATATTTTAACTCCGTCAAAATCAAGTCTATGTTTTGTTTTATTGACATGTCAGTCTATACCTGCTTTCCTATCACCATTCTCTACGTCATTTTTAATTAATTATTATTAAGGATAAATTTTTAAATATTTAAACATCATCTGTGAATACAAATAAAAAAAAAAATTCCATCAGATTTTTATTTAAAACGCGATTCCTATATATGTTCATAGAAACGATTTTCTAAATGTTAGTTATAAATGTTCATAATAATAATAATCATTATTATTATTATTTATGGAGCGTTAATATTGTACATAAACTAAAACCTTAGACCCTCAAAAATATATCATAAATTTAGATATTTCCTTTGCCTTAGAACGAGTTATTTATAGATATTTATATATCTATATTTTTTATTATTTTTTAATGCTATTGAAACGTTACATTTATTGCTAACGAATAAACTGTTATTAATAATAATTTATGTTATTGATATGTAGTAAAAAACTTACTCGTCGCCGTGAGGACGGAGAACTGAGCGAGTTGTGTGGGAGGGAGGGCTGAAGACTAGTTGCACACTATAGCTATCAGCTTCAATCTGCTGAGCTCTCCCCCAACAGCCAGGATATACTACTCAATCCTCAGCTGGTATTATTTAATCTCCTTGCTATATTTATGTTACCCTAACGGCAGCGGAGCAAAAGGGGACAAACCTGACTTAGTACTTGTAAAAGATGGTTGGGGTTGGATAAAAAAAAAAATAAAAGAATCCTAGACTCTAAACCTGCCAAACCATTATATTCCAATTATGGAACGGGTTAACACGAAATATATATAAAAGTGCAGAACTCACATAACCAGGAAATTTGTATTAACTCATCTCGCACACGATAAAACACCTCGGTTTAACGCTGGAAAAATCCCAAATGTTCACGGTTCACGTAAAAATGAAATCGACCAGCAAAAAAAAAAAAAAAAAAAAAAATATAATTATATTTAGAATGTTCCCTTATTTTAACAAAAATCTGGTGCGATGCGCGCAACACACATATCTCCTTACGGACCTACTTAGTTAAAAAAATCGGCGAGTTTTGAAAAATATGTAAACGCTTTTCAGCCACTACACTCAGTATTCCAAATGTATTTTCTTATTTAAATTTGTTTCCATAAGATATAGAGTATTATAATTAGTATTTGAAATCTTGAAAAGTTCTCTGTACTTTTCGATTCGTTATTCTTTCTTTATTTTTTTAAAGGGCCTAAAAAAATCACAATTTCATCAACACTCGAGTTTTTTTACTGCGAGCTGCTTATTGTAAATACATATGGTGAAAGTGGATCGATAAAAGGCGTAACACGGCTCATTGTAAATTAAAACCTAATTTTAAAATGTTTTTTTTTTTTCCAATTTCAAATTCATTCCAATTACAATTTACATGAAATATGTATGATTCAAAACACGTTGACAACTCCTCTCCATGAACAGAATACCTTTACTTTCAGGATCGCATTATTTTCCCTTACTATATATTCCATATATAGATAAGTGAAAGTAAAAATGTAGCTAATAATAAATTCTTACACAAACATTATTGTGTGAAAATAAGTATTAAACAATGGTATCTCATTAAAGGCGTACTGCTCATGTGTGGTTTCAACGTGGTTTGAGTTGTCGGAATATTTTTTTTCTAGGTTATGTGGTTATTCGATTTATTTTATATTCATCCATTTCTTTTTTTAAGGCACAATGAGTGATAGATAATTAACGTTAACAATATAAAATAATGCATAATATTGTCTATCAATCGGCTCTTTGTCAAGATTCCCCTAATATTGGGAAATGATAAGTAATTTGATTTAGATCGATAACTTTTAGATAAAAAAATTTTCGTTTTCTTGGATATATACTTACCTACATGGTTCATGATTGTCTGGTGAAAATCACTCAATTTTGTACAATAGCTTGTTTGTTTTTAAATAAATTGAAAGTTAGAAAAAAGTATTATTTTTAATGAGATAATGAAAATATTATTTTGTCCCTAAATTTACCGCCCTTTAAATTCAGCCGCCTGGGTCTACTGTCTCTTACCTGCCCATTCCATGCGTCCATGTATCACTCTTTAACACTTTATTATCCTAATCTACAAGTTGACCTTCATCGATGTATTAGTTATGCTTAAAAAATGCGATGTACCGTACCTTCGAGTTAATAAACTGGTCATTAAAACTATTGTAATAGTGGTGAACATTAACAGAACGATGACCGCCCAAAATAACCCATCGAAGTAAAATAAGAGATTAAAAATATAAGCTGAGCAGGGATCTTTAATGATATTAAATGCAATCTATAAATAAAGTTTAATATTAAAACAATACATACTATTTTTAATTTAGTTAAACACACCTTAAAAGATTTTTACGGATTCAATGAAGTAGGAGAAGTTATAAAATTGGCAAAAAACATTAAAGAGGTGGAGTAAGATAAAGAGGCCACAACTCTTACCCTATTCGATTATCTAAAAAAAAGGAAAACATAATAATAAAATATGAAAAGAAGATTATACCAATGAACTTCTATGGTAAAGGCAAATACAATAAATAAATGAGTCATTATAAAAATATGGGTTATTTTGTGTAACATTGCCTCTAAGCCTAAACTGTCTGTCATAGAATGTTGAATGGCGAGATAAAGCAATCTGGCCGCTGCACACAGGGGTATTTGGCCCTAAAAGCTGGCCAAAACCCATTTTTTGAAATTTGAAATTTCTGGTAAATAATGACTGGAAGTTCAAGTAGAGGACCTGTTGGATCATGCAAGATGATTCTTATCTCTCCCAGGTACTTAATCCGGCGGCTATTCTAATTCCCAGAGTTGGGCAAATTGTAATCAGAATAATGATTCATGAATATGAATAATTGGTAATCATAAAACAAATGAAAAATGAATAACCATTATTCATAATCAGTACGGAGTATTTTTAATGATTATTGAGCGTTTATGGTATTCATTTGAAATGAATAATGAATAGCTGGTATTTAGTTATTTATTATTCATTTCAAATGAATACCATAAACGCTGAATAATCATTAAAAATACTCCGTACTGATTATGAATAATGGTTATTCATTTTTCATTTGTTTTATGATTACCAATTATTCATATTCATGAATCATTATTCTGATTACAATTTGCCCAACTCTGCTAATTCCAATCTGACCTTAGCCTTTACCTCGTCTCTGCTCCTAAATATAGGTCTACAAAATGTATTAATTTTCTTTGTTCTTACTGAATTATTGGCATTATCATATGATGGATAGTTCGAGGCCAGGTTTGTACTTGTTATCCAGAGAGTTATAAATTATTTGTATTCAATACTAGCATCAATGTTTTTTTGTTTGTTGGTAGGTTTATTTTAGAGCTAAAAATTAAATTTGAAGGTTAAAAAGTTATACTTTCTGGGAAACGAAATATTTTTTATGATAATGTGTAATTGTCGTAGTTTATGTTTCATGAAAAAAATTCTGCCGATAGCTGCGGATGGGAGACTTATAATTTTTTATTTCTAAAATGTCAGTTTCATTAAATAATAATAAAAAAAAAAATTGTTATATTTTCATTTATTTATATTTTAGGATCTTCCGTAATAATAATAATAACCCGAAGGGAATTATTTAACGTTTTTTTTAAGTCGAAAGCATTGGCTTTAAAACATATAACGAATTTTTGGAATCTTTTCTCATTGGGAAGTATTGTAATAGCCTAGAGCAGCAGGTAAAAGAGCTAAAACATATACTATCAATTTTGAGGCATTATTTTCAAGTAAGATGGAATGCTTCTTCAAGGGAAAGGAAAGTTTTTAAAGCAGCAACAAGGAATGGCTAAGTGGGACGATATCAATTAAAAGCACAAGATCTGGTGGACGCCGTGAAAAACCATTTGATGGTTTAAGTGTAAGAAGCAAGAGGCGTAAAACAGAAAAGCTCAGATCATCAACTAGCATTGATGTGCTGACGTACGCCCCTCAGTCGCGTGCCATGTTCTGAAGGATATGACAAAAACTCTATCTCGTGCCATAAAACATAGGAAAGCATTTAAAAATTTAAATTTGTCAGAAAAATTAGAAAAAACTACCTATCTGCACAGGAAGCTTTATTTACATATATTGAATATTGGAGGTTTTATCAAGTAGTCATTTCATAACTTTAGAAATGTTTTCTGTATTTGCTAAGGATACGGAGAAACTTTACGTAAAAATTTATCACTTTTCACACAAATTTTTATTTTTACCTATTTTACACAATGCCCATTTAAAAAAAAAATAGTAATAGATAAATTTATAATAAATCTTTATTTGTTGCAAGCATATTTCATAGGTACAATGCATAAAGAGAAAATAATATGACCATAAATTGTAAACCCATGGATGCCTGTTTCGCAGTCGGTGGAGTAACGTAAACATTTATTTTATAAAAATTTTCACCTATGAATATTTTTTTAACTTCTAAAAGCATATTTTTAATGTCTATTAGAAATTTAGAAGCCATTTTGAGGACGTTAGAATTAATAAAATGGAAGGAAATAGTTTTGGCCAGCTTTTGCGGTCAAATACCCCTGTGTGCGCTGTATAGACACACTAATCTGACGTCAAAAAATTTATAATATCAACAATGAAAAGTTGTTACACGGTTCCCTACACCTGTCACACGGACTAAGTTTCGGATATCTCGAGTTTTTATTTTGCACTAACTGAATGGATTTATTATTGAAAACATTATTTTTGCCTCCAGAGTACTCCTCTTCTCGATAACAGCTGAATAGAACATGAAAATAAAATCCTGTAACCATACAAATAATAGGTTTTATTTTTGTCACATAGGTTTTTCTCTTACCCTACAAATAACCTTCCAAAACCAGAAAAAGTTGTATTTCACTTTTAAAAAAATATAGTGAACACAGCTACAAAGTAGACTAAATTAATTTTGTTTCCACCAGATACCTCATGCTTTTTGAAGAAAATTGTTTTTGGTGGAATTTCCTAGAGTATTTTTATACTTTCTCATCCCCTACAATACTTTTCTTAATCAAGTAAAGTCTTTAATCCATTAATAATAAGTTTATGAGAACATAAAGGTGGATATTGCTTGAGATATTTTTAAGGTGAGAAAATCTGTAACCACTCCAAGCATGAATATGTCCAAAACCTCATTCCCTACAAATAATGGAAAAATCAATTTTCTGGGGAGTGAGATGAGATTCTAGAACTCTAGTTGTAAGGGTTAGAAATCATGCGTGTGCATTCTACGCAGGAAGTTTTGAAGGGCAATGTAAGGCAGGTCCACATCAATTTGGTGATGATTCTTCCTATTTTGTTTACCTAGTGCATTATTGTAGAGTTTTTTTAATTATTGATTTTCCTTATTTCAATAGATCTTTAAAACATACTTTTTATGCTTAACTATAAGTTTGAAGTTTCTAAATAGGATTTAGATAAAATCTTATAGTCAACAAAAAAAAAGTATGAAGCTTGATTTTAGTTGTTCTTTCTCATTCCCAAATAACGATAGATTTTTTCAAAATTTTTAAAAACCTATATTTCCCAATATATCCACTAAAGTGTGTGCATGCTTCTAGGACTTGTTAAGTATCCCACATTGTCGCACTTTATGGGAAAGAAACGTTTGGAAATGGATATTTCTTTTATTAAAAAAATTGAGATATAAATAACCCATAATTTTGAAATTACCCAAATACTTTAATTTTACCAATGTTATTTTATGAACTAATATATAGGAAATGTTTGAATAAAATCAGAAATACAGTTCTTTGTAGCCGAGAAAAAGTTACACAAAAGTGAATAAGAGGTAGATCGGACAAGGAATAAAATATGAAATTAAATTAAATTAAATACAATGTAGGAACATACCAAAAGAAATTTCAGTAGATCATATCATGACTGTTAAAGGCATAGAGATGAACATAAATGGTGAAATTGATGCGAATTAGGGGAATTTTAAAAGGGAGGGGAGGAGGTTGTTAGTTACAACTCGCTAAATGAAACAAGGTTATAAATGTTTTACTTGTTAATTGTCTAGCCCTGTTTACGTTATTGGTGTAACAGTTAGTTGCGTGTCTCAGCAACATAAACATTTTTTTTTTTTTTTCATGAATATATAGGTTTTGATGGCAATAAAATAATTTTAAATCATTTTTACAACAAAGTTTTCAGTATATACATATTAATTGAATAATTTTCTTCAGGGTCGAGGGTGCCTTGAGGGAACGGAGCCCTACTTTATCCCTGCCGTGGTGGGTGGTTACATCAGATGTCTTGTTTTTGAATAGTGACCGTTTATTTTGCATATTTTTTTGTCTTACCATGTTAAATTTTGTACACTTATTTTGTCTGTGAATTTATTTTCAGAATTTCCACGCAAGTTAAGGAGCATTTAAATCTAGTAATACTACTTATCTATTACTTATTAAATAATAAGCCCAAATTTTTCATTAACCAATTTTTGGATGATATTTAGCTTTTAGTAAACTGTCAAGATCAAGCATCACAGAGAGTGCATTGTTAAATAAAGATTATTCTCTTGCCGGTATATCGTTTTTGTTTTTTATTCCGTTATGAAAATTTTCTTTAAATGGCAAAATATCAAGTCGGTTGGGGAAGTGACCATACAGAGTTGGCGAGTTATTAGGCTAACCAAGTTTTAGGGCAAGTCAACGGCTAAGTTAGAGCAGGATAGTGTTAAGCAAACTCCTTCTAGTTGGGGCACTAATAAGCTCTCAAGGCTAGTGATTTACCGGCCTAGCTTTGGCAAACTACTCTTCCGCAATCTGATCATACGCCTATTAAGCAAAATGCTTAAAAGTTTTTTCCAAACTCAAACCTGCATCAATGCTAAGATCGAAATGGAAAAACAACTATTTTCAGAACTTTAGCTTTATTGATATTAAGATCGATAAATATCCTTATGTGTCTATAAAATATAAAAGAAAATCAATTGCAATATAAGTGAAAAAGGTAAGATCTATTTCTAGCTATTTACTTCGATCTCTAAACATTTTTGAGAACTCAATAGTTAGCTACAAACTGCTAATTGCTAATCTGGGAGGAGACGATTGAGAGCTAGTGGGACTGACGATAGGAAATGACCCGGAATGAGAGTACACTCAGAAAATATGCTCATAACGGAATGATTCCTTCCGTACCATTGAGCTTACAATTACTTCGAGCCCAACTGTATAGACCAGAGATCCCCAATTTTGGTATTCCAGAGATTATTGAAACTGTGGTAATGAACTAGGCTGCATTTGATGAATTAAGAACGATATTGAGAACCAAGGTTAATGAATTCCTCGCATAGAAAGAGTTTCCTCGGCAGGTAAGTGAAAACTGTTTCCCGCAGTTCGGGGAATTTATTAAAGTTTGGAAGACGACGGTGGACCCTCCCGGCTTCTCACCTACCGTGAGGACCAGATCTTGTAAACCCGCCAGAAACAATCATCCAGTGTAATGAGAGAAACAAATCTTCGGTTAAGCCGAAATATTTTAGTTTTATTAATATTTAAAAAATAATTTCCAATGATTTTTTTGAAACTTTGTTGGATTTAAAAGATACGGGCTTGAACTTGCCTTTGAATTTTTAGTATTCGTTTATTTTTAAAGGAGACCGAAAAAATTGAATGCTAAGTGATTTCCATCAAAATTGACTGGTGTTTTGCTATGTATAATGGATGGTGACATGAAGGGAAACGATTTTATAATTTTAAATAAAGTACTGGGTATAGCTCACATCTTTTCAGTGGTAGGAGGTTCCTGAGAGCATCCAGGTTAAAATAAGCACCGCCGTAGGAATATATGTGTCATAAACGTATATACATGTCCGAGAAATGTATAAAGGCCGCCTTAGGGGCCATAAATTAGGGAACATAAACCTGGATAAAGCTTTCGCTGGAAGGACGTAAGAAATGTAAGGTGGGAGAGTTTTGAAGGGAAATTTAGGTATATATAGACCAATCAGAGGAAGACGGAATAGAGTAGAAGACAATCTATTTAAATGAATTTTTTTTTTTTAAAAAGGGAGTTTTCAGAAGGGAGCCAAGAAGTGCGAGAGGTCCAGGAGTAGTCTAAAAGGTACGGAGAGCTCTTGAGGCGGAAGGAGATCTGGTAGATTGAAGATGAAGACTGGAGAAGGTTGATACACGGAGATTCTACTACAGGAGCACCACATTCACCAGATAAATTTAATTTGCCTGCAGTTACTGTAATATTGAGTGGCAATACATACTGTAACACTTTTGTGGGTTAAAAAATTTTATTCAAAGAAAATAACAATTTTCAAATTATGAGAACACAAATATTTAAACAAATTACAAAAATTATCACTTCGTAACACAAAAATAATCATATGATGATGAATCATATATCAAGTTTCAGAACAAGCCTAATTCTCCAGGTCATCGCTCCTTATATATAGTCGTAAAGAGAACAGTCTAGAACCTTCTGGGCCAACATAGATGGTACTCGAACATCTTTGTGACTACGATGACTAGTGTGCTATGACAGTTTTTTCCAACTGTTAGTTTGTTCTAACAAAATGTCTAGAACTATTCTAAACTATTGATAGAATAGAACTATTCTATTGTTTGTTTATGTTTTATGTTTTGTTTATCGTTGCAATACATATATCAAGCACCTAATTTCAGGTTCGTATGGTTTATAGTTTTTGAGCTCGTCTGTTCACACAAACCATTTCGCGGGACTTTGTTATTTAGACTCAGGGGACCCCAAAACGATTATTTCCTTTGAAAACCGGAAGTTGACTTTTTTTTTTCCCACGATCGCAGTGCTTTCCGTCACTATATATTTCAAATATGCGTAAGTGAAAGTAATATAATATATTACTTTCACTTACGTATATTTGAAGGTGCTCAGTCCCTTCAATATGCTTCCCCCATCTATATAAATAAAGTTGAAATTCTGTTTGTTTGTTCTTTATAGAAATCCATACCGTTTGTCCTAAATTCTCCAAATTTCGCTCAGTGGTTCTTTGATACCAGGTGCGAACACCTGTCCATATTAAAATTGCATAACTTCAGCCGATCTTCAGCTGATAACCTTTATTGTTATAAAAATCATAATGATTTCACTTTACAATGTTTTTTTACGAAATCGACCGTTTCTTTAGAAAAATGAAATTCCCCGTGATAAACCGGGATATACAGCTATAATCTATGTATATAAAGATCAAATTCTGTTTGTTATTTATAGAAATCCATTCCGTTTGTCCTAAATTCTCCAAATTTCGCTCAGTGGTTCTTTCATACCAGGTGCGAACACCTGTCCATATTAAAATTGCATAACTTCAGCCGATCTTCAGCTGATATCCTTTATTGTTATAAAAATTATAATGATCTCACTTTACAATGTTTTTTTTTTTTTACGAAATCGACCTTTTCTTTAGAAAAATGAAATTCCCCGTGTGGAACCAGGATATACAGCTATAATCTATGCATATAAAGGTGAAATTCTGTTTGTTCTTTATAGAAATCCATACCGTTTGTCCTAAATTCCCTAAATTTCGCACAGTGGTTCTTTCAGACCAGGTGCGAACACCTGTCCATATTAAAATTTTATAACTTCAGCCGATCTCTGGGTATATTCTTTATTGTTATAATAATCGTTTTGATCTCCCTTTACATTGGTTTTTACAAAATCGACCGTTTGAGTCGATAAAAGTCTCAGTTTATAGATTTAAAAATTGAAATTCCCCGGGTGAAACCGGGACATACAGCTAGTACTTATATATTATATAAGTATGATTAGATATGATCAATCATACTTATATATTATATAAGTATGATTGAGACTGAGCACCTATATCGTGATGGGATTTGGCATAGTTCACTATCGTATCTCTTATCTTAAAAAATAAATAAATAGATCATTGGTTCCTTATTCAAATTATCTTATTCTATTCGGAGGCTTTTTTATCAGTGATTTATGAACTATATTAATCTTTTGATATTCAATTCAGTAATATTCCTATAAACTTACTTGTGTAGTTTTAAATAATATTTATTAAAATAAAACAATAATAAACAATGTCAGACAAACAATATAAACTAAAATTATTAATAAGGTTACAAAAATTATTAACTTGTAACAACACAGTAACAAAAAATCCTCCATATTTAGTCTGAATTAAAACAATCTAGAAAAGCGTAGAAGATACTGGAACAGTCAGAAACATGTACTAGAACAATCACAAACATATACAGCAACTTTTTTGTTCAACAACAAGTCTAGAACTCTTTTAAATCAAATGTTTTGATTTCACGTTACACATGTAATAGTCTCTTTAATTTTGCAGCTCAAGTGATCACTATTTTTACTTTCACTTACCTATATATGAAATATATAGTAAGTGGAAGTATTGCGATCGTGAAAATTTTCGACTTCCGGTTTTCAACGGAAATACACGTTTTGGGGTCCCCTGAGTCAAAATAACCAAGTCCCGCGAAATGGTCTGTGTGTGTGTGTGTCTGTGTGTCTGTGTGTGTGTGTGTGTGTGAACAGACCTGCTCAAAAACTATAAACCGTGCGAACCTGAAATTGGGTATTTAGAGTATGTATATGCCCGCGATGTGACAGCAAAAATTTCATCAAATTTGCTCAAAGGGAGGGGGTACTTAACTTAATAACTTTTTAAGTTTTTTTCGATTTTCTCAAAAACGGCTCTAACGATTTTGATTAAACTGAGTATTTGATCTATTGATATGCCCGAGATATGACTGTAAAAATTTCATCAAAATTTATCAACCTGAGGGGGGACTTTACTTAATAAATTTTGTATCATTTCCACGTGTTTTTTTTATTTACTCAATAACGGTTTTAACGATTTTGATCAAACTTGGTATGTGATGTATTTATATGTCCGAGATATGACTGTAAAAATTTCATCAAAATTGATCAACAGGAGGGGGGACTTTACTTAATAAATGTTGTCCAATTTTTACCTTTTTGATCGATTATCTCAAAAACGGCTTTAACGATTTTTATCAAATTCGTTATGTTTAATGAAAATTAGTTGTTATTTAATATCAGGTAAGCTTTATCATTATTAAATGTTCTGAGGGGGCTTAAATGGGGAAGGGGCTTTTTTTGTTTTTCTATAAAGTACCTTTGTTTTAGTTTATATTGGGAAATTAACTGTCTCTCATCACGCTTAAAAATAAGAAACGGGTAAATATGATATATGAAGAGAATCAAGTAAACATATACAGGAGAAAAAAAGAAAAATATTCCGTCAACTCATAAAACACCTTGAGCTCACGCATGCGCCGTACGCCTTTAATGACAAACCAATGCGTTATAATTAAACTGTTCTGTTCATTTGATAAATGGCAATTAACAAAACGCATTAATTTCTAATCTAAGTAAGTTGGTAAGTGAAAGTTGTGTGTTGCGCGCACGCACCAAATTTTTTTTCCTTGAAATAAGCCCTTCTCATGTGATTCCTATTCGACGTAATGAAAAAAAGAAAAAAAAAAGAACTGTAACTAACTATGTTCGGTTCGACATGAATAATTTTTTATAAGTTACATAATGAAGCTTCTTACCTTTTACCTCCTTTTGGAAACCGATCTAAAATCAAGGAACGATGAATAGTACCATTATTCCACAAACTATCACATTCTAACCGGTTCTTTGAAAGTAACAACGTTAATCCTTTACATTATTAATGTTAGGGATAATGGTTGTATTGGACATAACGACGTGAGACACGTTGGAGTAGTCGGCTATATACTGGTTAACAGGACTGCCCGCTTCCAACTCTGCTAAAGACAACGCTGTGCATTAAAGATAGCTGTTCTTTGATCGGGCATCCCGTGTCTCATTATTTATTCGTTTTTATTCATTATTCACACCAGTCCTGTTCCAAGGCCCTCATCCCCCTCATCAGCGAAATATAAAGGGTTTTATTGGATTCTAGTTCAGACTCTCAAATTGTTAGGGTATAGGTCACGCTCCGCGTTTAATTCCCCAATTTCATTCCTTTGGGTTCCTTTAGGTACCTTGGACGGTCAGAAAATACTTCGCAATAAGCGTAAAACATTTTTTTGCGATTACTTTGTCATCAATTCTTCGGAAAACTAGTTGACCCGTGGAATGCATTCTCACTCTAACCTACTTAAATCTCACTTAATTAAAGTACCTGCACACCTTTTATTTAGTAGCGTATACTACGCATTTGTTTTTGCTTATAACTCGCAAATGACGTCGACCATCCGGAAAGTGTATATGTACAACCAAAAATGTTCGTCTCGATAAACTGAAAAAAAATGACACCTTCGAAAAAGCCCTGCGACCATTTTGAAATTTCCGCTTATTATTGTAATTTTTCGCTTACAACTCGCAAACTAAGGGTTTAATAAAAAAAATGTTTATGACCGAAAATGTTCTCCTTGACAACCTGAAAAGATTGAGACCATTTAGAAACTTCTACGACCATTTTGATTTTCAAGAACCGCGGTTTTGTCCTTATATCTCGCTATCGAAGGCAAAATGAGTGATTTGTATATTTTTCCGGTGTAGCGGTTAAGGAAAGCTTTAAAATTTTGTCTCAATCATGAAATTTGATGAAGTACTAAGGAAGTTATGGCGTACCGACAAAAAAAGGCTTTGAGAAATAATATAGTATATGATTGACTGAAATCGCATGTTTTTGCTTGTGACTCGCAAAAGACGCCGACAATCGGAAAAGTGTATATAACCAAAAATGTTCGTCTCGATAAACTGATAAAAATGACACCTTCGACAAAAACGCTGCGACCATTTTGAAATTTCCGCTTAGAATTGCAGTTTTTCGCTTACAATTCGCAAACGAAGGTGTTTATCGAAAAAAAAGGTTTATGTCTGAAAATGGTCTCCTTAAAAACCTGAAAAAGATTTGAGACCATTTAGAAACTTCTACGACTATTTTGGTTTTCAAGGACCGCAGTTTTGCGCTTATAACTCGCTATCGAAGGCAAAATGTGTGATTGGTATATTTCCGTTGTAGTGGTTATGAAAGCTTTAAAATGATGCCTCATTCATGAAATTTGATGAAGTACTAAGGAACTTATGGCTTACCGACAAAGAAAAGGCTTTGAGAAATAAAATAGTAAATGATAGGTCAAAAAAAGGTTATATTTTTCACGGAAATTATTTATTTTCATATATTTTTTTTATTTAATTCATTTTAACGCATACCTAAAATTTTCAATCATAGAAATGTTAAGCTGAATCACGTTTTCTAAATTTTTGAGATGAGGGAAGTACTGAATTAAATAAATTTTAAGTTGAGTTTTATTTGAAAAATTAATTGAGCCTTACCAGGTCAAAATAACTTGAACCCATCCCCCTTGCAATGTTATTGCATATTTTTGAATGCGCCCATATTGAGCATGCTTGGCAGTTTTTGAACCACTATTTACTGGAAAATTTAAAGGACACACCGTCCTGTTGCCACATTTTACGATTCGTTTGGCTTTTGAGATGACCATAGATAAATCTCAAGGCCAAACAATGTCCACTTGCGGCTAGGACTTGAAAAATCTGTGTTTAATTATATATCGCCAGATCAGGTGTGGCGAAACCATCGAATATATTTGTTTTAGCAAAAGACAGGTTGACCAAAAGCATTGTACGCTAATTAGCACCTCAATAAATGGGAATTATGAATTGTAATAATTAAAAAGTATGTGAATTATTATTATTTATTTATTTATATATAATTTCGGGCTTTTCGACCACCTGGGTCATTTTCGCCCTGTAATACAATATAGGTTACAGTTAAATACATTGCAATAAAATTAAAATTTACATATACAATAAAAAAAAAAAAAACACAATGCAAGTACAATACAATAAAAATACAACACGAACACAAGAAATATACAATATGGATACAAGAAATGTACAATACAGATACAATTACAATTTAAAAAGTAAGTTAGATTTTATTAAATTAAAAATATATTGTTCTTTTCGAGGAACAGCATTAGGTTGCTTTGAGCGGGAAGTCTCGTACGCATAGCATTCCGTGAGGATATGGCTAACTGTGAGTGGAACTCCGCAGGAAGTACATTGAGGAGGAGGTTTCTTGCACATCAGGTGCTCGTGAGTAAGTCGAGTGTGCCCAATCCTCAGCCTGGTGAGTATAACTTCTTCTTTCCTGGTCATGAGGATACTTTGATTTTTACGGCAAACATACGGCTCTACGATTCGTAACTTGTTATCTCTCGTTTCTGACCATATTCTTTGCCATGCCAGCCATGACTTTTCTTTAATTAAAGAAATGACTTCATTATGTTGCGTGGTGATAATTGGTTGGCCTTCAATAACTGCTTCCTTTGCCAAAGTATCTGCCCTCTCATTACCTCTGATTCCGATATGACTCGGTAACCATAGAAAAAGAACCGTACAACCAGCCCTCTCCAGTGTTGTGAGTTTATTTAAAATCTCTACAACTAACCAGTTTTTAGAAAAAGGGTCCTTTAGTGATATAAGTGCGGATTGCGAGTCGGAACATAGTATCAGGAGGCTTATTATTATTATTATTATTACTGAATTATTATTATTAATAGATATAAATTAACGTTATCTACCTCATTCATTAATTTTAAATTATTATGTTATTTTATATGGTTGTAAGTATTACTTAACAAATGAATCATTAATATACTCTATAGTGAAATATGTGATATAAAAATTATCTCCCTAAATTCTTTTACCAAATAATTTTAAATAAGGCGCATCATCCTATTATGAATCCCGTTAAATAAGGTTTTGAGATTAACTGAAAAGTTTTTATTTTTATCATTGAATATTGATTGGGCAGTATTAAAAAGATTTGAATAAAATTAATTCAATTTATATAACTACTTAGCCACAGCATTGCGTGGCTGGGTCTGTTAGTATATGTTAGTATCAATCAATCAAATGACGAGAATTAATGTTCTTGTTCTGAAATAATAATTAATTTTTCAAAGTTATTTGCCTACTTTTGATAACAATGAACATAGTATTTAAAAGTCTGAATAGATAAGCTAGACATAAGTAATCAGAGCATATAGCTGGAGTCATGGGCGTCACCAGCACTAGATTATTGGTGGGACGGCTCAATATTCTCTTAGATAGGGAAGGTAGAAATTCGAGGGGCTAAAAGTTGAAATAATAAGTCCTTTAACATATAACATTAAATTCATCCTCCAGTCCCCCCTGCCCCCCCCCCCCCCCGGTGGTGACGCCCATGGCTGGAGTATAATTTGCATGTCCCCCTTCCGGGACGCTTTTGCGGAAGAATAAAACGACAACTTGCTAATATGAAAATTATTTGCTTCTTTCTTCCTTTTTCCATAATGAACTTCGTAAAATGATGAAGAAATTTTCCTCAAAATGCGAAAAGATCCTAAACGATCTCTATCGGTCTTCTTCCTATTAAGTTTGCTACCGTACTCTATGTAGACAAGATCACCAACTTGCAAACCGTGAGAAACACGATTTTTGTCTCAGTAGCGGATCCATAAATTTTCTGAGGGGGGGGGGGCGCACATTTTTATTTTTTCATAAAGGACCTAATTTAAATTTCTATTAAATGTTTAAATACAATCCATTTTTCATTTAAGGAGCGCGCCCGCGCCCCTCCACTGGATCCGCGACTGTTTTGTCTATCCTTTTCTTGTTGACCTCACAACTACGACGGGGATTTATGAAAGCTCTCTTTCAGTCAGTCTGTCAGTCTAATCACTGCTAAATTCTGGGTCAACTGAGCAAACAGTTTATTGTTTTCCAAAAAGCAGGTATTGTTTATTTTTTTCCAATAAGCTGGTTCAAATTTTGTGGAGCTATGAATCGTCCGATTATAGTCCTGAACGCATTCCCCCGCTTTGGTCGACCAAGCTCGTTTATCTCATCCTTCATTTTGCATGTTATTCGGCTGACAAGATTCAAACGCTCATTAATACCATTCGAACTCGGGCATTCAATAGAGGTAAACACTAACTGTATTATTTTATACTACTAACTCTATTCTTTAGATACTTTTTAGGAACTCTTCAGTGGTTGTACCTATGTACTGATCCGCCAAAATTAACTTGATATTGTTCGATTTAGCAATGGGAGCAATGAGATTTACAAACTCTTTTGAACATTGACCTTTCGTAGTTAAAATCCAAGTACATATCTGCTAAAGTGGTCAACCACAAAATGCATGTAATTCTTAGAGCTTAAGTCCTGTAACCCAGACCCTGCAGGTTTCATTTTCCCTGCAAAATGAACACTGTTTTCAGAAATCTCTTATCAGTTTGTCCAAATTCTTAAAGTAATAGAAAGGTATAATTTTACCTCTTAGTTGTGCTATCCTGATAAGACCATGATAGTCATGAACTTTGCCGAGTAATTTTGATCCAAATGGAGCAGATACAAATATTCTGTCTCTGTCTCCTATTTCTTTGTAAGTTATGTCATGGCGCATTTCCATGTCCTTTGCGGAATTAGTTCATCAGCATTATTTTTTTGGTCCAGAATAATCTCTTGTAGTTCTATTGAATTCACAACGTGAATAGCATCCTTATTCTCAAAGTATTCTAGAATTGGTTGTCTGGATAGCAGATCAGCTAAAATATTGTCTTCGCTTTTTTTTTAAAAAAAATTTTAAATTGAATTGAGGAAGATAATGCACCAAGTCACCCTATGTCTCGTCCGTGCGAGCCTTAGTCTTCAAATTTTCCAAGGGTTTATAGTCACTACCTACATAAAATGGTCTACCAATAAGATAGTACTGCCCATATTTTATAGCATTTTTTATCTCCTTGCACTCAAGATGAATAATATCCATTTTTTTTTTTCTGTAGCCGTCAGCTTTCTGAAAAAATATGGAACTGGATGTAATATCCCATCAACTTAAGGCTGCTTCAAACAAGCCTCGATGCCACTATAGCTGGCGTCAGTTTCAAATATAAACATCCTCATTCAAGTCCTATATAGATAGTATTGGGGAAGAACTCAGATAATCTTTAATTAAATTGATTAAAGTTTCAAGTTTGTGATTTTTGAAATTTGATTAAAGGTTCAAATTTCTGAGCACTGATTTGAATATATTTCAAATAAAAATTTATAGAACCTAATACACTGTGACACTTTACTCATCTTTTGGCCTTTTAAAATTCTTAATTGTGGTCAAATTTTTTTTTGGGTTGGTTATACTTTGTTTTCTTGAAGAAAATGACCTAAATATTTGACAAAAGAAGAAGCGAATTAGCATTTTTCTAATTTCAGTTTGAAACCTTCGTCCCCAATGACTTTTAAAAATCTTTCAAGATGATGAATATGGTCAGACAGGACTTTGAAAATATCAAAATGTCATCAATTAATGCAGAGTCGTCTAAATTATTCCTTCTCAATGTGTTTGAAATGCGCTGAAAAATAGCAGGAGCATTTTTATACCCCAAAGGAAGGACTTTCCACATATATTTTCCACATTTTGTTATAAAAGATGTTTTTTCTTGGTCTGCTACTTTTAATGGAATACTCCAAAAAGCAGAGCTTACATCAACTGCTGTAAAATATTTGCAGCAGGATATTTTATCAATTAGATCATTGATCGTGGGAAATGGAAAGCATTCTGGAACTTCAATTTTGTTTAGATTGTGAAAATCTATACATAGTCTTGACTTACGTCCATCGATTGTATAGCCTAGACGTTTCATATTCATATATAATTAATTTAATTTCTGCTTCTCTTGACTTCACTCGTCCCACCATCAAATTTATCAGAAGCAGAAACATACTGATATTTGTCTAGCAATTCTAAAATTTCTATCCTTTTTAATTTTCTCTAATATGATCCAAATTTCCTTGAATCTACCATTCGTTAAATTAATTATACTTCAATTATTATCGACATGATTAGAATTGAATTTCTCAGAAATTTCTTAATCACCCTCCTTCGAAAAATCTTTTAAAGAGAGTGAGAATCAATCGTCTTTAAATAATCTAAAATTGGCATATTTGAATCATTTGTTAAACAATCTAAATTTAATATTTGTATACATCTGTGAAATTGACTTCTAATAATCTGAATTAAAATCATCTTTTATCTCATTTATTATACAACCTTTTATCTCCAAGGTGTTGCAGATTTTACACTGTAAAGGATGTACACTTGGCCATCCAAGGATTCACACATGGTTTTCTTGAAATATCGCTGGATTTACTCTTCCATTGTTCATCATACTTAATGCTGGACTTACCTAACATTTTATCAGCATTTGAGATTGATAGGCTGTAAGCCTGGAATTTCTCCTTCTTAGGAAATGAATCATTTATTTTTCTGAGTTAAGTAGACATCCCATATTGGTGATCTCTTCTCTATCAAGCTCATTTTGCTTTTCTATTGGTAGGCCAACTACGATCATGTTTATTCTTGATAAAACGGTTCCATTACGTTCAGCCTCAAGTCACAAAGCTAAATATTTTAACGCATGAGTTTTCTTAATTTTCTTCCAGTCTTTATGAACAAATACTATCAAGAAGGAGTTTTTCCCAGCTGAACAATTAAAAAGTCCAATTTTCTTTAAATTCGACTCATACTAACTTTTGGAAGTCCATCAACAAAATACCTTAAAGTTTCTATTTTAACCTCATTATATACCTTATTTCTAAAACACTCACTTATAAACCTATCTAACCATTCTATAGAGTTTTGATTCTTATCAAACTTATCTAAAACAAATTTTTTTTTTTTTCGATGTCATACATATAGATTTTGGTCATTCAAACTTTTTATCCTGCTCTTTCGCTCTTTTCATTAAAAATTTTCCTCTTCAAAATTTTGGGAAACTGGGGTAGTATGAGCAAGCAAAACTTCAGAATTTTCCTCTAAGAGAATTCCCTTATAACTAAGGTTGTCGTCCTCATCAAAATGTTCATATTTTAAATCTTCATCAATCTTTAGTCATATCCTACGAAACCCATTAATGGGTTTTATTGCAGCAATAGCTCTATATATAGTAGGTTTATTGTACATTACCTTGTGGTCTTTTAAATGTTTCTTCTCCTCTGGCAACTTGCACCACAGTTCCCTGTCCTCTTATAAACCTACTATAATGATCTCCGTTTCGGTTATCTTAACAATATGTACAAATAATCTGGCATCCTCTTTATTTATGACCCCTTCTCTTGAGTAACCTTGTAAATTAATTTGTAAGTAGGATATCAAATGCAATTCTTGTTCTGAAAGAATAATTAATTTACAACGTTATTTGCCTACCTGTGATAACAATGAAGACAGGATTTAAAAGTCTACTTAAATAAGCTAAAACATAGGTAATCAGGACATATTGCTGGAGTATAATTTTATATACATATACATATATATATATATATATATATATATATATATATATATATATATATATATATATATATATATATATATATATATATATATATATGTACATATAATTTTACCATAGGAGATTTTTCTAAAACTATGAAATTTAGACATTTTAAAATTCGAGTTATCTTGAGGGTCCTTAACTTCTGGGGACCTTACCTTGCACCACAGTATACCTATGGATAAAGGGAAATAGATGGTTAGGGATAAATATATATAGATGGTTAGGAAAGAAAGAAAATTTATAGTTTCTATGGATATATTGTGATTGTCATACTATTTCACTAAAGTTTTATGTATCGTGTATCAATCCATCCTAACAATACAATGAAACAGCTTATTATTTTAACAACAGAAGAGGGGTTTATAATATATTACAATTCCTTTTGATACTCTGATACAAATAGATCAGTTCTATGTTATGATCTTTCAACTGCTTTGAATATAGTGTAGAGATCACTTCCCTCTTCACTTATGTGTTTTTTATATCTTACCTTAAGTAAAGGAAATTAATTGTTTCACCTGTGATATTCAGGCATTGTATTTTAATATTTTTTTCAGAAGTTAAAATTGATCCAAAGCTCATGGTATCTAAATATTAAAAATTTCCTTTAATAATTACTCCCTCAAACCTAAAATAAAAGTCGCATTTGAAAAAAATATTTTAGTTATGAAATTCAAAATAAATATCAACATATCTGTATCCCAGAGGTAAAAAATACTTTATCGCGTGCTTGTATTTGTTCAGAAGAGCATATTTTTTCAGAACTTTGATCTATTAAAATTTATCTTTTTGTTAATTGTAGGAGCAGCTTAATGAAGGTTTTTCAAATTGTTATTGTAGTTTATAAGTTTGTTTGTTTATTTTAACGTCACTTTATGCCACTAAGGTTAATCAGATGATGCTACAGTGCAAATCCTAAATTTCGCCTATCCAGATATATGGTAATTAGGGTAGGAATCTTTAACGA
Organism: Aelia acuminata; assembly: GCA_911387785.2. Classification (NCBI taxonomy): domain Eukaryota; kingdom Metazoa; phylum Arthropoda; class Insecta; order Hemiptera; family Pentatomidae; genus Aelia; species Aelia acuminata. Next base: position 97,231,922 of record OU426978.1, read on the forward strand.
GTACCTGACATTGTACAGGCTCGGGACCTCCATTATACATCCTATCCGAGGCAAGGCATAGACAAGGATTTTTCCTAGGGCCAACTCTGGACGCGAACCTGCGACCTTTAGTATTGTAAGTTTCCATGCTAACCACCACACCACAGGTGACCCCTAGTTTATAAGTAATTGGATGTATTTACCAAAGTATTTAAAATCCATAGTCTTAAATATAATAAAATAAAAAATTGACATAATTTTGTTAACTGGAACAACTTTGCCACTATCTTTTTGCCATAGTGTTGACTCAATTTTCAACGGGATTGAAGTAAAAGAAATTAAAATCTGCCACCCTTATAATTCTGCAATTTAAAAATATTTTGTATATAGAATTGATATGTTTCTTTTTTGCTCGAAAATAAGATCCTTAGTTTGAAAAAGCTTTTAATTACTGTTATTTAATATCATAAGCTAATTGTAAATCATAATTAATATGTAAAGATAGTTTTAAAATATATTCACTTCCTTCACTTATGGATTTATTAAATCTAGAAAAATTTAATGGAAGATCACTAGACTTTCGTTGGTTATTTTGTGGAATGCAAAGGAGGACCAATTATTAGTAGTTTAGAATTCTTTCATATACATGAATTGAAAAAAAAAATAATGTTCATAAATAATATTATATTTAACCCAATCAGTAATTAAATAGAAAAAATAAATAAATAGAAAAATTGAAGTAACAGTAAACAAAGTATATCTCTATTTACACTCTTAAATAGTTTTTTAATGACTATTTTAGTAGTAATTACTGTTACTTTTAATGTACTGGAGCATACTGTAATGGAAATTATATAAAAAGAGATCATTTAACAAATGATTTTAGAACAAATCAAAATAAATAAAATAGTTTCTATCACATGGTTAAAATAAATTAAATTTATATATAAAATTCACTAAAATGATCATTTCTTAAAGTTTTGCTTTAAGTTCTTCCATTTTTTTGCTTGTCTGTTCCTGCAACACTGACAGCTTCATTGCCAAACCCAAGTTTCCAGTAATTTTCGCTTTGCCTTGAAAAAATGCTTTTGGTTAAGTTTACCCATCATTAATTCAACAACATCCATATTTTTTATCACTAAGGTAACACCTGGTTTTTCTCTGCCATTGAATTTAATTTTACCTTTTCCGTCCCTCATGTCTAATATCCAGAATCCATCTTTTCCATTTTCATTTTGTACTTTTAAGCAGTAAATACCTTTCAGATTTGCTGCTAATCCTTGGTCATCTTTCAGGATAGCTTGCTCCAGCAGCCTAGAAACTGCTGTAGATTTAAAATCTACCGGTTCTAATCCTGCACTGACAAGACACATCAAAATGCCTGGCTGGCTCATTGTTGCAGAGAAACTAAAAAAAAAATCCCCATATCGTTCACCAGAATCCTTAATCTAACACTATGATTATTACTAAACAAGCAGGAAGGGACCATAATCTGCAATGTAATATTGGCATGGTTAGTTTTATAAACAATCTTATCTTCTTACCTTATAGCAATCAGCAAAACTTAATAAAGACGTTTAAATAGTCGGTTTTTCCTCTTATCATGACCTTACTATATTCATGGGCGGATCCAGCCGACTGTAAAGGGAGGGGCTGCAGTCCTAAAGGGGTGGGGGCTGCAGCCCGACAAACCTTCATTTGGATCTGCTAATCAGCTTTTTTACCTTTATGTATCTTTGCCACAACTAAAATTCTATTTGTTCTGTATATTATTTGTTCTTTAACTTGTTTCCTTACATTAAGGAAAGTCAACTTTTATCTTTTAATGACGAAAAATTTTCCAAAGTGAGGGGCTGCAGCCCCCACAGCCCCCCCCCCCCCTAGATCCGCCAATGACTATATTACAGATGGACCTTTGATCACTAAAACCAGGCTTTGATATTACTGTCTGTAATATGCTATTGCATACTAAGTGTATACAGTCATGGTGTCCTTATTTGTTATATATATCTTCCTTAATTTCACTTTCCTGCCAACTAATCTACAATATCAGATTCTTTTGGAATTTTGTACACAAATCTGTCTTTACACTATCGCCATTAGGTAGAACAAGTCTGATGTACTATAAGTTTGAAACCATCACTAAGTAAGAGAAACAGTTGGCAGATTTCTATTCAGTAGACTTAAAAACCCACAAAATGATGGTTGTTGACTAGTACTATCGTTACTATATATAAAAATAATAGGTTAATAAACATCCCTTTCCAACAATAGCTATTTTTCCACTTTGAGTAGCATATTACTTGCATGTCCATTTCTTAAACCATCCAAAAAAAATATGTGACCAGTATTATTATTTTAATTACGCTTCATAATGTTAGTATAAACTTGAAGGATAGAGATAAATAAATCTAAATTCGGGTGTGGTTTATTAAAATATCAGTTACAACAAATGAAATTTCATACATTAAAATGCTTATGTGTAATTTTCTTCTACATTATTATTTAAAAATACATATAGAAAAAACAAATGTATTTTTTTAAATAAGTAATTATATAATAATCTACATGACATTCAATAACTTTGAAAACAATATCATAAATATTTTATAATGAAAAGAACAAAGCAGCTGTGATACTAAAAAGGTAGAAATCAGTCTTTGGAATAAAACAGCTTCTAGTAAATAAGAACATAATGTTACACAAGCATTATCACATTTTTCTTAAAAAACACATACAAAACAAGTCAGCATTCAGTTGGTGCACAAATCATAAGTTTGCTGACAACTGTTATTCGGAATGAATTTCCTTTCAGTAATTGCTAAAACTTCTTGACAGGGTCATCTTAATACAATTAAGTAGATAAAAATCAAATAAAATAAATCATAGATTCAGGTCACATAAGCTAACAATACTTTTTACACTCTTATATTTTTAAAATAAATATTTACACTTTTTTTGTCATTCCAAAAATGGAGTGTGCGAACACGTGTAAAAATATCTTTCATACCCTTGTTTTAATGATAAAAATTACAATTTAATTATAATAATTACCAAGTGATGAAAAAAATAATTTAATACTGTTTATAATATAAGTGCGAATCACATATACATATATTTATTTGAAAGAATATACTTCATGTATTAGATTATTATATTTTTTATTATCTGTTCTTAATAAAAACACCATTTTCTTAAAAGACCGACAGAAAAATTGAGATAGATTATAAAATTATAATTTATACAGACAAAATACATAGTGCACTAAGTGACATCACAAGAAAGAACATTGTAGGTAAACAAGTGTATTTAGAACACCACTTTAATGTGACAAATACTATCTATTTTACATTTACATATCATATAGCATGAAAATAGGAGTGAATCAGATAGAAAATTTAGTTCAAGTGAAGCCATACAAAATTTTACAACTCATATTTAAATGGCTAGTATTAATTATGATTCATGATTTTATTGACTGAGCAATAAATTTTGACCACTGTGTTTTCGAAACACATACTTCAGCTCCAGAATTATGATAACATTTCACTCAGAAATTTAGTTTCAAAATGATATTGAATGTCAATTTGAATCAAATTATTGAAACTATGAAAATCCAATAAGGATGGAAAAATAATTTTGATATACAGTATTATGAAGTCCCAAATCATGCAACACTATGCATAAAACCAATAAATGCTGCTATAATAATCAACCAGGATTTAATTTTTTTTTATGATAAAATTAAAAATTAATTATGAATAACTTTTCCACCTAATTATTTCAATTTGAATATAAACAATTTTTACAAAGTCACAAACAATATAACAATATTATTTATAAAACAAACTGCTTAAGAAAAGCAGATACATTCACACATATTCTAGCCATAAATCATTTTTCGAAAGTAAGGAGGTTTATAAAGAATGTGACTTAAAACAAACTGACAATTTAGATTCACACTTTCTTCTCTTTAAATAGAAGAAAGTAATGGTATTCAGATTAATTTAAATTTGATATCATATTTTTATACAGCAGTAATCAAAATTTTAAATACTGAATAATTTATTCATTGCTTTTAGTTTCTAAAGTCGTGTTATTTCACATTGAGCAATTCATTTTAATTCTGAGTGAAGCGAAATTTTGAAAACATTGTAATTTAGAAAGTTCCTTTCCCTTAACAATAATTCCTGTATTACCGATCAGTTTGCCTTTTAAAATTGGTGTTTGTTTTTAAGCTAGAATTAAAAATCAATATCTTACTGCCATAAAATAAAGATTTTTTTTTTAATAACAGTGAATGAGAAATAGAGGCAAAATTTATCTACACATGTATTATAAAAGTGAACCATTTCATAGGACCAAATGCAAGGATGTGAAAAACTTGATACTGTTTAACACTTTCAATTTTTCTTCACTTTATGTAACACAAAGAATAAAAGTTCTTTCACATTTAAAGGATCTGTGCTTCTTTCTGGATGGTTTGAGTCCATTATGTCAAAAATGGAATAGCTGAAATAAGAACAAAAATTAGTGCGAAAGAGTAAGAAAAACTGTTTGCCCTAGAGCTCTGTGGTTTGGTGGCAAGCTGTACTGCAGGGCTGACGGTGGCCTTCAAATCCATTGGGCAGGGAAGAGTCTCCCTTGGAATCGACATGAAGTGTGCCATTCCTTCCTTATTCATTGTTCCCTTGTGTTCATCGTAATCATCATTAGAGTTAGTTGTATCTTCCGAAGGTGAACCGGCAAGTGCCATGTGCATCTCTGGTTCCTACACAGGGAGAATAAATTGTTAAATTAATAAATATATCTTTATTATAATGTTTTATGTAGTTATATGTTATGTACTGGGAAGATAAATATTGTATTCGACGATAAACGTTTCTTGTTTATCTTCTTTAAAACTTAGTTGTCTTATTTCTTAAGCAAAAGTTAAATTCTTAAAATAAAAGTTGCATAGAAATTTTAAATTATTAATAATTACTATAAAAAAAAATAATTAATAACCACTGATCAAACTTTGTGGTATTTTTTTTTCTTTTGTATCTGTGTTTTAACCCTTGCTAGACAGATTAACTGATCTTTTAACAATTATCTTATTGTTTAGTTCTATGAATTAGCATTGTTTAAATTAGCCGTTTTTATTTAGCATTTGGTGCCTGGTAGAACATGATTCTGATGTATTAGAAACTTCTTTTTTTTTTTTTTTGCTATACACTTACTAACAAAAGTCTCTGCACACCCTCCAGCTTTTTTTTTATTTTACCTATAGATAGGTTATGAGCCAGATATTGGCAATGAAACTCACACATTTTTTACGTAATTTAATCTATTTTAATTAACTATAATCAAATTTAGTAAAATTTATTTAACTTATAATTTATGAGGAAAATTACATAAAATGTCAGAATATTGATGCGCCAAAAGTCCCTGCACACATCATTTTTCTTCAACTTGAAGCTTAATTATTGATGCCAAATCAACTTTAATAGATATGTAATTGTATTAAATGTAATTGTTGTCGTTCCTACCTTATTTCTTATCACTTCTCATAATCTATTTAATAATAATAAAATTTAATAATACTCGGCATCAATCCCTCTCCCCTGGCCCGGGAAACCCCGTATAGCCTACAAGGCGAGGAAGGGGAGGACCAATAAAAAAAAAAAAAAAAAAAGTTAAATAAATTATATTAAATGTAATTGTTGGTCATTAAAATAGATTAAATTATGTAAAAAATATGTGAGTTTCGTTGCCCATATCTGGCTCATAAGGTATCTTTAGGTAAAATAAAAAAAAAGCTTGAGGGTTTGCAGAGACTTTTGTTAGTAAGTGTATATGCAAAAGTATAGATTAATTAAAAAGGAAGATCATGATATTTCTTATACATAGGTTGGTGAATGACGATTTTCCAATAATATCTTTCATTTAAACTTTATACATTAAAATGGTCTAACGCCAACGTTTCGCACGTCGATCTTCAGGGCAATATTCTCTTATTTCATACTTTCGCCTCATTTTTTTTTTTTTTTTTGGTGGCATGGACAATTATCTTATATTCTTAACTTTCAGTTTTCCATTACAACTGTAATAGATCACATTTTTTAAAAATTATTTTTCGCTTTATTTCAAACATTAAAATTATTACCACTTATATAGGATCACATAAGTAGACTTTTTTTTGGGCCAACACAAAAATTAGGTAGTCATTAGTTGACATTACAAGATAATCATCAGTTAAAAAACAGAAAGAAATAATATTTGGGTATCTAATTCTACCGCAAATATTAGAGTAGAGTAGGCAGCTCACCTATAAATTATTAAGGAGCATTCTCCTTGGATACTGAATGAATGGGTTTATGCCATGTTAACAGTTTGTATAATAACTTTCCATACAGTCTATAAAGTAAATAGAATTATTAAAGCAAGTGAGCAGAGATTTTCTGGATTTGTTTACTATATACTTAAACTAGATACAATTAAACTAGATACTATATACTTAAATTGAGAGGATTGTATAAGAATCAGTGAGGTCTAAAACATTAACTTTACAATCAACAAATTGAAAATAATAATTTAAGTGCCATATCTCTTCTTTTTTTTTTTTTGAATGGACATTGGACATAGGACACAACCTGAACAGAAGCGTTGCAGATTGTTTATTCCAACATTGGTTGGGAATAGGTCGCCTGCTTTTGTTTGTTTGGATTGTTCTGCTCTTAGTATGATAGGCTCCTACTGTTTGTAATATAAGCTTGAGCCTCATTCAGTCTGCTATATTATGAGGTAATCCGACTGTCACCAGTTTAGATGTGTGGCCAGAGCTTCAGCATCATCAAGAACACACTACACACACTACGAAAAAATGTAATGGCCTCAGCACCTTGATTTATGTTTTAAAAAATGTAAGGTATTCCTTATGATGGTATTCTGATGGTTGATGAAATACTATATCGACCAAAACACTGATTTTTATAATAACAATACTAATTGTCATTTGATACAATGATGCAAATAAGATAGAATACTATTAATATGAAAAAGTAATAGAAAAAATTGTATATACCCATTCTTTGCTTAATGAATTATTGAAAAATTAAGATAACTTTAGTTATTAATGCAATTGCAAATGCAATGCAATCATAACGAATTCTATTTATTCTAAGATATAGTAAATTTTACTAGCATTAAAAAATAACAAGCGAAACTAAGCTAATATTTGTGTTGTGTTATGAAATCAAGTTAAAAAACGAAACAATAATAAAAACATGTATTTTTACAAGTTTTGATCTGTTTTAAAAGGTCAATTCTCCCCTCACCATTACCAATTATGTTTTATTTTAAAAGATGGAATGCTTATATATATATCTCTTTTTTTACAGCATTAATTTGATAGGCGAGTGAGGCATATATTAAACTTTCTAAATAAAGTAAAAATTAGGCAAAATAATTATGAGAACTAAGCTGCATTTTCAATTACCTCCTCCATTAAGCAAGTAAGCTCATCAATTGCTTGTCGTGTTTGATCTGACAGGCTGGTCATGTTGAAAAGCGAATGAAGCCAGCTCAAACGGCAGTCACAGAAGAAATCATTACCTGTTAAAAGAATAGAACATTGAAATTCATATTTATATTTTTGTTTATATAATTGTATTATATATAATTTTTTTAGATATAAATAATTTTTAAGATGTCTAGGTAACAAATACCACATTTTCTATAATCTGAAATTTTTTTTGGAAATCAAAATGAATTAATCAGACATTAATTCATAGTTAATTTAAGATTTCCAGATTCTTAGAGAGAATCTGCTGCCACTTATGCCCTCCGGCCAAACCTCACTCCTTGTTCTATAGCAGCCCTGTATTGTAATATTAGTTATATTCATTGTCTCTATATATGTATATATTATTCACTAACAATGAACACACATTTACTTCCACTGCATAATTCTGTGTTTTTGCTTGTCCCAATTGTTTGATATTGCTAAGATCCACGGACCATTTTAATTAACCCTAATATAATTAATTTAGATAAACAAGGGACATCGCAAATTGGTTGAAGAGCGCGACTTTTTGGTTTTTTAATAAAATCAAAACTGGTAGTTGCAGCGCGATTTTTGGCGAATAAAAAAAAATAATAATAGTTTTGTCGCGCGTACTAGAAAATATCGGGGCTAAATTATTTTTATTAAGCATTAAGGGCAGTTAAAATTAACTGAAAAATGTATTGTAATTATTAGGGCGATTTTGTTGTCATTAAAAGAATAATTATAGTAACTCTTATATAAATATTAAAAATGGCGGACGAATCCAAGAAAATTGTGGCCATTGGAGTGATTACGGAATATTTAGCTAAAAGTATTGAATTTATTATAGAAGACTGGGATAATTTAGAAAAGAAAATGGCTGGGCAACTTACTGAATTTATTATTAGATCTAATGAATTTGATGAACGCGCGGATACTTTTTGATTTATTATTAAAAGAGAATGTTAAAAATCCAATAGGAGTGGAGAATAAAAATATTAAAAGTAATTATATTAATTCGGAAAGGAAAAATAATAATTATAGCCAAAGTACTTTAGAATTTTTAAGTACGTCGGAAATAAATGTGGATGATTTAGAAAATAAATTAATTAAAATCAATCAGAGAGTAATTAACATAAATAACGCGCGAATAACTTATCTGGAGAATGTCCCTGAAGATAAGGAAAACTTAAATATCAGCCATACTGAAGAAATTGAATTTATTGATGAACAGGCTTGCCAACCTTTATGTTTGTTCGATAATAATACTGTCAGTATTTCTCCGAATAATCAGTATAATGCCGTTGCGATGCCCCTTGTCCTGATATCCTTTCCTTTGTTTCAAGACGACTGCTTAAGTGGAGGACCCACTTATAAAGATGTAATCTTGAAGCCAGAATCCTTCAAAAGTGGTTCAGACGACTAAGCATTTAGAGGCCCCACTTGCGAGGTTGTAATCTGAAGCCATAAAACCTTACTCATTTAAGCGAAGAGATCAAATGCCCCCCACACGGAAACCCCCCTCAATTGGCACACACCGAAATACTGAGACAAATAATTAAACTTAATTTTGAAGAGATGATTCTATATACATATTGTTATGTGTGTGTCTAACATAGTATAAGTTACAATTAGTATAAGATTTTTTGCACTTCGGATTGTATCTGCCCATATTGATAACTTATAAAATTCTCTTCTTTATCGACATGAATTTTGAAATTGAAATCATCAATTTTTTTTTTAATCGAGAGGGGGGGGGGTAATGTGATGTGACCCACACATAATTAATTGTTATTATATTATATTGTATGAGGGCTATAAATATTCTGTATGTAGATATTAATGAGAGTGATTATATATTAATGTAAATCAGGTGCCCAAAGAAATCATTGAGTTTATATAAATATGCTAACTAATAACATAGGGCCAAATTTTGTACCCTAAGCCCTCGTTATCGCCCCACTCCAAAAGGAACCAAAAACAGTCTTGATGAGTCTCTAAGAGAATCTCGCTCAAGATAGACGTTCTTAGCTGCCTTGATCCGGCCAACCCCATTCCTTGTCAGGCCTGTATAGTAATATTAATTACATTCATTGTATGTATATATTATTCACCAATTATAATTTACTTCCACTGCGTAATTCTATTTTTGCTTGTCCCAATTCTTTGATATTACTAAGCTCCACGGACCTTAACGGACCTTTTTAATTAACCCTAATATAATTAATTTTGATAAACAAGGGGCATCGCAACCTTTTTTTTTTTTAATGAAATAACCTGTATAACCATTTTTTCTTATGAATAACCAGTTCTTTTGTGTCATCGGTTATAACCGGTTTAATTATAAATATCTAGTAACCAAAACAATTACTGGCTGACCAAAAAAAAAGTATTCCAACATATCACTGTTAAATCTTTTTTATTTTATTATTTTCATTCTTACTATCTTTATTATTTATTTATTTATTAAACACCCTTCCCTGCCTTTCGGCAACACGTGTTTCGGCAAAATTAACTAACATAACACTCATGCGTATGTTAATGTTCCGCTTCCGCTGTAGTTTATTTCTTTATTCATCTCTTCCCCTTACATCTGTAGTTCTTCAATCCGGTGGCCTTCCAGGAGTAGGTCTCCTTCTACCGAGATAAAAGAGTTCTGTACCCGTTGCTGTTTTCCACCCGTACGCAAACTCCTTGTAGTACGGGGTAGTTATTCTCAGTAACTAACTGAGGAAAATCAGACTCCGAGTGGACAAAGAGTCCAGTTACCCTCAACAACCTGGTCATTTGTGTCTCAAAGACAGTGCAGTTTATAACGATATGCTCAGCATTTTCTAAGACACTGCAGCTAGGGCTCATGGGACCGATATCCTTCCCAAAGCCAGGAAGCTTGCTCGAAAGGCCCCATGCCCTGTGAGAAACAGTGATACCCAATAGTCCGGGAGGACCCATTTTACTTCAATACAAGACGACGGTGGGGAAGTACTTCCTTAAGGTAGCTCCTTTCGGAGTTGTCATCCATAACTGGTTCCATTCCTCAATTGTGTCCTCCCAGATATTTTCTTTTCTAATATTAGGCTCCCATTCGACTTTCACTTTAATGTAGTTCGGGAGTCCTGCTATGCCTCCTTTCTTTAATCTCTATCGATATAAGTCTTGTTGCAGTTAGAGATCGAGTTCGACGTGCTCCGCCTCATGTGACACAGTCCAGTACGCTCTAGTGATCCGCAGCAGAGCAGTTCTCTGGGTCGTCGCCAACCTGCTCTTTAAACGGAGTGAGAAATTAAAAAACCACGTTGGTGAAGCTTACTTACTTGAAGTCCTGGGATTAGAGTGCAGTATCATAAAATTTTATGGTGAGATTAATGATAAATATAGTACTAACAAAATAATTTTTTCGCCTTATATATATATATATATATATATATATATATATTGTCACGTGGAAGATTCTATTGAACCTAGGAGACCCTGAGAGAGAGGGGGAACTCCTAGAAGAGGCTGGCCCAGGGGAGAGTGGGGCAGTCTGGGAGGGTCTGAGGCAGTCAGCTGAGAGGGGCAGTCAGAGTCAGGGAGACGGCAGTCTAAGTCTGGGACAGGCAGAGTGAGCCTGGGGCATAGTGGGACCCGAAGTAGTCAAGTACCCCCCAGTGATTTATGAGTTATGATACCCCCCCCCTTGTGTAGTTGGGACGTGTAGAAACTATTGTAAATAAACGATGTAAATTGTACATAGTTGCTTAATTACCTCACAACCCTTGCCCAAAGATCCCTGTGTCACATTGGACTGGGTGGATTTTAAGAATAGGGGTGACACAAATTTGGTGGAGGCGCCGGGCAAGGGTTGTGTTGTGTGTAGAATGGGGCTGCTAGACGTACCGGGTACGGTTGTTTGTAAAAGGAAGCTGCAAGAGTTGTCTAGCATGGGCTGTGTGGAAAATGGAGGAGTTGCTGGAGAATTCCGGATAGGTGGAAACGGCTGCGTTCCGGGATGAGAGCCGGAAGGAACAAGAGGAAGAAAGAATCAGCGCTGCGGATCAGCTGGACCAACTCGGAGAGCTACGGAGCCGATGGGAGCTACCCGAAGTAATTCTTAGCTCGCCAGGTTGGCAGCTTAGGTAATGAAATTAAAGTTATTTTTTGTTTTGTAAAAATTAAAATTTAGCCATAAGAAGAATCACTTGTAGAAAGAATCCCAGCTGTAGATTAAATAAGAGAGAAACTAGAGGTTTTGTAATTTTAAGATACGGGGTATCTGAGTATTTTTAGCTTGTCAATGGTTGACGATTTAGGAGGAAGATTAAATGAGGTTGAGTTTTCAGTAAAGTTCCAAGAAGAACTGATGGGAAAAATTATGGAGTTCTTTCTACAATGTTTCAACTAGGTAATTTAATAATTAGTGATCATTTTATTAATGTTTATAGTCTTTGTTTATAGAGTATTGTAGGTTTAGATTTTTTAGAAAAATATAAGTCAAAAAGTAATTTTAAGCAGAATTTTTTGTCAGTGAAAATTTTCAGGTCGGAAGAAAAATCTTATCGTGACCCTTTGATCGTAATCTCGGGATTAAATGGGATAAGATAAGGCGAAGACGGGTAGAAAATTTAAAGTCGAGACGATACAGGGCGAATAAACTGATTTTTTGATCGTTGAAACAAAAAACAAAAAATGGGAAATTTAGATTCGTTGATTATAAACAAAAAAAAAATTATAAAGTTTCATTAAATTGTTGAATAATCTTTTTTCTTTGTGGAAAAGAGTGGAATCTAAAGGTTAAAGAATAGGAAATGCTAAATTTGCGTCTGCCAGGAAACAATAGCACTGAGCAAGCGGTACCCGGGAAATACGAACACAAATTCGGGCATAGCTAATTGTTAGCAAAATTCTAACAATTAACAATTGTCATAACTAACGAACAATTGAGGATCCTGTAACGTCCAGGAAATATCCAATTCGATTGCAAGATAAGGAGTCTAGATAACAATGCGCACCTCCCCATTGTAATTGGGATTGAATCGATCACGGCGTGGATAATTCGGTTTTTTTTTATTATTTCACTAAGAAGTCAGTTATTTCATTGAGAAGGCCTATTGTCACGGACATGGAAGCGAGCCTCATAGACACCAAGTTCCAAGAAGAGGGACTCTAAAGAATAAGAGATGCAACCTAGTAGCACAGTCAGCGTTAAAAAGTAGGTCAGTCGGTGAGATGTTATGCAGGATAGGCAAAACAAACGATCTTTTAAATCCCTTTATCGAGATTTTTTATTGTTTATTGTTTTTTGACTTATATTTTTCTAGTTCTTTAGTAGTTGGTAGAAATTGGAAATGTGTTGGAAAAAATGGAATTTGTAAGAAAAAGTATAATTTTTAAGTAAAATTCTTAGAGGGTATCATTGACTAAATTTGTATCTTTAATGGTTAAAGAATAAATTTAAAGTAGCAGAATAATGGAATTTATTTTTGTTGTGTTTTTCATTAAGTCAAGAAATAATTGTAAAGGAATTTCACTGCATATTGTAGAGGTTGTTATAGTTCTTAAGGGGAAAATTAAAATTAAATGAGACGGCCGGCATCCCACACCCCTTTGAGGTTCAAAGAGAGTAAAGTACTTGAAGAGGGTAGTAAAGTACTTAAAGGGTATAGTAAAGTGCTTGAAGAGAGTAGTAAAGTACTTAGAGAGTAAAGTTTTTGAATTTGTTGTGGAATCCTACGAGTCAAACGTAGAAGGCTTGAGTATGCAACAAGTTTCTCAGAGTCAAACTGAGGTAAGATTTGAGGCAGGTGCTAGTCAAAAGCACTGTATATCAGAGAATGAACCATAAAGGGGTGAGCCGATGACTGTCGGATTCAAAGAGAAAATGATGCAGTGAGGTTCCTGGATTTTGAGATTTTATTTGATTTCTCACTTTTTTTGTTGTTTCGAATTTTGGTTTTGTTTTTAACACTCAGTACTTGGTTCTTTTGTTTGTAAACTCTACAGATAAGAAAATTATGGTAAATATGTAAAAAAACAAAAAACAGTTTTCTGCCGCTTTGTTTATTTTATGTTACAGGTCCCAACTTACCAACGTGGAAGATTCTATTGAACCTAGGAGACCCTGAGAGAGAGGGGGAACTCCTAGAAGAGGCTGGCCCAGGGGAGAGTGGGGCACTCTGGGAGGGTCTGAGACAGTCAGCTGAGAGGGGCAGTCAGAGTCAGGGAGACGGCAGTCTAAGTCTGGGACAGGCAGAGTGAGCCTGGGGCATAGTGGGACCCGAAGTAGTCAAGTACCCCCCAGTGATTTATGAGTTATGATACCCCCCCCCCCCTTGTGTAGTTGGGACGTGTAGAAACTATTGTAAATAAACGATGTAAATTGTACATAGTTGCTTAATTACCTCACAACCCTTGCCCAAAGATCCCTGTGTCACATTGGACTGGGTGGATTTTAAGAATAGGGGTGACAATATATATATATATATATATATATATATATATATATATATATATATATATATATATATATATATATATATATATATATATATATGCTTTCGACTTATTTATACGCGGTGATGTGACTGAAGAGATTTCGTCTAAATCGAGTAAAAGTAGGTGGCACTTTTTTAATTTAAAAACTCACGTAAACGGTTGATGAATTTTAAACAGGTTTTTCGCCTTTTCTGAAATTAAAAAACTCGAGCATTATACATATAACGAAACTACCAACTTCAAAAGTTACAATTACTCAAATCATCTTTCATAAAAATTATTTATTAAAGTGAAACTTTCCATAGGAAGGATTATCATTTCATATCTACGATAATCATCCTTATAAAGAGGCGCTCTGAGCGGCCAAACAGCTGATCCAAAACATATGATAATTATTTTAATGATGTTTCCTTTTAAAATATAATCTATATAAATAAAGTTGAAATTCTGTTTGTTTGATTGTTTATTTGTTCTTTATAGAAATCCATACCGTTTGTCCTAAATTCTCCAAATTTCGCTCAGTGGTTCTTTCATACCAGGTGCGAACACCTGTCCATATTAAATTTCATAACTTCAGCCGATCTTCAGCTGATATTCTTTATTCTCCGAATTTCGCTCAGTGGTTCTTTCAGACCAGGTGCGAACACCTGTCCATATTAAATTTCATAACTTCAGCCGATCTTCAGCTGATATTCTTTATTCTCCAAATTTCGCTCAGTGGTTCTTTCAGACCAGGTGTGAACACCTGATCATATTAAAATTGCATAACTTCAGCCGATCTTCAGCTGATATTCTTTATTCTCCAAATTTCGCTCAGTGGTTCTTTCAGACTAGGTGTGAACACCTGATCATATTAAAATTGCATAACTTCAGCCGATCTTCAGCTGATATTCTTTATTGTTATAAAAATCATAATGATCTCACTTTACAATGTTTTTTTTTTACGAAATCGACCGTTTCTTCAGAAAAATTAAATTCCCCGTGTGAAACCGGGATATACAGCTAGAATCTATGTATATAAAGATTAAATTCTGTTTGTTCTTTATAGAAATCCATACCGTTTGTCCTAACTTCTCAAAATTTCGCTCAGTGGTTCTTTCAGACCAGGTGCGAACACTTGTCCATATGTATTCAAATTGCATAACTTCAGCCGATCTCTGGGTATATTCTTTATTGTTATAATAATCGTTTTGATCTCGCTTTACATTGGTTTTTACAAAATCGACCGTTTGAGTCGATAAAAGTCTCAGTTTATAGATTTAAAATTCCCCGGGAGAAACCGGGATATACATCTAGTAAAAATATATTCTTATATATTTTATCAGAATTTAAATAATTAAATTTAATGCTGAGTATAAATATGTGCTAAAGTGTTTGTCACTTGAGATGTATGATTGAAACTTTTGAAGGCCATTTCATAAACAAGCTGGATTTGGGAGATTAAATCCTATTAATGTGTTGTTGGGTTTTTGCAGTGCTAGATTCAATATAAATGGACGAACGAGAGGATAGTCTATCTATTGATAACAATAAACGAAGAGATTAACCATTACTTGGTATTTGAAAGCGACATCAAATTTAACTATAAATAATCCTTCTCCTTGAACTAAGCAACAAAATAACCATGTTTGTTCTTGTTAATAGCTTTCTTTAAAGCTTAATTCTTATTTTTGCCACTTAAGTAAGAGGTGAAGTTTCACTTAATCAGTTTTTAAAACCTATACGCACTCACTTTTTTGTTCTTCCTCTAGGATAGGAAAGACTGACCTCTTAAAATTCATCTAAGCCGCTCTGCGCTTTCACTTAGGTTTCCACTTCCGGCCATACTAAGTAGCTGCGGAGATATAGCTAGAGGCCAATCGAGATGAAGCTATCAACCACCAGCCAATAATTTCCGGGTCGGCGCCATCTTCGCGGTGTCCCGAGGCCGTAGGCGGGGTGCCCCTAGGCGGGACGCGATGGTGTGCACCCGAGCGTACCAGAGCATTCGGCACGAGGTCATTCAGCTCGGGAGATGGGTTCGTAACCTCGTCAAGTTGGAAGTGACCAGATAACGGAGTGGGGAATGGTTTCCTCTGAGCTGAGGAGCATTATATCAAATCAGTGACAATTGACATGTGCGTGGCAGCGCCATTAATTTCAGAATCTCCAGTGGATAGGATACAATCAGATAGGTATGTTAATCTTAATGGGAGATTGACCGGTTTTTGAAAAATAAAAATAAATTATATTATTTTTATACTAAACTCTTTCTAAATCATTTCATGTAACTCCCATCAAAATCGAAGCACTAGGTGGCTTGAAAGTGCCAATTAAAAAAAAAAAAAAAAAAAACTACTTTGGGAGAGCTCCATATTATCTGGAAAACTACGGCCGTCATAAATACTCTCTAAGTAATGGCAGATTTCAAAATGTTAGATCGTTGCTTGAGATTCGCGGAGTGATTCGAAAGACATTGGTAGCCCTTGAAATTGTGAACCTTTGGAGATATTGGTGGGATCCCCAGCACTCTCGGGAATTGCAGAAAAATCAAAAAGCCGGCCAAGCGGCCCATTTGGTCATTGAAGGAGAAGCGGAGTAGCAGGGAAAATTAATTAAATTAGCAGGGAATTATTTTATTCTTCTCAGGCAGGGGTCTTTATTAGTGCTTTATTGAAATAAATAGTTTAAATATGTTCCAACAAAATCTTGAAACACGTTGTCGCCTCTTTTCGAATGCGCGTGCTAACTTGCAACTATGAGCAGTTAGTAACGAGGTACTACGTATGTGAGAGTTACAATCGTGTTTTAAGAGCTTGTTGAAACAAACCTTTGATTATTTAGGAGTCGCCATATGTTTTTTCCAATCGATAATATTTTGAGCAGCACGCACTTCGCCTTCTCTCACAATGCTCTCTTCGTCTTCTTTCTAAACCGTTCTCTTCAGAGATTTTAAACTTAATTAAACTTACCTATATCAATTTTTATTTTGTTTATTATTTATTTTGAACTTAGTATGTGTGTCTGTCTAGTTATTCATGTAATTTATACATTAGCATTAGACTCTTAAAAAACCTGTATACATCGATTGAAAAAAAAGCCGACGTCCTTCCACAATTTTTCTAAATACCTGGTATTGGGTGGGACTGTATTAAAAGTGGGTATTGAGCCTGGTATTGTATTACCTTCCAATGACCTTCTTAACAGCACTTCATTAGTTGGTGCAGCTCAAGCAAATTTAAAAGTTTCGGACATTGACAGTTTTCATTACCAGATAAATGAAATGTTCATCACAGGCTGACTTTTTGAACACGGAATATGCAATTTTATCTCTTGCAAGTGCTAATGAATGTGGATGAATCGTATGATATTTTTATAAAGTTGATTTAATTCAATAACCAGAGGTCGAGGAGATAGAAAAACTCCGTTTTTAGAGAACCTGGCATTGACACTTTATGATATTTTTTCATTAATCAGAGTCGACAGATGTCTCTTCCTGAGGGCAGGTGACACATTGACAGCAGGACTAAATGAACATTCGCTTATGTCTCACTGGTACCAAACACATGTTTCCATTAAAAGAAAAAAATACATAAACCTGAATTAATATACACATATAAAATCAATGTCCTACCTATATCGTTATTGGGTCATCAAATATTGAATAATTATTCTTCGGTTTGTAGAGAAATAAGGTGTTGATTAAAAATTAAAGAAATTAATTCTGTCAATGTTTAAAAGTGTATGTTGACTTTTGACATATCGAAAATTATGTTTCCCTGCTATGTAATAAAAATGACCAAAACATTTTTATATGTAATATGTAGTTTCTCCCACTTGTAACCATCTCAGAATCAGATAATTTTGTTTATTGAAAAAATAACTTAGTACAAATTTAATCGATCTTTTTAAGTAGAGTTTTGTACTTAATTGTCTATTTTACTATCCTTTACTAAGAAGGTTGTACCGTTGCCTTTGTTTTGCTTTATTCCTTGAATTGACTGATATAATTAGCTTTTCTCATATATGTAAAATATTGTAAATACCATTGCCGTATTTTTGTAAATACCAGGGGAAGGGATGTAGGGGATACAGCCCCCCATTCGGAAAATATTTTGTCATTAAAAGATAGAGTTTTACTTTACTAAAAGTACGGAAATAAGACAAAGAATGAATAATATGCAGGACAATAGAATATTATGCAGAATAGAATATGAATAATATGCAGAATTTTAATTGTGGGAAACGAGCATAACGGAAAAAAAACTGATTGACAGATTCAGGAGAAGGGCTCTGGTGCTGCAGCCCCCTATGCAAGCGGCTTGATCCGCCCATGGTGCATACTACAGTTTTAAATATCGATAAAGAGGAATATATTAATAATTAATGAGTAATTAAGGAAGCCTTTATTTTCTTAGTTTTATCACCTATCTGACGCACTAAGCTATTTGTTAGCAGCTTTGCCATTAGAATGATATTAGTGGATGGACAGTTTTCCATTATCAGGAGGTAGGTAGAAGAATGGTTGACTGGAGTACTGAAGGATAATGCGACGAAGGGCAAAGGGACTGACTGTTTTACGGTCTAGGTCCTGCTGTAACAAGGCCTCTTACAAAGGGCCGCCTAAAATCCTCGGCTAATCAAGTTAGCGCGGGAACTGGAACCTAAAGGGCGCCAATACTCTATCCCGGGCAAACGTCTCTCCCATCTACCTTTGTATGGTCGATTCCACCTACGCAAGATTACTCCTTTTGAGAGGGAATGTAAAGCACCAATGGGAAAACATGATTTTAATTGGGTCCATGTTTCCTCCTTTACAAAAAGTAAATATATAAATCAAAAGATTTTAGAATTTTTCAAAACTTCCAAGTTTCAGATGGACGTTATAGTTGGAATTATCATCAATAAAGCTTCTGGGAAATTTTGACAACTATGGGACTAAATTTTCAATTTTCATACTTATCACATTCACACCTAAATGGAGACTTCAAACAAATCGGTTATTCGTAACTGTTCAGTAGCATATGGGCAAAAAAGTGCGTTATTGACCCTATCGGCTGAAAGTACACAAATTATTTAAACCCACGAGTTGTTACAATATTTTTGATTGATTTTTCATTAAAAAAATATTTTAATTATGTTTAGACCCAATAATACTTGATGTTGTATTGGACATAGATAAAATTAAAAAAAAAAAACAATTAAAAAGGTTTATTAAAAGCAAAAATGTACAATTAATAAAATGTTAATGAATTATGATCAAGTTTATACATTGTTAAATAATCATGGAAAGGATCTTTTTCAAAAATTCGTAGCTACAAAAGTACTCAAATATACAGGTTGAAAATTTTACAGGAGTTTTATGTTGCACGTAAGCATAACACGTTGATAAAATGAGATTTTTGTTAAGTCTCCCACTACAGATATTATTGCCTAAAGTTAACAAAAATCAAAAAAATTGAATTTTAAAAATTCATAAAAAAGTAAGGTAACTAAGATCAGTAAGTAATCAGTAAGTAAGTTAAGAGTACTTTTAATGAAAGCTACTTAGTTAGGTTCATTATCATGCCAAAAATCAGCTTTGGTATACATTCCCTTATACCCAAAACTTACCCGAACAAGAGAACACAAAAGATAAAGCAGACTGTAAGGAAAACAATCGTGTCTGAATTATTAGTCCTATGACTTACTAGTCTTGAGAAAATGTGTTTTACGTAAGAGCTTTCAAACTGCATGGTAAAACAAAGATTATGAGCTATTGATTCCATACGCAATTGGTGGTAAAAATATAATTTTTTTCTAAAAACTATATATATATGGACTATTTCAAATGGAATTTAGAATGGGGAGCAGATCATTATCAACTCTTAGTTGGCAAAGATAATTTCATCGTTTACTAAAGCTTCGAGTGTTGCAGATTGTATTAGTTCTTTTTCAATAGATAAATAAAAAATAACCATTATTTGGACTTCCGGAAGGTTTTATATGTCTAAAGAGGTCTTAGCGGTATAAATACTTATCGGGAAAATAAACCCACTTTAAATAAACATACCAATCGTTGAAACATAGATAAATATATGATTTAAATGTCCTACAGAAACTGCATTAGATTTTGAGCAATAAGAGCTTCATTTGTGTAATTCGTAGTTTTTCGAAGGAAAAGAATTTCCACAAACATACCTTGTGTCTGTTTTTCGAACAGAACGCGTTGTCGAAAGTTTTGACGATTTGTGGCAAAAAGATTTTATTTTTTTGCCAGCTTTGAATTGTGCATATTTACACAGATATTAAAAATTTACATCAAACAATCTGCTGATAGGGATCTCTTTATATAGGCCTTTTTTTTTTTATGAGCTATTTGATTAGTTACCTAGTATGAGCGAAAAAAAAGTATTTTCAGCGGGAGCCACTTATTTACAAGACAAGCGTTGGGGTCCGTATCCCAATATTTACAAAGTAGAGAGCTTTCAATTACGAGGGAGTGAGAGAAATGTAATAAAGAAAAGTTATATTAGGAAAGCTACCAATAAGTATTGGATTTCTCGCCTGGTTCAGGTCTTGATTACCTCAATACTTTGCGGTGCTGTTGTGGAGGGAAGGCTATTAATATAGCAACAGGAGGTATTCATAATCGATACTCACAGATATCTATAGGAAGCAGTGAGATTAAAGGTCTGAAAACTAAAATTCCGATTTATACCTCAGTGTGGAAAAAAAACAAAAAAAAAACCATCGACACACGCTGGCTGTTTCTTTTGCATCTTAAAAACACCAATATTTAAAAAACTTCCTTATAAATATTGTTGTTTTTACCGTTACTAAATGTTGGGATTCGAGAACCCAAGGCACGCAATAATAAAATTTCAAACAAATCATTAATGTAATATGCAACCTAAGGAATAAAAAAAAAAATGTTTCTGCAACAATTATTAAATTGAGATAAGAGATGTGAAAAAACATAAAAATAATTATTTAATTATCGCTCAAAATGTTTACTTATTGGAAAAACATATGGCATATATAAAATAAGGTATGCTCCAACAAGCTATTAAAACTAATTGATAACTAACAAATCTCAACATTGTTTTACTGCCGGATGAATCAAATGGGAAAACCAACCAATCAAATTCAGAATCAAAAGAGTGGGTGGAGAACATGAGCAGTCTGTTAGTTCTCGATGTGTTTTAAGTGCTTTTTTTTATATTTTTTATTGACAATTAGTGTGTATTTGTACGAATCAAAATAAAATTATCCGTCTTATTGCATTTTTCCACTTTTTATACCATTTTCAATTTTGCTGCCATTCATATAAATCAGAAGGTAATTATTTCACAATTTTCAGTGAATTTATTTTTACTGGTTCCTGGTGGTTTTTAGTTGGAGAAGATAACAAATGTAGAAAACCGTATGTTGGTTTAACAAAAAAATTCGAAATCTTTTTACGCTCTACCACGTTCGTCTTTCCCGGGCCTTTTTATTATAATTATATAAACAATCACCTTTTCAATGTTATGAATACACACAGAAAAGTGGGAAAGCAGTGCATGTATTACACAACTTTCAACACAATAATTTTTATAAACAATTTGTGTGTATTTGTACAAATCAAAATAAAATTCTTCGCCTTTTTGCATTTTTCCACTTTTTATACCATTTTCAATTTTGGTGCCTATTCATAAAAATCAGAAGGTAATTACTTCACAATTTTCAGTGAATTTATTTTTACTGGTTCCTAGGTTTCGAAGTAGGTTTAATGTTTTTTATAAAATGTTTTTTATTTCATACTTTTTAGTTGGTATGAATATGATAACAAAGATTTACCACAATGACAATATTTTTCCTTTGCTCATCGACAAGAAATTCAACAGTGACCGAGTGTATCCGGAAGAAGACCGAGGTATCTGAATCCTTTATTAATTTAACTGAAAATAACCTTTTCCAGGAATTATTGTATTCCTTTTTAATATGCATAGCGAGTAAAATGCAGAAATCAAAATATAATTTAAATCAATAATGGCTACAACTTTAAATGTAAACGAAACTTTGGGAATTTGAAGAAGTCTTAAATTCTGCATTAAAACGGTTATCAATACCCAGTCTTTCTTGGAATTTCACGAATTTTGTGGTCTTATGATTATGGTGTCCAATCGTCGATTAGATCTAAATTAAGAAGGTTTACTGTTATCGGTGAATATATATATATCTATCTAATATTTATGCTAATTTCGCTACAGAAAACGACATAGTATATTCTGCTGATATTATATAACTTTATTGAAATTAGCTGATTGTTGAGAAATTAGTTAAGGTTATGTATAGGTTTGTTCCAACAAGCACTTACAACACATCGATAACTAACAGACTGCTCATGTTCTCCACCCACTCTTTTGATTCTGAATTTGATTGGTTGGTTTTCCCATTTGATTCATCCGGCAGTAAAACAATGTTGAGATTTGTTAGTTATCAATTAGTTTTAATAGCTTGTTGGAGCATACCTTATTTTATATATGCCATATTAAGTCACAGTATATCCTACTTTTTTGCATCCTACCAAACTGTTTTTTCTGAATCAAGGATAGATTTCATCC
Source organism: Aelia acuminata (assembly GCA_911387785.2). NCBI lineage: Eukaryota > Metazoa > Arthropoda > Insecta > Hemiptera > Pentatomidae > Aelia > Aelia acuminata. Next base: position 97,254,470 of record OU426978.1, read on the forward strand.
TACAAGTAGATCAGAACATTCATAAAACTGCAAAACAACCAAACATTTTTAAAATACATCCTCACAAATGTTCAACACAAATGTCTTTGAAAATATATATATACATATATATATATATATATATATATATATATATATATATATATATATATATTTTTTTTTTTTTTTTCCTCGCAATTTTCACTTTTGTTATTGCTTATACATTTTTCTTTTATTCCATCATTATTTGTTGAAAGTTTCTCAATGGCGGTATTCATTACCTTAACAAGATATTTTAGATGCTGATTCTGAAGGGTTTTTCATCGTAGATTGGGGCGTTCCCTTCATTTGAATCTTTTTACGAGGAAATGAGTCCGACCATTATAAAGAGTTATTAAAAATGTTATATTTATGGTCCCGAGAAAGAAATTCCGACCATTGAACTCTCTGCTGAAATTTCCTTTTATGAAAAATTAATAACAAAATCATAAAAGGCCTAATTTGAAGCTTCTGAGCGTTTATTTGAACGCCTTTAACTTTTAAATTCTTCGAAGGTTTAGTCAAAGATGAGAAGTACTAAATTAAAATTTTAATACTTATCGTGCTTTTATTATTATAATAATGAATACTAGAAACTATAGAGATGTATAATTCTAAAACCAATCAACTCTTTTTTCAATTTCTTAAAATTTACTTTCTGGTCCTTTTTACAATATTATTAATCTATTGGTAGAGCAAAGATGTGAGCACATTACATTTTAAAGCCAAGAAAAAATAAACCCATATTCGTAACAAATTCTAAGCTTATGTGTGTCCAAAGTGAGTGTACTATAAACATTAGAAAATAAAGATTAGAGATTTATGTAAAATTTAAAAGTACCGTTAATATATAGTTAATGTCTATTTAAACATTTTTGGCTGACTATCTTCTTCTTAATATATATGATCAATTAACAAATAAAGGGAAAATATATATTCGTTCAAATAGCAGTATCTATTGAGATTTAGTCGTTTAATACTTATATATTAATTTTATTATTTTCTCGTGGGTAACTAATTTATAAATTTAATTATTTATACTTGAATAAAATAATTTAAAAAATTATAAATATTTAATATAGTTATATAAAGTATAATATTTAAGTTAAACTAAATTTAATAATAATATGAACATATAAAATACATAGGTTTATAATATATAACTGTATTTAATTCAAAATATAGAGGTTTATGAATAAAGGAAGAGGAAGGGAATGTGGTAAATTGTTCCTGGTTTTGTTTATTCGTAACATTACGGTATTAGCGGGTTTGTTGACAAGTAGAGGAAAACTTCGTTTGTAGCGTAGGTTATTAAAATGGATAAATAGTTCATTAGTGTGATATTTCAGGATAAGTAGAAATACATGTATCAGGAAAAAAAAAAAACCGACGGAACCTTTACCGCATTACTTTCCTATTCTTTTACAGTCCTGAGCTTGCAGTTGTACATTTAAGCACTATAATTTTTGAGTCACCAAACATCTATTCGGTTTATGTAGTCTTATCAATCAGCGACATTGTAAGTATATTCTTAAACTTCTGTATTCCGAACTATTTGTATACAGTTATGCAATTTCTAACCTATGTATTTATATTATTACTTTCACTTAACTACATAAGAAATATATAGTAAGGGAAAGTATTGCGATCGTGAAAAATTTCGACTTCCGGTTTTCAACGGAAATACACTACCTTAATATAATATAAAATTATATTAAGGGGACGTTTTGGAGGTCCCCTGAGTCCAAATAACCAAGTCGCGCGATCTATATATAATGGTCTGTGTGTGTGTGTGTGTGTGTCCGTGTGTGTCCGTGTGTGTGTGTGTGTGTCCGTGTGTCCGTGTGTCCGTGTGTGTGTGTGTGTGTGTGTGTGTGTGTGTCCGTCCGAGTGTGTCCGTGTCCGTGTGTGTGTGTGTGTGTGTGTCCGTCCGTGTGTGTCCGTGTCCGTGTGTGTGTGTGTGTCCGTGTCCATGTCCGTGTCCGTGTGTCCGTGTGTCCGTGTGTCCGTGTGTCCGTGTGTGTGTGTGTGTCCGTGTCCGTGTCCGTGTCCGTGTGTGTGTGTGTGTGTGTGTGTGTGTGTGTGTGTGTGTGTGTGTGTGTGTGTGTGTGTGTGTGTGTGTGTGTGTGTGTGTGTGTGTGTGTGTGTGTGTGTGTGTGTGTGTGTGTGTGTGTGTGTGTGTGTGTGTGTGTGTGTGTGTGTGTGTGTGTGTGAACAGACTAGCTCAAAAATTATGAACCGTGCGAATCTGAAATTGGGTATTTGGTGTATGTACGAGATGTGACAGTATGTGCCTCGTATATGCCCGCGATGTGACAGCATAAATTTCATCAAAATTAGTCAAACGGTGGGGGCACTTTACTTAATAAATTTTTTCTCATTTTCACGTGTTTTTTTTTTTATTTACTCAAAAACAGCTTTAACGATTTTGATCAAACTGGGTATTTGATGTATATATGCCCGCAGTGTGACATTCAAAATTTCATCAAAATTGATCAATTAGAGGGGGCACATTACTTAATAAATTAAACCTGTCTCATTTTCACGTGTATTTTATTTACTCATAAACGGCGTTAAAGATTTTGATCAAACTGGGTATTTGATGTATGTATATGCCAAAGATGTGACAGCCAACATTTCATTTAAATTGCTCTAACGGAGGGGGCACTTTATTTCATAACTTTTTTTCCAATTTTTACTTTTTTTTTATTATCTCAAAAACGGCTTCAACGATATTGATCAAATTCGTCCTATTTAATGAAAATTAGGTGTTCTTTTATATCAGGTAAGCTTTATCATTATTAAAATCTTCTGAGGGGGCTTAAATGGGGAAGGCTTAATTCCTAAACAATTTCAATCCTAATCAATTATATCTAATTGATATAATTTTATCCCAACCTGTACGTTCATAGTATGGCATGATAACGAGAATGTGTCGAAACCTCGCCATAACATAGTTGTTTATTCATTGACTGAACCTCATGGAAACTTATAAAATTTACTATCAACAGTCAAATATATACATAAAAATATTATACATATTTTTTAAAATTGAAAATCAGTACCAAAGGAGTAACCAATGCTCATTTACCTTAGAGTGTAATAAATGTTTTTAATACCATGTAGTTCCAAATTCTAAATCAAATACACCTTGGAAATTCATTAGGCTTGTCGTGTTTAGATTAATACACAGGATTTATTTTAATAGTTTTTTTTTTTTTTTCAGTTGGCGCATTAGGCCTAATGACACCATTGGCCGCGCAGAGTGGTCTTCTTACAGACATTTATGTTGGTTGCGTGAGCAAAGACAGCCTGGAGGGGGTAGCCCAAACCTCACATTGCTGCAAGCCATGGTCACCATGGTGCAGCTGCAGACAGCCCATAGCTCCATAACCAATCCCATTGGGGCCAATTCGGCAGTGTCCTTCCCAGCGATGGCGTCAGCTCTCTCGGGTTCAAGGATAGTGAAAAACTGGTCTAGGTCCAAGGATTATGGTAGCTCAGAGTCAGCAGGCCCTGAGGACCTATATTTCTTTCCCTGAAGCATACCATCCTTGAACCAAACCTCCGGGCGGTTACTGACATCCTGGAAAACCACACCACGATTCTCGATGACATACACGGGGAAAGTTCATCACTCCTACGCCCGGTCGGTGTGAGTCGCCTCCAGTAGGCTGACGGGCCTCACATACCCGGGGGTGGGATTAGACTTGGACTGCATGGCGTTCATTGGTAGGCGTCCACCCGACTGGAGCGGTCACCCATCCAAGTACTAACCACGATGGACGTTGTTAACTTTGATTACCTATTGCAAGCGCCCTTGTCTACTCGGCAATCCCGGCCACAATTATCTAATTATATAATCTATTATTTTAATAGATTAATATATTAGATAGTGTAATACCATGTATAGATTAATACATCGAATTTTATTGTACATTGAACAATGTGTTTCGACTTACATACAATTTTAGAGTGAATATCTAACTTTATGTCGTGCTAATTATTCAATCCTGTATTTTTTTGTCTAGCGGCCATGTCCATGCTATCTTTTGCAATAATATAAGCAGAGATAACGAGATTGACGTGTAGAGTTTAACTCTACACAATTCTCCATACAAGATAAGATAACAAAAATCGTGCGGATTACTAAAGCATTTTTTTCTATTATAGTTAATATGTATTATAAATAAGTGGAAGGAGGATCACTTGGAATACAGATTTCGGAGCTAACAGATCGGGGGCTATTTGGCAGCGGGCACCCCATCCAGTCCACTTGCCCCAGCTAATCCCGACCACAGGGGATTCCTCCCCCCTCCATTTCTCCCTTTCCCCCCATCCCCGACAATAAAGTAGAACAAAAAACAAATCGGAGCAATAATTTAGTGCCGCCCCTTGGCCTGTTATCCTTTATGATCAGCTGGGTCGAGGGACAATGAAATATCCGGCGTTCAGTGGGCATTAGGGGATCACATTGGTCAATCCTTAAATCCTCCGAAATCCTGAACCTATTCAGATATTTTATATGGTCAACTATTATCAATCAGTTGTATTTACCCTTACTGAGTTTTTCTGTTGATCTTTCAATTAAGCCAACGTAAATATCATGTCAGATGTGGGTGGAGTGGGCGGGCGGCGGACCTCGTCCATTAGTGCCCAGGAACGGATCCATTTTTTTCTAAAAAATTATTTGTAATAAAAATTGTCTTTTATTGTTAAATGATTGAACAGATTGAACGATAAAGTGATCTTTTCTAATAAATTAAATTGATTTACGTTTTTGGCTTTATAAGTCAAGATCCAGTTTTCAGGTGATCATGTTGAAGCTTTCAACTTCAATTTTTTCCAAAAAATAAGCTCACCATCTATTGAGTCTGATCTTAATTGAATTGTTATTCATCTCATTTTTCCAGATTTCTTAAATATTACACATTTTTTTGTTTGACTTATTTTAATGAAACCACTACTGTTTGTGACTTAGGAAGAATTAGAATTGACTTACCATTTATCACTTATCAATTTAAAAATATCAATTAAGGCTTTCTAAAGACAGAATAATCAAGGTTCCTTAATACTTTTACTTAATTTTTTAAAGCCTAACGCGATACAAACAAAAACAAACAACATAAAAAAGAACCAATCACTGGGCCACTAAGAAGTCAAATAATTTTTTAATAGAATAATGTTCTCATTCGATAAAAGGTAGGTCAAGCATCAACAGTAAAAGTACATAACACACGATTTAAAAAATACATAAACTATAAAAAACAGAATATGTTTGTGTTAAGATGTGAATATTTAAGTCCTTATTTATTATTTAGTCTACAATTCCTTACATTATATGAGGCGTTCACTTACAAAAAGGGATTACTTCATTTTTTAAAGCATTTTTCAAAATCTTATAACACGCCTAAAACAAAAATTTAGTAAAAAGTTGAATCAGACTGCAAAAGCTACTAAGTAGGCGAGTGAAATTTCAAGACTTAAATTATTTATGCAGTTTTGAATATTTTTTTGAAGTTTTTTACTTTTATGAGTTATCCCTCTTTGAGAGTGAACTCCTCATATGAGCGATCCAATTAAATAAGTTTGATAAACTGTAATTTTATTTAAAAAAAAAAAAAAAAAAGGAAATTAAAAGGAAAAGAGTTTGAATTTCCATGTCTCGGTATCAATTATTCAAAGCTTGGACGTTTTACCGAATCAGGATTAAATTGTATTTGGTGGCATACGAGAATAATGCTCGCATATCAAAGCTGAAGTAAGTAATTTTGAATAAATATACATTAAGTCGATAAGGATTTATTTGCTTTAAAAAGTTTCAAACCATTAAAACTGAAATTTACCATGTTTCAACCTGATTTCAATAAATAAATGCAAATTTATTCATTGAGTTAAAGGGAAGCTATTTCGAATTGGTTTCAGTGATTTCCCAGAACGCTTAAATACTACTTGATAACCATGTTTTACTTGGAACATGGAATACTAAAACATTGTTTAAACTGTACGATTAGGTAATGATATCACTTTAGCAGTTTTCTAGACATTCATATCTACAGGAATTATCTATATATATATATATATATATATATATATATATATATATATATATATAATCAAAAAGGTTTGATTGAACCAATAATGTTTAACAGAACCGTGAGGAAAAATCAAAATTATCTGAAGAAAATTCTGATAGCCTTTTTAGGAATCCTAATAGGGACATTAAAAATGAAAAATTAGAATTTTCTAATGCTGCTATTCAGATTCACAACCTGTACAAATGGGGGTCTCTTAAATTGAAAATTTTGGCCTTATTTTTCTGTTTTTTGCTTTTAAATCGAAAATGATTCATCGCAAAGAATATTGTATTCACTATTACAGACTCTTGGTCTATAATCATCTGTCATTAAATGTAAGTAATCAATGAGACAATGGAACTGATGAAATAGCCCATAAGAAAAAAAAAATTGTTACATTAGGTTAGGTAGGGATTCAGAACAATTTTAAATCTGCTTGATTTTAAAATGTGAGATTGTTAATTTCATAACGCATAGTTTATTTATTAACAACTTTTAGAATTATTATTACCTACCGATTTCGGGTATTGAATTTTACTTATTTAATTTAAAAAGTTAACCATCATTAATTAAAATAGAAATTTATTATGCATTCGTTAATTTCTGCTATTTTGTCTAATGCATTTCAAGTTAAAAAAAACAAAAAAAAAAACATATGGTTTAAAAGTCCCAGACCTTTTGTTGATACGAACTAACAGTCGGAACAATCCGTCAAAGCACATGTTTGAGACTAGATTTTTCCAGCCCAATCCACGTCGTTCCACTAGGTTCTACGAAGTTCTAGACCATTTCCTTACGACTATGTATAAGGAGCGATTGACTGGGCAGTCTCAGTCTTGATTGTGAAGCTTTAGCCATATGATTATTTGTGTTACAAAGTGATAATTTTTATAACCTGTCCTAATATTTGTGTTGTTATAATTCGTGCGGCATTGAGAATTGTTATTTTCCTGTGAATAAATATTGTTTTATCCACAGAAGTGTTACAGTATACAATTCATTTAGTGTTTATGTATTAATGAAAATAAATAAAATTAACTGGAACTTAATTATCGAATTACATATCATTTACTAATTAGGTATTAATACAGTTGGTTTTATTATATGCAAAGTGTAAACACAGTTAAACGTCAGTATGCGAAATAATATATCCGAGGCGCATGCCTGAGTTCCAAACTAATTTTTATAATTACATACCAAAATATAAACTGACGAATAAATATCGTTAAGGAAATATCTATAATAAAATAAATATGGTATGTATGATATGTTTATAAAAAAAAATACATCATATATAAATATATAATATATAAAATATTACATAATATTTTATAACATATATAAAATAAAATAAGTATGGAATGTGTTAATGTTAAATATTTTTAAATTAAAAAATAAAAAACTTTTCATCTGAATCAATTCCGCTGATGTTGAGACAAAAAAAAAAAATGCTAGAATTCTGTACATCAGAACCAGACGAACGTAATTCCAAATATTACGATTTTCAGGTTATTTCATATTTGTATGTAGAATTTCATTGTAAATTAAGGAACTTTAAGAATTAAGGACAACAAGTCTGTTGAAAATTCTTCTTTTGTTTTTTGCAAATTCAGTACAAAAAAAAAAAAAAAAAAAAAAAAAGAGCAAAGTCCAGTCCTGGCCGAAATAAGGCGTGATATGATACTAAAAGAATAACAAAAAGGGGGTTAAGTATATACTATTTGTATAATGGCTATGCTTTTTTGCCTAGCTATCTCAAGAGAAAGCTCAGCAGCTAAACATATAGATCATTACACAAACAGTTTTTGTGTTCTCCTGTGTCTTACTTTTAGCCTCATTCTGAGGTAGACAACACTAATAATTAGTAAAATAATAGTAATATAAAAATGTAATAATAAAATTTTAATTTTATAATTTTTTAAAACGTGAAGGTTACCTATATTAAATTTTAAATAAACGTTTTCTTTTTTACTTTAAATATTTATTTGGGTACTGCTAAAATTAGACAAGAATCAGTTAATTTGATAGTGATATCTGAGAAAAAATGACGAACCAGGCAAGTTGAAGAAATGTACACAGTAGTACGTACTTTTTTCCCTCTCCCCTGGCTTGACCAAATATTTGGGTAGTTAAGGTAAGGAGTTCGAGGTTACATAAGAAGATGTAAGATAATTTAAAAAACTTTTTTAGAAGGTCATTCATTGTGTGTTGGCCAAATGCTAGTTGGTGGATGTCTGCATGTAGGGTTTGTTTAGTTACATATCATGGGGCGTTGTTTACAAGCAATAATAGACGCCAAATTTTTAGAATAACCTATGAAGTTTTTATTAGTGGGTTTTGTTTGACCTATTTGAGGTATACAATCGGTACGAGTAACAGTACTATTTTCTGTCTTAGTTTCAATCTAGATTTTTTCGAAAAAAAAGTGAATAAAGTAAACATATTTAGTTTTATTTGAACATGCGGATCCCATGTCCTCTTTCAGTCGACATTAATGTGACAGAAGAATTTCGTTATTTTCGATTTAAAATGAGGGTCAGGTATTAATCAGGTTGACGAAAGAAAGTTTTGATTGATAGTGATTTAGGTCTCGTTCTCCTTAGTTCGAAAGTCATTAGCTACATGCACATACACATTTATTTTCATTTTTTAATGATTCGTTTGAAAACATGTTGAAAATAGTTATTTAAAAAAAAAATATTCCTTGGTAAAGAGTGTTCTTTCAATATTGATGCTTTTCTTAATTATACATTAATAAACTTAATCATTGGTTTTATTATTAAATTAATGGAGCAAAACAAAGTTTATTATTAATGTCGCTTTTGATTTATTGATGGATAGGAGGTCGCGAATAGCTTCTAGATTCTTTTATATTTTCGTTGAAATTTCTCGCTTACACTGGAACCTATGCTATCGAGAGCTTGACATTTCAAACAAACTGTGAAATATATTGAGTGATTTATTTCGTGTTTATTCCACTGCTGCCGGGAGCTTTCAAATCATGGTTTCTGTCTGGGCGTTATTTGCGGTCGGTTTTTAGCTCAATTGTCACTCCAGGAAACGTTGGAAGGTCGGTGAATGATCATATTTATTGAGAGTTTCTCTTTCCCGGAGTTTTATTTTCCGTTTTGAAAAAATAAATAAAGAATAATAAATTATAAAAGAAGTAGACAAAAAAAAAACTATTTTTATGTTACTTATTTACTAACTTGACACTGTTATGTTAATTAACCGTTACTTGTTGTTATATTAATTGTTACTATAGTTAAATGTTCCTCTGTCATAATCATGTATAATTAGGGGGGTCCATCCAACGGAATCTACGGTATAAGGGGTCCATTACAGCACCTTTTTTAAAAGAAATTATTACCTTGTGTTAAGAAGGACTGCAATCTTACAAAAACATAAAGTGTTATTTTTAGGGCATATTAATCACTAAATTGCATTATTCGCTTAAAAATATAAAAAAATTGAAAATATTTGGGGGGGGGGTCCATTACCCCTGTGACCCCCCTGGACTTCCCTTGTTTCTAACCAAAATAAGATTAAAGATCTTCGGCTACAATTTATTATAATTCATATTACACTCAAATTATTTGTATGCAAATTCAATAATTGTAATTATATATCGTCGTTGATAGGTACAACTTCAAAAGGTCGTAAGTCAAAAAAATTCGATTTTGCGATTTTATTGGTTTTTTAATCAAGACGATTAGCTCTAGGGTCGTAAAGATGAAGTATGTTACTAGTAAATATAAAAGAAGAATCATGCACAGTAAAAAAATATTCGAATGTCAGGATTCGCTTGGTCATTCATTAATCCTGAGTGACACCAGCCTATAAGGAAAATTTAAACTCTAAAACAAAAACAAAAAATTACAAATTTTATTGATTCCTTCCGATAATCAAACACGAAAATTAAAAAAAAAAATAATAGCCAATAAAATGATTTTTTTGTTCTCCTGAAAATCAGCTGTTAATTGACCTACGAACTTTTGTAGTATCAACGGCGGTATGTATTTGTATGTTTCAGTGTGTCTATGTGAGTATGTCGAAAAATAGTAATAACAAATAATTTATGATGTTTGTTCTGTAAAATTTTGCTGATTCCTCAGAGGACAAACCAACGTTCGTTCATTTTTCAAAAATTATTTGGTGGAGTTTTAAACGGTTTTTATTTTTATTATTTTTTCCAAAATTAGATCTATGTATCAAAAACTATTGCAGTTTTATAAATCAAAATAAAAAAATAAAACACGTTTTAGATTAATTTTTATTATCTTTCACAGCTTTTAGTTCTGAATCAAACTTTCATAACAGTATCTCTCATGTACTCAATATTGTTGACTTATTGAGCCGGCTTTATCTCTTGGGTGGGGATTGAGAGAGTTGCTTTAGTAAACAACTCCGCTGGACCACTTGACTCAATCTCCTAGCTCCTCTCTCTTATTGCTGTAATTACTATTTGCTCTACTCATTCCATTTCCCAGTGTAGATATAGTTTCATTTGTAGCTAGCCGCCCCATACCCACTCTCCCGTCAAACATTAAGAAAAAAAATATTAAACTTTAGAATTTTTATTGCAATATTAATAAACAAGTATTCTTCTACATCATATTGCAACGTGGAATAAAACCATATGATTTTGTTTTGTTACATTCTAGAGTTCTGTACTTTCTGTTATAGTACATTTTCTTGATTGTTCGATAATCTTCTACGCTTTTCAAGAACCTTCTAGAATGTTCTATTTCAGGCTAAACATAAGGAGCCATGGACTAGAGTCATTGTCTTGCCCTGAAGATCTAATCATATGGTTACTTTGGTGTAACACGCGGTTACTTATGTGTAACAAGCAGTTACTTTTTGTAACATTGTTAATAATTTGGGTTTTTATTGTTTGTCGGACGTAATTATAAGCAATTAAAACGTTTTTTTTATGTTTACATAATATGTCATTTATTTGTTTACATAATGTTTTTTCTGTGCATAATCAGACAACATTACATGGGGCTTTTTAATTTCGTATAGATTCACCTTATGTTTAATCCATCTACTAAAGGTGAATCTCTTATCATCTTCTTCAGGTTCGGTGATTTTTTAATCTGATGAAATAAAAAAAAAAGTTTTTTATCAACAAACTGTACTTACTTTATTCTAATAGGCATCATTTCGGCTCTTGGAGCTATTCTCAAGCCATGATTTCTTATTTGTTCTACTTTGTACTTATTTGGAAATGTGTGATTAAGTCAGATTTCCTTACTTCTGAGGGCACGACTTTTAAGCTTCGAACGGTGATGGTATAACATCAGGTTTTAATTATTGACCGATAAAATTTCTTCCAAAATACCACATTAGTAGCTACTGATTACGACCAACAAACCAACTGAATAGATTTGTATGAGTATTATAGTTGACTAATTGTTGTCTGACACATTACAACAGATTCAACGCAAATTATTATTACTACGGTTCAATTGAATGCCTGACTTGTAAATTTATTCACTACGGAGATACTGGCTCCTTGGTTCTTTTAGCCATTTAAGCCGTTTTAGCCTAAATTTGACCTAAACACTTCTTCACTGTGGAGGACAGATATAGGGGAGGGTGAGGCACAATGAAGCAGTCTGTGCACTGGGCGATCCAAAAGGTCCAGAGAAACCAAATTCAGACAGCAAGCGGTAAGGATGACTCCAAACAATGTCAGCTTATTGTCCTCTTTCGACTTGTTTCGTGACATACTCCACTTGCTGAAGTGCGGTTTTCTGTGACAAAAGTAAAAATTTTCGTCGAACGGATTTTCGTCTCTAGGTATGAGTAATTATTGTATTCAATCTGCTCTTACAACTTTTTCATTATGCATTTATCTCTTAATATTTTGCCTGACTTTGGCTTTCCCACCTCTTCACGTTCATCGTAGGAAGTTAAAGACATCAAAATGGCTCGTATGGGGTTCCTTGAAACAAGGGCGTTCGGTGCACAAAGAAACGTTTCATGGAGTCCCACGAGTGTTTCATCGTGCTGCATGTGTTTTCCATTATGCAATAAGCAGTCGGTTTTTTCATTTTGTTACAGATTGCTGCGAAATCGAGAGCGGATCACCAAAAAAAACTGTAGTAATTTATGAAAACTTTCTCCAAACTTTCCTCCTTCCTGGAAGAAAGAGGAAGAATTCCGTGGCTATCCTAAAGCAGAAGAACATAAAACCGACTGGAAGCCGAATAAAGTTTTTTTGTTAATTATGGTGTTGTTTTTTTCAGATGTTTCATTGTAGCCCGGGCATGGGGCACAATGAAACAAAATTATTTTTTTAAGGAAAATAGCTGTTCGCGGTCAAACATGATGCATAAAATAATGTTTAACGCATTTCTTACATAGATTAGATCCTAAGATATCATGGAAACAATAAAAAAATTGAAAATAAAGTGTCAGGTGGGGTGCTATGGGTAAAAAATCTGGTGCGATGCGCGCAACACACAACTTTCACTTACCAACATACATTAGAAATCGACATGTTTTTTTAATTGCCATTTTTATAAATAATATAAAAAATATGACTTGATTTTGATTAAAAATGATTAATTTAATCAAAATCAATTAAGCCGTTTTTCAGATATTCCAAAAAAATGTAAAAATTGGAAAAAAAAGTTATGAAAAAAAGAGCCCCAAGCATTTGACCAATTTTGATGAAATGTTGTCTGTCACATTGTGAGCATATACATACACCAAATATCCAGTCTGATAAAAATCATTACAGCCGCTGTTGAGTAAATAAAAAAAACACGTGAACATAAGAAAAAGTTTATTAAATGAAGTACCCCCTCCGTTTCACCAATATTGATGAAATTTCGGCTGTCGCATCGCGGGCATATGCATACATCAAATACCCAGTTTCATCAAAATCATCAAAGCCGTTTTTGAGAAAATAAAAAAAAACGTAAACATTAGATAAAATTCTTTAAGTAAAGTCCCCCCTCCGGTTGATCAATCTTGATGAAATTTTTACAGTCGTATCTCGAGCATATACATACATGATATACCCAGTTTGATCAAAATCGTTAAAGCCGTTTTTGAGTAAATAAAAAAAACACGTGAAAATGATACAAAATTTATTAAGTAAAGTCCCCCCTCCGGTTAATCAATTTTGATGAAATTTTTACAGTCATATCTCGGGCATATAAATAGATGAAATACTCAGTTTAATCAAAATCGTTAGAGCCGTTTTTGAGAAAATCGAAAAAAACATAAAAAGTTATTAAGTAAAGTACCCCCTCCCTTTAAGTAATTTTGATGAAATTTACGCTGTCACATCGCGGGCATATACCTACACTAAATACCAAATTTCAGGATCGTACGGTTTATAGTTTTTGAGCTAGTCTGTTCACACACACACACACACACACACACACACACACACACACACACACACACACACACAGACACACACACACACACAGACCATTTCGCGGGACTTGGTCATTTCGACTCAGGGGACCCCAAAACGTGTATTTCCGTTGAAAACCGGAAGTCGAATTTTTTCACGATCGCAATACTTCCACTTACTATATATTTCATATATAGGTAAGTGAAAGTAAAAAAACTTTTGTGTTTCATTGTGCCACACCTCTCCCTATGTATAAGAATTTAATGCATAATTTTTAAAATAAATGTGTTTTTAATAATTTATTTTTTTTGGCTTTATGAATATTTTTTCTCTTTCCTTTTTTTTTTTGTACTGACCAATAGCCATCCTGGTTGTTTTTTTGGAACGCCACAGTGGCTATAGCTAAATTATATCATGTTTTTTTTTTGTCTTGTGCAATCTTAAATATATAATTCAATTGTAATAAAAACAGCGATCATAATTAAAATATAATATAAAAACAATTACGGATTGATTGTTTTTTATTAACTCATTTTTAAAGTATTTTGTAAAGTGGGAATATAGATCTGTGGGAGCTAGGTTGGAAAGTTCCCTAGTGGATGTGGTTTAGTTTAGAGCACACCCTTACCCCATTCCAAGTGCCTGAGGCAGTCTATCACCCCCCGGCTAGGGGTAAATACTTAATAAATAAAACCCAAACACCCTCGGGTCACATATTTTCAACATTCATGACTAATTTCCATCCTACTCCGCTAATGCAAACAAGGGAGGGGATTTTCTTTTTTCTTCCTGATCCAATTTCTTTCCTTCCTACTTTATTATCTTTTTTCTTTTACTTTTTTTTTAATTAAAACTCTTCAGCAACGGAACCGAAGAGGGGAGAGCAAATTGAAACATAAATAAAATCTTTGATACAGAAATTTATAGAGGAGCTTTCTTTAGAGAGTACTGGTAGCAACAATAAAATGCCGGCACCCCGATTCGAAATACTCAGGCCGTTTGTTTAGACGCTTCATAAACCCTCGGTTTCGGATTTAAAATTTTACACGTCTTACTTATTGCAGTGAACTTCCAAGCATTCGTTTTAACCTTGTGAGAATATTTTTTAAAGATATTGTCACTTCAAAAAGTAAATTTTCATTAACTTCTTCTTACATTCATATTTTGTTTTCTAAGGCCAAATGTTCTTAATACTCTACACCCCCCCCCACTGATGATTTATCAATTTTCTAAAAGCTATTAAAACATTCCTGTCAAGTCTTGCTTCTCAATGTCTGAAGAAATCTGTAAAATGATGATTATTTTTATTTTAGAATATTGCCTGACATATTATTTATAATTAAATTGTGAACCGTAATTTAAATATCCCACTAAAGTCCCTACATAATATCTCAATAAATTTATCATTTTAATCTGATTACTTGAAAAAAAATTGTAGGTTTCCATTAGGGCTTAAAAATGTTTTTCACCTACCATACGATTATTGTTAACGGTATTATACTTCAAGATCACGTTTGATCCAAGATGAGACGCTCTTATATGTATATGTTTATATTCATATGTACATATACACGTAAGGATTAATTTTAATACGAATTCTGTTAAGAATAAGAATATTGTGTGGAAGTTACAAGAAATATCTTCCATCCACAAATATGATATTCCTTCTTTTACTTTTTTCGTATAAAAAACAGCCTAAAAATAAGTATTCCGTGTACTCAATGGATAAGGCATTCATCCTACTTCGGTCTCGATTCCAATAGCTTATTTTATTGCTTTCGACATGAACTGCTTTGAATCACCCCCATACAAGATATACGTTGCCTATATTATATTTTTGGTATCAAAATAAACCACAAATTCTCTCTGAGCCGCGATCGCATGAATCCACTTTACTCGTTTTGTCAATGCGGGATTATCCCAGGATCACGAACATTTCAAGAGAGAACATTTTCTGCACTTCTGGAGCAAAGAATGTTTTCTCTTGATTCTAAGAACTGTTAACATTAAGTGCAGAACAGCCAATTGTATGCCACAAAGATAAGGTCGTTACCTCGTTTCCAACGTTAAAAACTCTAAAATAAGATTAAATAAAATTATTTCCTATTCAAATTTGTGGACCCTAAAAGATCAGTCCCATTTTGATTAAATTTAAAGCCAAAGTTTGAACAAATATATTAACGTGAATTTGAAAGATTAATTTTATTGTTTATTTTAAAGATTTGATTTTCAATAACAGTTCTATCTTGTTAATTATAATGGGTTTTAGGCATTTTAAAATTTATTATAGATACACAACAAAATTAATAAATAAAGTAGGGGTGAATCGATGTTTATGATAATTAATTTGCTGGATTTTTTTTTTGCAAGCAAAATAAACATTAAAGGGTCAGCAAAAGTAATGGGAAAATGGGTCAGAATTGACTTTTTACCAGTTTATAAGATTTGAGACGAATACTTAAAACACATGTTTTAGGGTGTGAAATCAGTATAGAAATGTTAATTTCACATAAATGTTAAAATGGAAAGGTTTTGAAAGGGGAAGAGGGGTAATTATTAATTTTTCAACAGTTTATCGAATTTTGACAAACTAGCTTTAAAACATTTATTTGAATTTAATATTTAAAAACTGACATTTTCACAATTTACCACATTTAACTATAAGTTTTCAAAATTTGTACCTAGACCCCTTGTAAGCTAAGTTGGGAAGTTACGATACCACTTAAGTATCGATACTTCTTTCGATACGATACTTTTGCTAAAATATCGATACTTGAAAGTATTGATACCAATATTGACACTAAAAGAATAAGACTATTTAGCCTATATATAGAGAATTAATTGACAAAATGTAAAAATAGATTTATTTGGATCTATGCTATCTATAGGCGAGAAAAAAACCCACAAATTAGGTACTAGTAAAATATTGCAATATTATCAAACAATGATAAAATAATGCGTTCAGCATATTTACTACAAACCAAACCCAGTTCGGATAGGTTAGGAAATAATATTTACCTCGTGGTTTCCTACGGAATTCAGTCTGGACATACTTGTTCATATTATTCAAAATGGTTACCTATCAAGAACACTACCAGTGTAATAGAAGTCATTGTGCCTATATATTTTATACATACCTACCTCAGTGAAACTCTGATCAAATTTAAGTCCACAATTATTGTTCCAGATGTCGTTATAGAGAGGTTAAAATGCTTTTAGATGACCTGTGAACATTACACGTTATTAGGACATATTGTAACAAAGCTAAGTCTACAAAGCATTCCCTGATGTTCCTGATTTCAGCATAAGCTCTGTAGATGAATATAGCTGGGCTTCACGGTTAGCTAAACAAATTAGCGCGCAGATATCATAATGAGCAAATATTGGCCGAGGTCCTTGATTCATCAAGGAACTTTAAGTTCATCAACGTTTGTTAGCGATAATGACCTTAAAACCTAACGAGCTGATTTCTTTGAAAATGTTGTAATTTAAATGTGGAGTAGAATTTAATTATTATATTTGATGAGGTAGAATTAATGCGTATACTACAAACGTTGCTTTCATAAATTTATTACAATAATTATGCTCAGTAAATTAGCTTACTTTGATTATTATTACTTATTTTATTTTAAATTTATTTTATTATAAATACTTAGTTATTATTATTTATTTTATAGTATATTATTTTATTATTATAACTTAAATAAATATGACAGGTATTTAAACTATTTATAATTTATACATGATTATAAACTATTTATAACTAGGGGGTAGATAGACTTGAAGTAGATAGTCTGTATAACAGCGAACCAACCCCTATTTCACATTTACGTTCGCTAGCAATAAAATACATCAAAGCAACACAAAATTCAAAATTAATTGAATATAACACGTTCACTATAATAAAGGTTGTCATGCTTTTGCAAGACCTTGTACAATAAAATATTGCACGCTCACTAAAAAGTTTTTATATAATTGAGAGTTACCACGGAGATAAACAACACTATCTACATTTTTTCATAGAAATAATTTTTTCACAAAATGGATTGAAATCTTACAATTACTTATCAACTTCAACAAAATTTCAAAAAACATCCATGAAACTGTCTTTGTACGAGACGATTAACGAACAAGCAAGTATTTAAATCCATAGAGTTAGATTTTATTTAATAAAAAAATGAACATGGCGTTCTTTACCAATGTGGCACAGACATATTCTGAATACAAGGGCGTATAGATATATAAAGAAATATATATGACAATGGCAAAAGCCGTTTGAATTATAATTTAATGTCAATTACAGAGTAAAAATAAAAAGAAAATGGAAACGGTTTATAGGTTAGGCAACCAATACAATAGACCCTAGTTGCTCCCACACTAGATTTCAGTATATTGCTATAAGCAGTATATACTGCTTATTTATATTTGAATAATAAAATAGAAACAGTGAAATATGTTGTTCATCAAAAGCAATAGAAGTAAACACAATCCTACATCACAAAATTCAAATTCAACTTCAGTTTTCACAAAAAATTCGTGTTTGAGTTACGCTTAGTTCACTTTGGCATTTATTAGTAGAGAAATAAAAATCTGATACCTTGCGCACACCACACAACTTTTCCTTTCCACTCCATTTAATATGAGGAAGTAAATTGAAATATTATAGATCGTAAAGTATATTAATAAAAATGATCAATTTCAATTCTTAATTTTACCCTTCCGTCTAATTTGATGACAATATTTTCCGTTAGTAACTACTCTCTTTAATGTTATAATTATTAATTGAACTATAAGAGTGCTTGCTGCAACTACTCAGAATAATAAATTAATTAATATAAATTACAAGTACTAGGCAATGAGGAAAAGGGTGCTATCGACCTCTTCAGTAAAATATTGCAGATTATAAGGTTATTAGTGAAGGTTATAAGGTTAGCAGCAGGCGTTCGTTAAACAGAAGGTCGCGTTATAAAGGTGAACGAAGTTTATGACCATCCGCTAGAATTTTAAAATTTCATAAACAATTATTATCACATCACATTGGGGTTAATTATTTCCATTTAGGTAATTAATTCATTATCAGAAATTATGACAATTTGTTTATAATGCCAAAATTCAATTACTAAATTCTACAAGCAGCTTCACTTTATTCACCTAGAATGAATAATATAAGAATAAAACATAATAAGAAATAAAAATAATTTTTTCATTAGGCTTAACTTTGTTTTATTAAGCAGTTGTGGATGAGCGAAAGATGCACAAAAAATATGGATGAAATAAATTTGAAAATGTTGGCATACATGATTTCTGTCGATAAATCATGAGTTCGGAATAAATTAAAAAATGCCAAGTTTCGGCGCACATACACAAATAAAAACGTCTTACGGATATCCTTAGTTCGGAGCTTTTATTTTCCCAAAACTAAGATTGCGACGGAGAATTCAAAACATATGTTTATTTCTGTTACGTTATACAAAGTTTTAATATTGCCTGGAATGGTTACAATTATAGTATGTGATCACATAATTGGATCGTTCTAGCTCATTCCGCATGGTTTCGTAGCAGAAAATAAGTGAGAGCGACCGACAGGCGCGTTAGGTAAGGCGCACATTGAACTGTGCCACGCAGGCGACGCAGAGCAGGCGGCACGAAAAAAAAAACTGCGTCGCACAGGTACCCGCGCACATTGGAGAGCAGTTTCTGTGCCGCAGTTTTCCAAGGCAGGGATTTGTTTTGTGAAAATATGTTACATTTCTTTAATAAAATCCTCGTGTACGATTTTAATAGCATAATATTATGTAATCATTTTTTTCATTAATTTCTTATTTTTTCCTTGGAAATTTATTACCGTTATTATTTATTTGGTCAATGAATATATTATTCACTACTTTGTATACTTTTTAAATATTATCTTTAATTATCCACCATTACTTTAATTATTTGACCAGTTGTAGTTTTATTTTTTGTTTCAGTCTGTTATTCTTAAGGGAACTTGACCCAGAATAAAGTTTATTTTCTCTTCTTTTCTATTCTGTATGAGGATATAATTAAAATAAGAGAAGAGCTATATTTACATTAAATTTTTTATTAAAAAAGTTCCTATCGAGACATGGTCCTTTCCCCACTCTTTTCGATTAATCGCGGTTTTTGATTTTTTAAATAGCAGTTTTTTTTTATTCAAATATTTAAAAAAAAAATGTACATTATTTGTTTTTTTAATCAACATTTCCATAAACTAAATTTCCATAAAGCATGTGTTTTTTTCAGTGAAATAATATCAGTCAAATTTTCCTAAGATCATAACTTGTTGAATCGTTTAATGAACTTCTAGTATCTATGAGAATAAAACTTGTTTTTCTAACTTTTAAACGTGTCACAGTAAGACGAATAAAAACTAACGAAAACCGAAATAAGGAATTACAAATAAAATAACAATATTAAAAATATTTAAACAAAAGTATCTACTTTTAGAACTTCAGAAAGGCCCTCGTCTAAATTTTAATATATCTATATATTTTTTTAAAACTAATTTTACAATTTTACAGCTATATTTTCATCCTGAAATTGTTTAGTTTTAAAAATTCAAAATACTCGTATCATGCACTTTTGGAATAGCGAGAAATTTCAAAATTATATTATGATTTTGGAATCTAAAATAACAGGACATATATATATTTTAAATTATTGTATTTTTAAAACCTTTTTTTTTCCTAGTACTTAACTAGAACACCCTATATATACAGAAGACCTACTTAGTTTCATTAACCTGCTTAAGAGAAAAGTAGAACTTCACAAACACTAATATTAAATGATAATAATAGGAATTAAAATAATCAAATATTGAAAACTGCGTCGCATCGGCACAGTTTTCTGTGGCAGATCCACGAGTCCCACATCGGCCTGCTCTGCTCTGCTCTGCTCTGCGTCCCAATGTGCGCGGTTCCTATCTATTTCACTTACCACAAAAACTGCTCTGCTCTGCTCTGCGTCGCGAGTGTCTCAATTTGCGCTCGGCCTTATTAGTCTGCGAAATGCGATGAATTCTGTTATTTCTGAGTCTCTGTTAAGCTACATTAAATTATTCCGTTTCAACTGATTTCATTTGAGCTCCCGTTGTCTGTTAGAAATTTGTATATTTCAATTAACGTAAATAATTATATTCAAACCTGCATAGTGTAAAATATTGTAACTTTAATGAAAACACGTAAGTTTAGAATAGTTGCAGACCTTTTGTTGGAACGAACTAACAATTGGAACAAAATGCCGTAGTACATGTTTGCGACTACGATTTCGAGTACCATCTACGCTGGCCGAGAAGGTTCGAGACTGGTTTTCTTACTAAGGAGCGATGGACTGGAGAGTAAATCTTGTTCTGATGATCAAGTGATATGGTTGTTTCTACAAAATGATAATTTTTGTAACCTGTTTTAATATTTGTGTTTTCATAATTTGTGTGGTATTGAAAATTGTTATTTTGTTTGAATAAAATTTTTTTAACTCACAAAAGTGTTACAATATAAAACATGAAATAATTATAATCTCCTATCGAGAAAAAATTATGCAAGCAAATAGCTCTGTACAAAGTATCTGCAAATAAATAAAACTTCACACACTGTTCATTTTGAAATTTCATTTTAGATTTCAATGAAACGAGCCGTGTTTAAAAGTTCAGGGTATGTTTGTGATTTTTAGTGGATTGATTTTAAAGATATTTATGTGGGACTATCTACGTATATCCCGGCCCGAACAATCTCTGCATGCGAAATATCCGTGTATCAGATACTCCCTGATGGGCGAGAGCGTTAAGATAACACTCATTAACTCCGAGGATAGTCATATCGGATGTTTTATTGAGAAGATAACAAAATTTTGAGGGATCAGTATTGCCTATCAGTAATACCTAAGTAAAAAATTTAAACTTCCGAACTGATGAAACTAGCTTTTCGCTTGAATTTAAAGTCTCCTTATTTCGGTTGCTAGAACGAAATCTCTCTCGATAGTATGTTATAATATATTTTCTTTTTCGGAAAATAGGTTAACTATAAGAGATATTGATGAAGTATTGATAACAATAAGAAAGAAAAAAAAAAGGTCTATAAGAAATAGAATATACGCTATGAAGAGGAAGAGATGGATATAATGTAGAACCCCGATCTTAGATTAAGGTAGGGCCTCGATTATCAGAGCTAATGATGAGGAAGGGGCTAATCGTTTGCAGTTAACCGAGCCAACGTGGAGCTCGGATAATGGAACTCCACTCCTAAATATTTACCCAATCTATGAAACCTACGCGACTTTATCAATTTCCTTCCTCTAATCTATTCCTCTAATACCTAGTCTTATTCTTAGAGGCGGAGGAGGAACTTGATGTCTCATCCATTTACTAATTGGAAAGTTGATAAAACAGAAATATTTCCCCATTTTAATATGCTATAAACAATTTTAGACTACCCTTAAATTATTATTTTTTGAGATCAAGTGAAATTGAAAAGACAATTTTTTTTTTCATTCACGACCTAGAAAAACAACCCCTCGGTAAACAGGGCCGTGTTCCGAAATGGAAAAAAATACTCAAGAAAAATATGAATGTCGATTTTAATGACAATAAATTAAAATGTTCTCAAAAAGTTATAAGGATGATTTTAATATGTTATATTGTTTTAATTGAATCGAAAGATATCAAATATATAATATTTACACTATTAATAAATATTAAAAAATTGTGTATAAAGGTCAGTAAAATATTTCTTTTTTCAATTATTACATGTTTCCATGTAATATCCAGGTAATTATTGTCAACAGAAAGTTACATGGGGTAGCGTTATGGATATGAAAAATTAATTACCAGAAGAATTAGATGCTTTGGGCTCCTATCAAAAAACATAGAACTGACGATTTTTCGAACGATATTGTGGATCATCATCAGGGCTGAAAGAAATTGGAAAAAGAGACTGAAGTCTCTTGCTAAAACTAAATTCACTTAGTATTTTTTAAATTTTCTCCTAGTAATATTTATGGTAACTTAACATTACTATTAGCTATAGTTTTATTTTTTTAATTTTAACTAATAATGGGTATATTCAATTGATTAGAAGAAAAAATTATAAATAAATAAAGCTTGAGAGGTAATGTTAAAGCCTCTAGAATAAATTGTATTTGAAGGTTTTTCCTCCCCAAAACGTTTATTTTTTTCGAATGTGATCGATCGTTTTAAAAAATACCTACCCAACAGCTGAAAGAATTTCTCTGGTTTCAGTTCCTACTATGTAAGGAAGGACTGTTTCTAGGTCAGCGGTCGTGCATGGAGGTGATTTGAACGTGGTAACGCTCAACCGAGAGGTGATTTCCGCTTAATTTTTTTACCAAGGGTACGACAGCATACTTCAGAAGATCAATGCCTTACCAATCAGCCATCCCGCTCATATAAGGGAGCTTATATACTTTCACCCTTATATACTTTATAACAGAAAAAAAAAAATCTTAGGGCGCAAGGTATGAAAGTAACTCATTTAATCAGAGTGTAATTTGCGGCTAATCTCTCATTTTGATTTATTATACAAATATACCATAAATTAACCATGCTTCCTTGAGTTACCCCGTTCCCAATTAGAAAGTAAAAATTTCCTAAAGATGAATATTTATGCATCAATAATTTATTCTAAAGTTACATCAGTCCCAGGATAATAAGCTTATTTTTCATTTCAATTTGTAGCGATGAGCTACTTATAGGATGTATTAATTCTTTTCTTTTTGAAAGCAAAAATATAATCCGCATTTCCACAAGCTCTTTCCGACTTGTGCCCTGACTGACACCGTTCCATCAAAACACATACTTGATTTAGAGAACGTGTTTATTGAACGGAAATAGCCAACATGTATGATTGAAGGCCCTGTTAGCGAACAAGGGTTAGGGACAACCGGTCAGGAAAATCCGACCTGTTCGCTCCAAATCAGTTTGATTGACAACTAGTCAACTAGTCTCACCATCAGTTAGTTAATTTTAAATACCTAATTTGACAGTTTTAAAAGAGACCATCGTGGCTTTGATAAGGTGAATGTAGTTGGAAAAATTAGATATAATCGATTTGAATAAAATATATCACCACTATATTAAAAAAGTAGTAGAAAAAGAACGTATGAAAATATTTCCACGCATACTTTATATCGCAGTATATAGTCCCACTAGTAATTATCTAGTGGGGTATTTTTTTATCTACCTTTTTATCTACCTAGTTACTCTGTTAAGTATTCATGAATATATTAACATGATTTTTTTGCTATTTAAACTGTTTTCAAAGTAATTTTTTTTATACATTTTTAGAAAGAGTGTAGATTTGCACCAGTAAAATTATTTGAGGCAATGTAACAGTAAATGTAACAGCAAGTGGGTCGAAAAGTTTCCACTCAATATCTTGAAGTATAATGGCGAAACTTCAATATTATCTACTAATAATGTTTCTCACATAGGCGTCTATTGATAAATAAGACAGTTCAGTCATCACAATAGATTTTCATCAAATAAGTAGAGAAGTAGAGTTACAATAGGTAATATGTCTGTGATTGTAAAATTAAAAATGAAATAAAAACAGGCACTATTGGATGTCAAGAGAGCTTCGTAGGAATTAAAAGATAATTAACTGAATAAAAATTAAAGTTTTGGAGATCTCTAAGAATGAGTTTAGTGTCAAGTGAGAATGAGTGAACTTCAGGTTGTCAAGGAATTACTTTTAGGTTATTGAGGTATATATATTTATTTGACGTCACACCACCATACAGATTTATCAAACGGTCTTGTGATTTTGGAAGTATAATATAATATGTATAATAAATTAGTTTTTGCAATTAAGTTGGATACTTTTTTGTATCGGGTGCTACTGTTAATGACGGCATAAGATTTTATGGAGCAAATATCTGTTCGATTCTTCTCTTCTATCTGTCTATTCAATTCCCGATTTTGAATTTCATATCCCGAGATCACATAATGTTAAATGAAGCCCCGATATCGTTATAATGCTGCTGTTCTTACGAGTAAATAAAAGTACAAAGTAGGTAAAAATCAAGAAAACGTATGAGATGCGAAGTTTTGATTACTTTTTCCCATATATTATTTAATGGGCTTGAAGCTATTACGGCGGCAATTGAGGCATTTAAATGGAAAAGGCTATAAATGCCAAAAATAGAAAAAAAAATTTCATAGATTCAATTAGCAATGTAATGGAATCGGTTTCTGATTCTTATATTCAAAATTTTTGTATCTAGTGACGCCAACAGAAATCACAAAGAGTTTATGTTTCACCGTTTGAATATAGAAAAGCTGTGCCCGCCACCAGCTTGGGACGTTACCTACCACGTTACCTCAGTAGTAAAGTATTGATGCTCAAACAATTATCTTGAAGATTGAAATTATTTGTCATAAACGTATTAAGCTCATGTCGGAGATGCTCCTAACATTTTTTCATATTTGTAGGACCAAATTTGAACTCAAATTCCACAAAAGGTAAATGAATAAAACAACACAGAGTGGGAAGGGTAGATTGTATCTACATGGTTATGTTGTGGATCGCTGCTAGTGTTTTTGTGCTCTGACTAATGGAACAGCTACACGGAAATAACAGCCCCTAATGCATTCTCATTGCTTCACTTTGGCCGCAGTAAGCGTTCCTTGTTGTAGTCACTACATGAACTTGCGTGATAAGTAATGGTTATTTTTGTTATAAATAACCGCTTTTGATACTTATTAAATTATCAATTTTTATTTTACTTTTTTTATTATGATGAAAGTGTCAAAAATTATTTTCATGTTACATTATGCCCATTCAAAATATGTGAAAATATGTCCAGATTTAATTTTAATTCGTCTTTTAACTTCTGTGAAAATGATCACAAGAGTAGCTGGAAAGAAGATAGTCCTAAATATTATTTATATAATATTCAGTGATATATAAAGCTAAAAAATAATAACAGATGAAAATATAATTATAAAGTAGATCAGAACATTTGAGTAGATTGTAGATGTGAAAACAAAATCGATTTGGATTAAAATAATTTATGATATTTAATATTAGCTAAATTTCGTCTCTTTTTGATAGTTCACAGGTACTTCCAAAGAAAATTTCTCTGAATTGACTTTAACTTTCTTTATTTGAAATAATTTACCATTTATTATTTCAGGTAGAAAAATAATATCCGAAAATAAGTTTAGTAAGTGTTATAGGTACTATAGAAATAATATATATTAAGAAACTAAGGAATTATAACACAATCGATAAGAATAAAAACTGTCTAATTTTAACTATTTTGGAAAAATATTTTTGTTTAGGTTGAAACCTGTAGAAATAGGCGTTGAGCACAATAACAGAACGTTAAAAACACTGGTAGACCCTTAACTGAGCCTGGTAGAAAATGAATGAGGGAAAACCATTACGAATCGATGGATAACAAAACCTTTGACTGCAAATACCTGAAAGAGCTAATTTGGACATGTACTGTTGTCATTTTCACCGATTGAATCGGAGTATTCAAAAGGGTTTTAATTATATTCGTTCAAAAAACGTTACCAATATTTATAATTCCTAATGGATCTGGTTGTTTTGTTTATTGATTGAACTACACCAGTTATGAAATACGAGTATGTTATCGCTATGATATTTGGAAAATAAAATAAAAAAAGAAGCTATTAGATAAATGAAAATTTGAACCGATCCCTCAGAAAAGTAGTTAGGCTGCAAAGGACACAGCCAACAGCAATCCATTTTGCTTATCTCTCAATTCCAAAACACGTCACCCGCACACCTTTAGCACGAAGCTCCTCAATTAAGAGCTCAATTTGCTTATATGTGCCTTAGCACCGGTGACCTGATAAGGCTGCGAAATTGGCATATTTTAAGCGATTGTTCGTACCTGGAAATCTCTACATAAATTTAGAACCAAATTAAAATGACAAAGAAAAGAACCATGATATGAAAAGGACTTTTTCATTTTAGTCTATTAATTTATCATTTATAAAATGAATTCAATTGTAGATGAAAACTAACTGCCACTTTGTCATGAGTGAGAATTTTTTTTCTTAGAAATAAAATAGTTTAAAGTAATCTTTTGAAACTTTATAAAACTTTACCAATTACCCGGCTTTAAGGAAAAAAAGCCATAAAGTAACTCTATGACTTTGTTTTTTCCATCTCCCAATAATGATGAATTTCAAATCAACATACACTATTATACATTATGTACTTTAGTTATTCACCTAGTTTTCCTACATAGGTGGCAAAAAAGCAGGAAATAAAATAGATGTATTATGCAATTTCTATATTCAGGCCTCTTGAAAACCTGATGGAGAAATTGTAAATTGACTAGCGGTACTGACTTCTGAAATTCCTGTACCTTCCTACCATACTCCCCACTGATCCATAGTTCCAATACCCTTGAAGAAATAAAAGGATTCATTTTAAAACTAATTCAATGAATGGTAACACGAAATGCTACATAGTTGCAAGAATTCAGTCTTCTAAATGCTTCCCGTATTGATTTGTATATTATGAAAACTTAAGGCTCAATTTTTTTTTTTGTTAGTTGTCATCGTTCTCCAAAGACTTAATTAGGCCACAATTTGGTCCCAATCGCACTTAATTAATATAATTTGAGAAATTGTTAAGAAAAGGGTTAAATGAAATTACCGCCAACGAAACCTTGCCTTTAATTCGCTCAATCCTCGAACTCTTGACACCCTGTTATTCAACGATGAGTGCAATTTTATTAACAATATCAGGAAGGAATGTTATTCAGTTTAAATAAAAAAAGTGAGGAGACATACAAATCTATTGTTTATGCCATTGTTAAGAATTACACTTCTTCAACGAGCCCATGATGACGGCATAGCAAACAAAAACTAACAAATCCCGACAACCTTTGCCACCGACAAAAGAAAGAAGTTGGGAGGACAGCTGTAGGGATTTGGCAAGTGACAACTAAGGGAATTAGCCACCATGGAAGGTGTTTCCTTTACGTTTAGCGAACGGACGACCCGGATGAATTGCCGGTTAAAGAGGATTACAAGGAGCTACAATGGCACTCTTCGCTGCAGCTGCTTCTTCCTCCGTCCACCAGATGTCTCTAATCCTCTCTGTGCCCTCTACCGGAAAATTAAATACACGCAATTTCATCCTCGGTTCTCCCCTCAATTGCAAATGGAATCCGTGCTCAAGGATGTGCGAATTTTAACGCTCAAATGTTGCCAATTCCCAATACGAGAAGTTAATTAAGTCAGAGTATTTTACTTGATTTCATTCCAAACCTGTAAAGTAACCGACCCGGATAATTTTAATTTAAAACATGGTAGCTAAAGTGAAATACATTGTTAGCCACTGCATTAAGCTGACCGTCGTTATGATTCTGTAATCAGGGGGAGGCCTTACTAAATTACTTTCCTTAAATTAGTGCGGGAGAAATTTAAGTATGGTTAAAATAACAGTATTATCAAGGAAAGTAACTTCTTTTTTACTTTTAGTAAGTATCTACGTATTTATCTTTTTCCGTGTGTCTATATCTATATCGATTTGATTTATAATCTGATTTAATTTTAATCAGGGGCCGGGATGGCCGAGTGGACAAGGGCGCTTGCAATAGGTAATCAAACTTAAGCAACGTCCATCGTGGTTAGTACTTGGATGGGTGACCGCTCCATTCGGGTGACCGCCCACCAATGAACGCCGCGCAGTCCAAGTCTACCCCCACCCTTGGGTACGTGAGGCCCGTCAGCCTACTAGAGGCGACTCACACCGACCGGGCGTAGGAGTGATGAACCTTCCCGTGTATCTCATCGAGAATCATGGTGTGGTTTTCCAGGATGTCAGTAACCGCCCGGAGGTTTGGTTCAAGGACGGTATGCTTCGGGGAAAGAAATATAGTTCCTCGGGTCCTGCTGACTCTGAGCTACCATAATCCTTGGACCTAGAGCAGTTTGTCACTGTTCTTGAACCCGAGAGAGCTGACGCCATCGGTGGGAAGGACACTGCCAAATTGGCCCCGATGGGATTGGTTATGGAGCTATGGGCAGTCTGCAGCTGCACGATGGTGACCATGGCTTGCAGTAACGTGAGGTTTGGGCTAGCCCCTGCAGGCTGTCTGTTCTCCCGCAAGCAAAACAAATGTCTGTAAGAAGACCATACTGCGCGGCGAAAGGTCACATTAGGCCTAATGCGCCAACTGAAAAAAAAAAAATTAATCAACCCACCTTTTTAGTAACACCTTTTTTTCAGCGATTTAAAAATTATTATAGAAAAATATTTGTATAAAAAAAACAAATAAGAAAACTCTCGCTTTAAAATAGAAACTTGACTGTGCTCACTGGTAAGCTATAAGGTGACCCTATAGCCAATATGAATTTATTTTTTGGTCGTATTTAATGAATTTTCCAGTTAGTAACATAAAGAACTATTGAAATTAGTGGTGGGTACGTATTTATTGGAATTATTTCAGACAAATTTGTCTGAAATAGTCTGGTTCTGTCTAAGAAGTCCCGGCAGGCATTGACGGCACTGCCATTAAGTATATTGAGTTTACTGTAGAATTATTAGATAACTGCAATTTAAAATATTTTACTTGATGCCTTTTTCAGCTCAAATCAAGACTAATATTGCAAACAAAGTTTGGATATATTAAAAAAACTTTGAGGCTATTTTTCAAGCCAGTTGTTAGGTCTTGTCAGCTTAGCCAACTTAAATTGCCAAACGTCTGAAATGTTTCTAATCAAAATAACGGTTTTTCTATACAAAGTCCAACACTTCATTAAAGTTATCCAGAAGTAACGTGTATTAGATACATAAGCACTGGTAACTCTTATTATACAGTCACTTTAGTATTGAATAATAGTTGCATAATATTGTAATCTATAATTAGTAGAAGGAATTGATTGATGAGATATTAACCAGAAAACTTCGGGTTCCTAATTATGCATTTTTTTTTTTTTTTTTTTTTTTTTTACTTTCTTTAAAGAAGTTGTGTAGAAGTGAAGAAGTTTACTCATTCAGACCATTTCATAACAGCCAAAAAAAAAAAAAAAAAAATACACTTCAGTTTCACCAAAGACTGACTTACAATATAAACCCACTGAAAGAACATCTACAATTTTGAAGGGACTTATACGGATCATCCAGAAAACGACTGAGGGGCCCTTAGACCAGCTTAGCTAATTTGTTATTCCTAATGAAAAGTTCATGAACCAGTAAAATAAATTTGATCAATTTAAAGTAGTTAATATACGCAAATTTCATAGTTTCGTGTATGTGTTTCTTCTGGTAACAATAATCGAAATCCATTACCAAAGACAATACAACTCTTCTTATAAATAATATCCGAAGAAGAATAGAGTAATAAACAAAGGGATAAAACCTACCGCGTTTGTCATGAGAAGAATTCAAAACTGATGAAAGCTGCGCAAACAAGGACTAATCCCTCAGGGAACTACTCCAATAACGACATACAAAGTGATCTCACAAACTCGATACCGGAACGTGTGAAAACGTGACGGAATTGAAGGGATTAACTGAATCGAGTATTCCCGATGAGTCTTCATATATCGATAGAAACGAAGTGACAGAACAGGATTAAATTCCAATTCGCCGGAAGCGGCTGATGGAGTGGATTTCGAAACCGTAGTCGATCAAAAAAGGATGGCTCATAGCATTCGAATAATTGGATCCAATGACGTGTTAAACTTTCAACTCCTCAAGATTCAGGATAGTGGACGTGTCACGAACAGGAGACTGACAGATACGACCAGAAGGTAAAAAGGGAAGTTGGCTGACAGAGGGACCGCTAGAAACAAAAGAAGGGGGAGGGGTAAATATAAATAAAAGCTGTCAAAGCTGGAGCTAAGGATTGAGCACGCGACCGGGGCACGCGACTAGTCTTAGCCTAGCAGCTACCCAGCGCCAACTACTTGTTATAGTTGCAAACTGGTCACCTCATTGTGAGGTAGTATCACCATTATTGATCAATAGAAAGGTATTCCACGACGTTGGAAATACATACTGTTTAATACGTATTCATTAGTCTTTAAAAGGTTATTCCATTCCAAATTAACAACGATTGATTTGGAATTCGAATTCCGGGGCATTAACATTCGATTCGATATGGGGGAAATAAGCTCAGGAAATAAGATGAATTATAAAATAAACTAAAGATATAAAACTTATTATAATAGTTGTTATTTCTTAGGTATAACCTTTCTAAATTCTCAATAAACTTCCATTCATTGTTATACAATTGAGTGATCAAATGGATGAAGGTGATAACTGATATTTTTTAGTTCTGATAAAAGAGAATTGCATCACCTCTATTCACTACAAGACAGAATGGGCATTTCCATCAATCGGATTACAACTAATTAGCGAATTTATTAAAGAGGAAAATAAAAATATTACTCACTAATACTAACAATAAATTATATTCTGACCGTTAGGTCACTCATCACATTCATCCTCTTGACCCTTCGACTGTTACTCGATATAAAGTAGCATATTTTCATTATTTTCTCTCTTCCATTCACAAATATTCAATATTGCTAATTCCTGGAGGTGAATAATGAGAATATATTGACGGCTACATTGCAGTGAATAGAGATAATTCAATTCAGTTTTCCAGAAATCAAATAATATCCCTTATTACATTCAATTTTTATCGGTAATGTTTCTTGTAACCGTATATAACATGCCATTATAGTAATGATCTTTGCATAGGCTATGGAATCTGAAACTGTTTTTCCTTTAGGACCAAATCAATCTCATGCTTTTTAAAATAAAGAATCACTGTTCTAACGTGATATAAATATTTTGATCTAGAATCTTGTCTTCACTTTCGAGTAGCGACTACATTATAATCATGCATTATACCGTAAGATTAAACATATATATATATATATATATATATATAATTTTATTTTTTCAGAAGGAAATAAAAAATTCTTGTATTAGCCCTGAAGAAGCCCACAGCATGATGGGAGAAACTTGGCGATTGTAAAATCTATTACATGGTCAAACTCGGAAGAACAAATGAATATAATGGATTCAGACCATGGAAGCCTTAAACAACATTCAACTGTTATTGGAATAATATTACATTCTGTCACAGAGGACAATGGTGATATGTAAAGTTCAATTCATACAATATTTACAAAAAATATCAATTACCATTAAATAAATCGAAATAAAGTAAATGAAATAAATATAGGATTACGATTCGGATAGCGATTTTAGGGTGATCAATACCAGGATTATTACGCCTGAAAGCATCGTTTACTGATTCCATGATTTGCATAACCAGTCTTATTTACGATAAATTTCCAACTGATAGAAATATATAACCAATACAATAGTAAAAGAATAATAAACAATAATACAATAACGCAAAGTTCTCTCATTATAACGTAATGTAAATTTTGATTTCTTTTAAAAAATTAACTAACTAACTCTGTAGGACCTTGTCCCCCTCGACAATCTTCCTCCATTCGAAAATTTTAATTAACCTACTAATAACCTTCGTAATATTTATTAATTTAAATAACCTACATTTTAAAATTTAAGTAATTTTATTTTATATTATATTTGATAAATATTTTATATCAATCTTTAGGCGTAATACATAAAATTTTACATATATATTATAGTAATCAAATATAACTGCAACATATCTATTGAAGGACATGTCACAAACAGCATACAAACATATTCCAATATAATATAATTCCAAATATAATATCTTCAGTATGGTTTCATCAAGTACAAACCGCGTGTCTCTATTTGTAAATATTCTATTAATACTATATAATTTATTTAATATGATGGAATGTATCTTACGTGTTCAAAACCAATAAGTGGTTAACACTTGTGAGGCATATCTTCTTTAATGTTCACATTATCGTCTAGCCATAGCTTTTCTAGTAATAGCAAATAAATATAGTTTTCTCAATACCTAAATTTTATTAATTTCCAAACAAGCGATTAGACAACTTCTAAACCAAAAGGTAGCGAGTTCGTATACCGAGTATAGATGGTATCCCGCCTGTGGTCCATGGATATTTTCGAGGGAGTAAAAAACTTTGGTTATTATATACCAGGACGTAAACTTGTTAAATACCCCCTTATACGTGTTGTACCCGGATAAGCAAATTCTATGAATCCCGTATTAGCATCGTCCGTTTAGCCACTGGGAGCTAATCCTACTATAAATGGAAATAAAATAATACGAAAAATTTTGGGAACGGTAAGCAATCTATTACGATATTTTTTTTAAATAGAACCACGTGAAAAGTATATTCTACGTTCATCATTTCAACTACTGTATTCAGTGACTTAATGTACTTGTACCTGTCAACAGAATACCAACCATAAGCAGATTTCAAAATAATATTTAATCATTAATAAATTAATTAATTTAAATACTTACTATATATAAATTATAAATGTATATATAAATTATTATACATAAATTATATAAATTACTTATTATATATAAATACTTTATATATATATATATATATATATATATATATATATATATATATATATATATAAAATGCTCCCTTTACTTATCTCGTTAAATTTTTGGACTATAGGTTGGTAAAGGAATTCTTCGGTTTGGCTTGATGAATTAGTAAGAGCCTCACCGTTTTCTTTTTTCAACGTTAGCCCCTCCCAAAGATTCGTGCCAGAGTTTTAGATCTAAATACATTTTATATGAAGGCACCAACAAAATAAAAACTTATCAATCAAATATGGCTCTAATATTAGCTTTTCTTCTATAAAGTTTAACGAAAAAGTTCAAGTTTCTATCATTAGTAGTTTTTGCTCTGCGTTGATTCTGTCAGTCAGGACAAAGCCTCTTATATATATAGAGATGATTACAACAATTATCTAAATCAATAGATTATATTATAATACATATTTGTATCCATTGTTAATTTAAAATATATTTTTTTTTCAAGCAATAAGCACTAATAAATGATTGTCGAAACATGGAGACCACAGAGTATTAAATTAACAGAGGAGACGCGGCTTCATATAAATTGCAATTCTAATGAATTGACCTAACGAATTATGCAGACGCTGATGAAGCATTGAATCAGTTCAAAATGCTTAGTAATCTTTGGAAAATTAAACAAAATGTCATTTATACCAAATTCATCATTATTGATGTCACTAGCAGATGTCTGCTACCAAAGAGAAGTCACATCATTCTTCTGGTAGCCCAGGGGGACCATCCTTTATTTAGAGTATTGTCGAGTCAATATAAAAAGTTTTTACCTTATTCCGCAGCACGGTTCCCTTCTTGGCGATTTCCAGTACGAGTTATAGCTATCAACAGAAGTTATCAACAGCGGTTTATACAGGAAGTTAGTTAGTGAATGAGTTTTGAATCAGAAGAGAGCATCTGAATAGTTAGCTCTAACTCTTGAAGGCTTCCAGATATTGACGCCTTTAGTTTCAGCCTAACAACGTTGAGCACTGATACCAACTTTTCTAATTTGGCTTAAACTTCTACAATGGTCGTCATTAGCTGATGCGAAACAAGATAGTAGCGATTTTCAGTGATAGTTGACAGTGGAAGGTAATCGATAATTGAGGGATCAGTATAGCCATAGTAAGAATCTACAAATTAAAATATCTATAAGATGGAATTTACGATATCTATCCTGTGTGCAGTAAAGGGGATTCAGGATTTCATTACAGAGTGTAACCAGAAAAATCCTTTTTTACTAGCAACTGGCTAATGATGTATGAAGCCGTCAAATAAGCCTAATTATAGCAATGTTAGTAAAAGTTAAATAAGAAGGATAGAGATATTATTCCTATATTTATTTATATTTTGCGTCATTTGCGTCTGCGCTGGAGCGCATCGAGCAAATGTTTTTTTAATATTTATATCTATATTAATACTTATATTTATAGTATCAAAAAACGATTTTCACTAGTTAACCCATGACCTAGTAAATTACCTACTATTTAGTTACAATAAAATAAATATAATTTTAAGGAATATATAGGAGGATTGGGATAAGTAATTAGTCAATTATGAAAGGATCGGTATATGAAACATCTGGTCTTACGGATAATTTTATTTGTGACAAAATAAGGAGCGTTAAGAATTTTGGGTAGGATTTTGGATTGTAAGGATGGATACGAGAGGATTTTGATGGTTTGGTGAAGCCCGAGAGCTCGATTACATGAGTCCCAACAGGTCTAATTATTGTCATACAAAAGGATCTTTTGTAATTAATGGGGAGTTTTGAGCGTTTGTACAGTTAAGTGCTGTAGTAGGCATATTCCTGTCGTTTCAGTTTCCAAGTTAAGCGTTTGTCCATTTGCAGTTCTAGGTAGCGGATTTGTTCAACAGAGGATTAAAGTCGAAGATAAAGTTGTATTTTCTGAAATAGGAGTGTTTACTTTTATCGCCATAGAAGCACAACATATTTAGCTTTGACTTTTATATTATTTAAATGTATAGAAGGACGGTTTAAACGAAAATAACAACACGTAATTTTAAAAAAAAAAAGTTACCGAATTATTTTTTCGCTAAGGTTACTATGGTTTTATACCGACCATTTATTCATATACTTTTTGGCCTTCCAGGAGGTCTCTTTAGCTTTCTTAAGACATTAATTGTGATGTTGGGAGAATTATATACCTACGAGTATGTTCTGTTACACGGTATATCTGAACCCATATATATATCAACCCGTCTATCTGAACCTTCATATATCATGCCTACAGTTCATCAGATTTAGACTCATCAGTTTTTGTAAGAAGTGATCTGTTTGTCCTTCTCTTCTATACATCAATATCCATATGTCAGATAGTTCTGAATATCGTTGGAGGACTTTACTATCGAATATTTCAATAATTTACTGGGTTTCGTTCAGTTCTTACAGCCCTATAAATTTGCTATTTTTATCATTGCATTGTAAACTTCAGATTTCTCTCTATTGTTCAGTTGAAATCACCGGGGAGAGTTGATGTTGCCAGGAACCCGTTCTGGTATAAATGAGATCTCTTGCAGGAAATCATCTCTTTATCGTCATAATCACTTACTTATTATATAACAGTATTTTAATTCATAAGCATTTCCATCGACATTATTGTATATTGATGCTTATTTTTTGATAGATCATTAATCATTTTCTACAGGAAAATAAATTTGCCCAGTAAGTATTAAGATAAAAATTAGGGTAATCATTTTATCATAAATTTAATTTCTAATTATTATATTTTTTCGGAAAAAGAGATTGACTTAATTATTAATTGCGTTTTGGCAAAGAAATATATGATCCCTACTGATTCCCAAGGCAATCAAAATATTCTAAAGGAGTTTCGAATCGTCACGAAGTTTCTGACAGGGAATCAGAATAAATATTTGAAGAGTTCCCTTACGGAGATTGGCGGAGGGGAGGGTGCCAAATTAAGGGAAAGCGGGAAACCTTTTAAATAAATTAGCTTACTGTTGAGCGTCTATCAAAAAAAAAAAAAAAAAAAAAAAAAAATGATTCCAAGCGCCAGAATAAATTCTTTCTCTGAATTAGGAGACATTTTTAAATTGTTCTCATCTTGGAAATGTCTTTTGTAGCAAATCAAATTGTTTTTAATTTTGTTGTGAATATTGAAGATATAATCTCTTTTTTTTATAATTGATCAATAAATATTATTTCTTTAAATAAATTTAAGGATTACCGATTTCAAAGATTTTAAAGGAACTCTAAATAATCTTATTACTATACTATCGAACCTTCAAAGGGAAAGAACGAACATCTAAAAATGATTTTTAAAACAGGTTTTTCCCTACTAGCCATTTTAATGATTCCAAAATTAGTCTATTATTAAGGAATCAGAAGTTAGAAAGTAGGTACTTTAACGACAACCATATCTACGAACAATATTTTATATTCTGGATTTTTTTTTTGGTTGACGCAGTAAACCTAATATGATATTCTTCAGCGTGAAGTGGTCTTCTTAAAATATGTAAATTTCAATTCTCATCAATATAATCAGTGGGGACACCAACTTGGATTACGAATTTTGGGTAGCTTTAGAATATGGTTCATATTCATGCCCAGAGCTGAAGTTCATTTTTGTAAGAAATTGTTAGTTAAATATTGATCTGCACAAAAAAAGGTAAAGTAACGGATACCTCTGACAGTGAAATTATATTGTCTTCTTGAGAACAGGTTCACCACATTCTATATACATACACTTTCAATCGGAGAGGTTCCTAACAACTACTATCGCAACAATTGTTAATGACGGTTATTGTTACCATTTCTATGTGTTTTTTTTTTTTTTTTTTTTTAACAGAATCACCTCCAAAACTTGTTATTCGCCACACTGATGTGGTAAATTGATTAACATTTAATTGCCAGGTCATTGTTTGCGAGGCCCTACAGTTCGCCATCGCCTTATTCTGTTAGGACCGTTGGCAAGGTTTTGCGTTAATTACTAAAGCACTTAGCGATGGGGTAATTAGCATAAAGATTTGGTAATCTCTAGAAGTTCAATTGTAACCAAGAATTAATTTGGAATTTCATTTCACAATAGTTTAAATTAGACTTCACTATTGCAAAACTAAGATGAAATATAATTGAATATTTTGACGTATGGTTATTTTATCTTTAGTTGTAATTTAGTTATATTTTGTCTTTATCTCACATCATCAACCTTTTAAAAATTGTTTGTAATTTTTTTTAAATGCCATATCAACATGTTGGAAAAAATGGACCTACTGTTTAATTGAATCTTTTAATTATTTAAAATAAAATAAATTTTAATTTCACTACCACAGTAGACCTGAGTAGTAATGTTCACGATAGGAATAAGACTGCGTTTGTTATTTATGTTTTTGATAAGAGGCGAAGGTAGAAATTATTATTCCCTCCTCCCAAAAGCATGGCGGTCCTTAAGGCCAATCACAGCCCTCCTTACTAAACGGATAACTTACGTCACGGATTAGATGTTCCCCCGAGTGCACTTCTTGCCATCCGGAAAATAAAATAAATTTCCTTCCATTTTCTCGGTTATGGCGCTAAAACTGCTGTAGTGAAATCATTTTGGCAAGGTATACAATTTCTAAAATTTTTTTTTTATTTGTTTATAAAATAATGTTTAATAATCCATTCGGAAGCAAACTATTTATTTACGTATACATATATATTCTTTTCGTTTACTATTTTTTCTAAGCTGATAATATATTTCTGTGACTGCAATTTAAAGAGTGCTAATTTCAAATTAAAAAATAATTATCTTAATTGTTTGCCCACGATCTTTAGCACATTCATTATTTTTTTTATTTTTTTTTTAGCACATGTTTAACAACATACGTCATATTTAAATATATTCATGATTTCGTGGCCTACAAAGTTTTATAAATCTACAAAGTCATACGCAAAAAAAATATTGTCAGTGTGGACTGTAGCCACACTACACCTACATTTTGTTTTTATAATAATAATAATAGTGTGCTTTATTTTTATAACAAACAAATGTGACTTTTTTTTAAATTTTATTTTTAAATTCTAATAAGATATAAAAGATAAGATGATGAAGGTAATGATTATACAATATTTTACTTCCAATTCGCACACATTAGGCTATGGGCCATTTGCCCGTCTGCCCAGTTGACCTCTTTTCATATATCCCATCAAATATAATTGTTTTTTAATGTATCATAAAAGTACACGTACATGATCCCTATTTCCTAGGTACAATTCCAAAAATAATTCTAATAGATATACATAACTAACTTAAATAATAACAACAATATAAAACGACTCATATAATACAAAATGCAGTAACGCATCTTATTTTTAAATAATTACGTGGATAAAAGTTCTGTTTTTAAATACCAGCATATTAAAAGTTAAATTCTTTTATCATTATTTTCCTATAATTGAATGCATCAACTGTGTATTTACATAAACTGTCTCAGTCCTTGCCGTTAAGATAATCCATTCCTTCAGAGCTATTAAGTAATCATTTTTCCAAATAAAGAAGACGGAATTCTTTTAATACCGGGCACCTTCCAGTGAAATGACTGGTGTCTTCGATTTCTTTTAAATTACACATTGAGCAGAACAATTGTTCTTCAGATCTCTCAATGGAGTAATTGCTTAAATTACCTAGACTTAAATTAAATTAGACTTACTTATTGTTCACTTCTAAGTCTGATAATTGTGTTAATACATTTCTGTTTTCTGCGGTTGTTAATATAATGGTTGCAACCTACATAGTTGAAATTCGAAACCCATGATTCCACCGAATAGCTTAGGTATAATAGCTCCTGATACTGCATTATAAACATTGTTTTTATACAATAGGCGCAAAGCTCAGTTCATCAACACCTAAAGTATGTGTTTAAATATTATTATTAATTACGAACTTTATTATGTTACTAATTACGAATATTATTATTAATTACGACTTATGTAGCCCCAAAGCTCTATGTCTTATTGTCTATTTCCCATCTTTGGGCATGTGATGATTAGAAAATTGAACGTCATGGTGGCTGTATTGTCAATTTTGAATGGTTGACAATTGATAGTGTTATAACGAATTCTTTTCCTTCTCCGTACACAAATGTACGTATGTAATAAGGGTAGTTTCGTTCGGCAGTACGGATAGTTGTAGGGACATGTCCGACACTAAAGCAAAATAATACAATAAAATATTTAATGAGTTTATACTTCCAAATTTTAACTATCCACATTTCCTTAAGATTGTAAAAGAAATTATTTTACAAATCCAGAACTAAAACAACTTTCCTAATATTGGGCATATGTTGATTGGAAAATTGAAGGTAATGGCGTTTGTACCCTGTTCTTCTCAAATAGAGACCGAAATTCGAACAATATGGATTTGGAACTATTTTGTGGAGTTTTTCTTCACAAACCCCTCAACCGGAATTTAAATAATAAGGTCATCATCGAATAAAGACCATTGGACTATAAACTTCCTTAGAAAGGAAACAGTAGGGACGTATTGTCCAAGGGCTGTGAAAGGTCCCTTCGCTAAATATCAAGGCAGCCCTAGACAATACGGGACTGTTATAGTACCAACCCTTGACCCTAAACCCTTAACAAAGATACAGCCACCGCTACAAAAGCTCGCCCATCTACAGCATTATTGCCCTTATTGTCCCTTACGCCTTATTAGCCTAAATGGATCGTCATAAAGGAGCCCTTGACAGCAAACGCGGGTACTAGAGCCTACTGAATTCAGAGATAGCATTATAACTCATCAAACAGCTTAAACTTAATAATAACACAAGAGCTAATTTACCACGAGAGTTAGAATTATTGCTAAGAGGAGAGCTTTTAGTAATAACTCTATTGAGGTAGGAACTCCTAAAATACAACAAAAATTAATCCCTAAACATTTATATTTCTTAATTTTCTCAGTATTTTCTTTTCACCAGAACATCCCTTCTTATTTGTTGTCATAGTAAATGCAATTTTTTTTTATGGCCGTATTCCTTATAAAAAAATTGTTTTTTTCAATTTTGGATCATTTTAATTTTTTACTTCTAAGTAACACTTCTTCTTCTTCTTCTTTAACTTCCTCTTATGCCATTAGTTAGCGTCGAGGAGCCTCAATCCAGCGTAACCAATCTTCCCGGTCTCTGCTTAGCCGCTTCATCTCATTGAGGGATTTGCCTCTTTTAATTCCAATTCTTTGAATGTATGTACTCTTGGTACGTAATTCTGGGGCGTCCGAGTGGTCTCCTTCCTATGGGTCGAGTCTCCAATACCTTTTTAGGATTCATCTCCTCATTCATGCGGCAGATATGTCCGAACCACTGGAGTTGCCGTCTTTCTAGAGTGGCTTTAAGTTCTGCAACTTCTAGTTGCTCTCTAATACTTTCATTTCTAATGCGATCCCTTCTAGTTCTCCCAACAGACCTGCGAAGGAACCTTATTTCCGCTGCCGTTATGCGACAAGAGTGTCTGTCCAGCATTGTCCAGCTTTCTCCGCCGTAGTTGAGTGTAGGTAGGTAAACAGACTTATATACATGCATTTTGGTCTTCCTGTCTACTTCGCGGTGGCTATGCTATTATATACTATACTAATGCTATTAGTAATCTGGTAATATACTTGATTTGCCTTACATATTCTGTTTGATATTTCGGCATCTATCTTACCCGAGCTACTAATTACGGTCCCTAAGTAGGTATATTCATTCACTACCTCAAGTGTCTCGGCATTGCAGGTTAGTTGGACATCTTCCTGTTCTTCCCTCGCCATAACCAGCACTTTACTCTTGGAGGTGTTGATTCGCAACCCTTTCCTGAGTAACTCTTCTTCCCATTCCACCAGAGCTTTTTGTAGTTTGGTTTTGGTGTCGGGTATTAGGACTAGGTCATCCGCGTATAACAGGCTTTGTATGAGGACAGTTCTCATATTCCATTTTCCAATTGTTGTCCACGCAGTTCGGCGCTTGCAGATTTTTTGGATTTCATCTATAACATTTATATATAGAAGGGGACTAAGGCTATCTCCCTGTCTAACTCCTCTATCAATTGGTAGGCTGATTGTATGGCTGCCAGCAAGTCTCCAGGTACACCCTTGGCTCTTAGTGCATTCCAAATTTCTTTTCTTGGGACCACATCAAATGCTGACTTCAGATCAAGGAATGCAAGATATAGATTCTTATCTCTGTCCCAAGCTTTTTCAGCAATGTTTCTGAGTACAAAGATGTGATCCTGCGTCTGTCGGCCTGGACGAAAACCAGCCAGTTCCGCTTCTAACTGCCCTTCCACAATCTGCCGGAGTCTCCTTTCTAGAATAGAGGTGTAAAGTTTATAGACTACAGAAAGCAAACTAATAGGTCTTTAATTTTTGCAGTGTGTTGTGCATCCTTTTTTATAAATGGGGAGGATTATACTATACTTCCAGTCCTCAGGAATTCTCTTTCTGTCATAAGTGCTTTAAGAAGTTCTTGACCACCATATTTCAAATACTCTGGTGCGATTCCATCCCTTCCTGATGCTTTACCCCTCTAAGTGAAACAACTTTTTTAAACCACGTGATAGGTGTATTTTATGAAATAATGTTAAAATGTTAAAATTATTTTGAAAACACCAAATTCGAAAATTCACTTATGTCAAATATAACTACTTTTGAGTAATTCAAAGAGGTTAACAAATTAGATTTTTTAATGTGGCAATAGTATATAAATATATGTTTTTTCAATTCATATGTTATTTTATTTATTATCGGTCAATTCAACTGGCGAGTATAAAACTAAAATGCACATATGTATTGCAGCCAAGAGCATTGTAAGCATTGCTACATGTTCTAAATAATAATAATAACCTTATTGTTTGGCTTATTTTTGCGAAGATCTCTTCATTTTAAAACCATTCATTATTAGGCATTTTATTTATTTATTACACCCTTCAAACAACTACAAACCAAATCGGGCCGGGGATAGCCGAGCGTGTTCGAGCGCGGCCCGCTTTAACACGCTCGAGCCGAACGGTGGCGGTTCGAATCCGCCCTGGGATGGTTGACTTTTTTTTCGTGGAGGCCCCACGGAATAAATCTCAACCTACCCACCATGGTTAGGATAGGTTGGTTAAACCTGTTGAGTAACCCCCCGTATGCCACACATGGCCAGGTAGGGGTATCGACAAAAAAAAAAAAATAAAAAAAAAAAATAAAAACTACAAACCAAATACTTAGTTCAATCTTGCAAATTTATTTTTCTTAGTTTCATTGTTTTATTTAATTTCATATTTATTTATTTTTTTAAAATCATAATAATTCATTACTGCATTCTATTTAACTCTCGCTTTTTTCTTTAATCCTTTTAAAATTCTCGGTAAAACATACAAATTAAGGAATATTTTGAAATAAAAAATAATCGCTAGGCTCAATTATTAACCTGATAATTCCTTTAAACCATACCTGTGAAACGCTAAGCAATATAACCTCGAAAATATTGGAACGAAGAATATCCGCCAGTTACGGAGAGGTGACAATATCCACAGAGCCGGAACTAGCAATCCTATTGGTCGGTATGCTGATGGGTTATCAATGTATCGGACCAAAGTCTAACTCATCCAAGAGACAAACAGAACCGCATGTAAATAGGGCTCAACCAATCTGTGTGGGTACATGTTACTGTAAATTGGCAAGGTTCCTCAGAGCTAGCGCCTGATTGGTCGGTCACTCGGCCTATATCCACCCTCCTCGCTTCCTATTGGTCATCGGGTCAACGATCAACCTCGCTATTTGCTTGTTGATAGTGAGTTCCTCAATCCCGTTGCTCCGTCCTATTGCTATAGTAGCTGCTAATACTATTTGGCGGACATCTCATCAGAGGCTTTTGAGCAATTTGCGGAGTGATCGTTTGTGGGAGGCCGAAGAGTAATTGATAACTCAGTTGGGATTGTTGAGGGTCAAACACAAATTGATTTACTGAGAAATAGCTGCAAAATTATTGCATCAGCAATAGTGCTTTTAACATCCATTTTGCTCTCCACCAAAGGCTATGAAACAAAGAGATTATTAACCAGCGCTCCACCACTATTTAACGATCCTTTATTAGTAAGGGAGGTTACGTTAAAAGGAAAAGTTCCAACGCTACTAGGACTTCACCTATAAGAAATTATAGTCTATCGAACTACCTTGATAGATTGATAGTGTTAGTAAACAACTATACCTACTTACTAACATTTTATAAACGATAATTTTAAATAAAACAGTTACAAATAATTACATTGTACTCATGAATTAACTCAACAAACATGGTATTAAAATGAAACTATGGACAAAAATATTTTTTTTCTCAAATATATAGGTATTTTCAGACCTCAACAATTATTTTTTAAAAGATTTAAATGAATGAAGTGCAGCGAATTTCTACGAAATGAGAATCATCTATGAACAGGGCCAAGGCAAATTTAAGATTGGCACCCACGTCAAAAATTTCAGTTTGAATGCTTTCAATACCTTCCATTCTAACTTCAAAGAAGACAATTTAGTCCAGTCGATCGCTTACTTATATGGTCTAGAACGATCTAATAATTTGATCATGTACTAATAACTGTAAACGTTTTTGTACTCGTAAAAGAAATAAACATCTATTTTGTTTGTTCCGTCACAATATTATATGGTGCTATATGTAACTTAAAAAATAATATATCTTTTTCTTTTTTTTTTTTGCATGAAGAAGAAAAAAATATTTAGGAATAAACCAATCGATTTTTATGGTTTTGGCGTCCTCTGAATGCGCCGCCTTTCTGAGTCCATGTTTGTAAAAACATTTGTTGTTCCCCATAAATTTTATTTTATTTTAAAATGAAAAACGCTTAGCTTCTAAATCGACTCCGTTTCCTGAAACATACTCCACAAAGAGACGATTGGCGAAGGGCCAAGGTGAAAAAAATCTCAATTCACTAATGGAAAAGCAGGGAGTAATAAGTGGCCCTAATGTGTCTCAGTGGCCATACCTACACCGCTAAAGCTAAGGGTGTAATGCTATCTTTGGAATGCTATGTAAGATGAAAAAAATTTAGGGGTACTATTTACAAAATTGTCTGTGGCAAAGGGAAACCACGTCTCCCTTCCTCCATTTTGGTCATCTTATTAGGTGGTTACTCTTTTTCTCCGATCTATTTAAGACACGATATTTCTCTTGGAAAGAACTGTTATAAAATGGTGTTTGTACA
Source organism: Aelia acuminata (assembly GCA_911387785.2). Taxonomy (NCBI): domain Eukaryota; kingdom Metazoa; phylum Arthropoda; class Insecta; order Hemiptera; family Pentatomidae; genus Aelia; species Aelia acuminata. Next base: position 97,298,652 of record OU426978.1, read on the forward strand.
TGAACTTTAGTGAAGGATTTATTCAGCATAGTTGGAATTCATTATTTTTCAATTGATCTATTTCTCCACTTCCCACTTCTCTGATTCTCCTAAAACCATGGTCAGTTTTCCTCTTAGTCACAATCGAACAGTAATTATTCGGCGGTATCATCGCAAGTTTTTCCTTCAAAAGATGAAATTGTTGAACGTCTTAATATGTTTATTATAGAATAAACATATTGTTTGGGTCGTGATAAAAGTTGGAGGACTTATAAAGAAGACCGACCACAGCTTTTGGGCTGCCTCCCGAGAAACATTCCAACTCTCTTGCACCGAACTCGCAAATCCGGATTAAAAATCCCGGCCAAGCCAATCTTTTCTCTTCTTATCAAAAATATTTAAAAATTATAATTACAAAATTCGAGTTATCATGACAAGAGAAATAATTGATCATGATATTTATATGATTGACACTAATCCTTAATTCAACGTTAAAACTTAACTTTTATTACTTGATTATTAACGAGATATGGTTTGATTATTATCTCGTTTATATATATATTTTTTTTTTATCATTATCAATATAATACAATATTTTATGTTTTTCTAGGCAGCCTGTCGATACTAAAATAATTTTACACAAATTTGACTCTAAAATTTATGGAAAGAAAAGTAAAGCATTCTCAATACATATAAGCATATGAAGTACACTATTACTCAAATTAAAGCTTTGTTTTAAATTATTCTGTAATGGTATTCTACATAAGATTAGCTTATTTCATAATATTTTTCAAAATGAAGTAATAAAAAAAATTCTCTTTCTGGTTCGAAAAATGCGATTTTTGAAAACATAATCTCGGGAACCTAATTAATTAACCTCACTTGGACCCATATTCAGGCATATTTCTCTTTTTACTTTCACTTACCTATATATGAAATATATAGTAAGTGGAAGTATTGCGATCGTGAAAAATTTCGACTTCCGGTTTTCAACGGAAATACACGTTTTGGGGTCCCCTGAGTCCAAATGACCAAGTCCCACGAAATGGTCTGTGTGTGTGTCTGTGTGTCTGTGTGTCTGTGTGTGAACAGACTAGCTCAAAAACTATAAACCGTGGGAATCTGAAATTGGGTATTTAGTGTAGGTATATGCCCGCGATGTGACAACAAAAATTTCATCAAAATTGCTCAAAGGGAGGGGGTACTTTATTTAATAACTTTTTACGTTTTTTTCGATTTTCTCAAAAACGGCTCTAACGATTTTGATTAAACTGAGTATTTGATCTATTTATATGCCCGAGATATGACTGTAAAAATTCCATCAAAATTGATCAACCGGAGGGGGGACTTTACTTAATAAATTTTGTATCATTTTAACATGTTTTTTTTATTTACTCAAAAACGGCTTTCATGATTTTGATCAAACTGGGTATTTGATGTATATATATGCCGAAGATGTGATAGCCAACATTTCATCAAAATTGATCAACCGGAGGGGGGACTTTACTTAATAAATTTTGTATAATTTTCACGTGTTTTTTTTATTTACTCAAAAAAGATTTTCACGATTTTGATCAAATTGGGTATTTGATGTATGTATATGCCGAAGATGTGATAGCCAACATTTCATCAAAATTGATCAACCGGAGGGGGGACTTTACTTAATAAATTTTGTATAATTTTCATGTTTTTTTTTATTTACTCAAAAAAAGTTTTCACGATTTTGATCAAACTGGGTATTTTATGTATGTATATGCCAAAGGTGTGATAGCCAACATTTCATCAAAATCGGTCAAACGGAGAGGGCACTTTATTTTATAATTTTTTTCCAATTTTTAACTTTTTTTCGATGATCTCAAAAACGGCTTTAATGATCTTTATCAAATTCGTCATGTTTAATGAAAATTAGGTTTTCTTTAATATCAGGTAAGCTTTATCATTATTAAAATGTTCTGAGTTAAGTAAGTTGGTAAGTGAAAGTTGTGTGTTGCGCGCACGCACCAGATTTTTTAATAAAGATATGCTAGTTGTTTTTGCCTGGTCAACTGTCTATTGTTGACATTCAGCACAGAATAATAAAAAACGAAGGTTCAGACCCTCGTTGATTTTATATGGAATGTTTGTGTAACAGTCCTACGATTCCAAATAATTGATTACGATTCAAAATTAAAATCTTAATGACCAGTTTCTGCAAAAATGTCACCCATCAAATTTTGTATCACTATTTTAAAGTATTCTGCGTGGGCTCTCATGAAAGCTTATTTACTTTTCATTTTTTTTTTTTTTTTTTATAACTACACGAATCCTAAACATCTCCTAAAAAAAATTCTTCCATTCCAAATTACAAAAGTAATGGTTTTGATTTACCTACCTGTATAGGTATTGTTTCTTCCGAATAATAATCCTGAAGACATAATTGTGCTTCTTGAAAAGCTTTTTGTGTAAAATGTGTACCTCACCGTAAGGAAACAATGGGGTTCATTAAAGGTTTCACATTGTTTTAATTTTTGTTGTTCAAGACACTTTTTTCAGTATAGAGTTTCTAATTAATATAAATCAAAATTAAATTGCACACTTTGTTTGCAAAGAAAAAAAAAAAAGAGCAGAAAAAAGGATAAACTGAAGAACTCGATAGACTTTGTTAATAAAACACTTTTGGAGGATAGTAAAATAAAAGTTATAAATAATTATGATAAAATAGTTATAATTTTGATAACATAGTTCCCTCAGTTTTAAATACGAATTGATGTTTTCCATCAAAATGTTTTTATTGGTAGAACCTATTTTTTAAATAAAAACAAAGCCAAAAATTTGTATTTTAATAATTTTTCGGTTGTTTGTTGCATGCATCAATGTACAGAAAAGTACGACTTTTTTTTGCAAATAATATGAATGTTTAAAGAAAAAAAAAAAGAAAAGAGTTTTCGAGATATAAATTTTTTAAAAAGTAAAAACGGTGCGTTTTTAAAACAGTTTTTGGTCTAGGTCTTAAAAACGATTTATACTAAAAAGCTGAAACAGGCGTTCCATTTCTCATGATCATGACCATGCTATATAAATATCTTTAAAAAAATAAATAAAAACTTCTATTTTTAATTATTAAAAACCTTTTCCAAAAAAAATATCAATACGTCACTTCCTTTAGGTCATTAACAGTCAATATTTTTATCATGTGAACCCATGGCTTCTCCACTTTGAAATTTAGCACACCTGTAGCCATTATTCGATAGAATAATACATCTTTTTTTGTTTTAAATCAAATTGATGTCATCAATGAACTGACCTTAAGTTTCAGACCCGCGTTGATTTGATCTGGAATGCCTCATCATCAATTTTTCCTGACAAACGGTACCTCCTTAAGGAATATGAGATTAATAAATGATTTATTCTTCTTCATCTTCTTAATCGATTCCTTTTCAGTGTATATGATCCTTCTTATAGAGCCCGATCCGACCATTTCTCTTCCCTGCATCTTTTTTTATCTTTTCATAAAACTATGTTATGCATCAAGCTTGGGAGGCAGCGTTGGGCTGGCCACTTAGCTAGGAATGCTATAGGAGGAAATCCCAAGAAAGCCGCTCGACGGGAAGCTCTACAGGACAAGAAGGGCTGGTAGACCACGCCTAAGATGGGAGGATGCCGTCATCCGGGACGCCCGTGAAATGTTGAACACCCGCAACTGGCGAGCGACTGCACAAGATAGAGCCACCTGGCGAAGGCTCATTGAGGAGGCCAAGGACCACATCGTCTGTAGCGCCAAGGAGTAGTAGTATGTTTTAAATAATTATAATTATAAGTATTAAATAATACTTAGAATGTATAGTAATACTCACCCTTACTCCTTGGAGTTTGTTCTTTGAGGCTATAATTGTTGGTACAAAAAAATGAAGGAAATAATATAAAACCTTCTATTATTATTATTATTATTAATATTGAACAGTTTTAAAGGCCTTCTTACACGATTAAATTTTAGGAACGAAGTTCGGAACTAAATATACTTCACTTAATGACCGGCAGGGATGATTCCAATGGACGAAACAGACCTGCTTACATGGATAAGTGTTTTGATAAATCTTGAAATGAATGAATGAACAATATTTATTTTTTACATTATTATGTAATACAAATACAAATTAAAAAAACTTTAAAAGCCGTCTGTCAGAGTTACCTACCATAATTTAGAGGATAATATTTGACAGATAATATGTAATAATATATGTATATGGGAAATAATATTTTAGATAAAATAAAATGAAAATAGTTTATATATCAGACAGCCAATCTTGGAATGAAAGTAAGAATAAGAACCATCACCGTATAATAGTCACCTCAAGATTAATAAAAAACCTAACGTTTTTTATTTCACAAAGCGAAGCTATGTTTGATTCCAAACTTTGTTCGAAAACTTTCAGTGTTAACTGGCCTTCAGATTTTTTTTTATATCTTTCTTTTTTACGCACAGACTTGCGTTCCCTCATTTCCAACAAGGTGGTAAGAGACCATAGAGATACGACACACGACAATGGAAGAGTAGGGGACGTAGAAAAACTAATTTCCCACAAGAGCTATCACAGGATCAGCGGGAAACATATAATTGACTCAGGAGCCAGTCGGCCGCTGTGACGTGGCTACGCTATTAGCTATGTAATGGTAGCATTTTTCTCTCGTTTTTTAGCCGATGGTTTCGTGCCGGTGGCCAATGTAGTCTAACTCCGAGACCCTAATTAGCAAGCATTACGGCTAGCGGGCTTCAATACTAACCGCTTCCTATTGGATCCGATCACAAGGAGCTCAAACACGACCCTTATACACAAGCTACACGTGTACCCATAACTGGCAAGGTAATTGTGTACACAGTTAAGCACTCGCTCTCTTAAAAGGGCATACATATGAACAAGGTTCGATACAGTTATCCTCCTAACACATTGCATTTTATCAAATTTAGCATGAAACAAGCTCCTTACACACAACATTAGCGTTGCTTGGAAATACGAAATAAGCACTTCGAATAATTTAACGTTTTTATTTGTATTTCCTACAGGAATTAGCTAATGTTGTGTGTACGGAGCTTATTTCCTTATAAATTTGATGCTCAACAACTTTTACCTACAGTATTTTTCATTTAAACTTGGTGTTTTTGAGTTGGAGAGGCGTTGGAACACGGTTTCCACCAGAATCGTAAAATTACAGATTTTTGAAGTGCGGAACCCGGCTAAACCACTAAACCGATTTAAACTTCAAATATATCATTCTATTTGCAATAGTTTAGCCTCTTATAGACAGAAGAAAGGAATACTTTTTGATCTGTATTTGCCGAATTATATGAAAAAAAATTCACGGATTTTAGACCACAAGGCGCTAAATACGTTCAGGTTTAAATTACTTTGTCTCCACAGGAGTGGGCTAATTTTAAAATTAATGAGCTTGTTTTACACAGAATTCAATATTCTACAACCATTATAGGTAATATTTTTTATTTGGAGTAACCTTCTTTAAATAGGTTAGGCTTTGGAACATGAGCGTAATTCATTTTTCCGCTAAAAAGGCTAGATTGACAATCGGTGTTGGCGAAAAGACTTACCCGATTTTAACTGTGAGGACCTCAGTCGACGCGAAATTTAATGCCCTATTATTTTAGAAAGAGCACAATTTCTTCTGCGATAAATCATTTTCGAGTTATTAGCGAGAAATTGAAAAAAGTTCGAAAATGTCGATTTTGTTCGCCTATAAAATTTGATGGCAACCGATCTGAGGTGGCAGATGTTCACATTTGTTGTCTATGAAATGAGTACTTTCAGCCTATATGATCAAAAATATTCTTCAAATCAGGCACCTTTTTGGCCCTCAGCACCCGGACTACTATTTCTACTTTCTTAATACTTTTGCTGGCATGTCATATGAAATCGAGTAACTTTTCTCTTGTCAGAGAATTAAATATTAAAATTGTGTCGAAACGAGAGCGTGATTTTCGGGTATTCTTTTTCGGCAGTCAAAGTATTAAAGATCTAATTATTTGGCAAAGGCGGCATTCTAGTGGTACACGCCGGCGTGAACGTGTTAATAACCTTCATTATGTTATTTCTAAAATGAGATTTTTTATTTTTTTTTTTTTGTCGTTACGCCATAACTTTTTTCGTTATAATCATTCGATTATTGAGGTACCATTTTAAAGTTTTCCTTACTCTCCAGGTCATATCCTCAGAAAATGCCAGGAGTAGAACTATAAATAAATAAAATAATATTTTATTTGCGTATAACTAAAAAACCTATCGATTTTATGTCGATTATATAATAGCAAAAGTAAAATGTCTTTTTATCCTCTTCAAATAAAAAATAAAAAAAATCATGAAAATCGGATATGTCTGTATATAGCCCAAGCCAAATGTTGCAAAGATATCTCTGAATAGTCTGCAACGATTTTTTTTTCATTTATTTACTAATAATAGAACAATCTAGATGTATTTTTAAATAAAAAAAAAACCTAAGAAAATGTGAACTGGTTACTATGGCAACCAGAGCAGTATACCTGTTTCAATCATCTATATATTTTTTCTAAATGATGAATTTTTGTTTGTACGCCATAACTTTTTTGATACTAGATCATATTTGATGATTGAGGAACTACAATTAACTTTTATTCTCAATTAATCTAATAGTTTCGATATTCCAAAGTATATATGAAAAAAGAATTAATATTATTTTTTTTAAATAAAAGTAAAGGATTTCATCTTGTATGCAAAAGAAAACTGTGTGATTTTAATTGACATTTTAACAATGACATTTTCCCTCATTTTGAAAAGGGCCAATCACCAGAAAATAGGATATGTAACAATAGTTAATCCGATTTCCTAGTCATCAAAGGAAAATCATGTGAATTATTAAAACCGAACTGGGAAGTGAACTCATCTTGGACAGCCATAGTTATAAATTGAAGAGGGCTATATTGAGAATCGATAGAACCGGAAAATGCTTTTAAATTGGTCACCTGGAGAATAATAAAGATGGGCAATTTGACCCTATGACGAGTGACATGGGAGGGGTTAGTCATTTTTAATCGCATTTACCTTTCCAAGGATGGAATCATTTCACAGGTAGTCGATCCTGATAATAAAAATAAAAACAGTTGATTTTTTTTTTTAGGACTTTAGGAATTACCTTTTTAGGTATTACCTTCATTTTAACATCTTTCCGGAAAATAATTATATATAGATCATTCAGTTTTAATTCTTCAAACAGTCATTTCAATCTACCTTCAAACTCGTCTTGTTTGGTGAGAATCAAGTATCCTATAATACCAGGTAGGTTTCATCATCATAGAAATGTTCTAAGGGGGCTTGAATGGAGTAGGATTTTTTTTTTGTTTTCGTATAATGTACCTTTCATTTTGTTTATAGGAATTTTGTTCATGCGACAGAGTTGTCAACTTGTTTTGGAACACATATTTAATGGATATTATTTGATTCCAAGGTAACTTTATGAGTTTTCAATAACTAAACAGAGAATTATAAAATCAGACGTGATGGAATATTATGCCTGCGTTTGTGTATTATCACAAATAAAAACTATTATTTAATTACAATAAATAGATTTACTGTACTTTAGAGAGTACATGCATGGTGCTCAAATTATTTAAAGCAGTTTAGGGTGTGAAAAAATAGGGTACAAGATAATCTTTAATTCATTATCTTTTAGTTTAACTGGAACAGGTTTTAGCTTTAGTTCCAGAGTAGATTTCTGAATGCAATATAAACAGATTTCAGAGGAACAGTAATCGTTGTTCGTTTCCGAAAAGGCATAAGAGACAAACATTTTAAAATTAAGTTTTAATTTACTATGAGCCGTAAATACGCCTTCTATAGATTCACCTTCACGATATATTTACAAAAAGCAATTCGCAGTAAAAAACAAGTAAGCAGTGAAAAAACTCAGCAGTAGATGAAATTAGGATTAGGCCCCTTAAAAAAAGAAATAAATAATAATGAATCGAAAAGTACTGAGAACTTTAAAGATTTCTAATATAAACGATAATACTCTATAACTTACGGAGACATACAAAAATAAGAAAATAAATGTTGAAAAATGTGTGCAGCTGCTGAATGGCGTTTACATATTTGTCAAGAGCCGTCCATTTCTAATCTAGTAGGCTGGTAAGTGAAAGTTGTGATTTGAGCGCATTGCACCAGACTTTTTTTTCTGTGATATGGCTTGTTGTGATTTTACTCAATTATATTGCATATTCAAGACTGCGATGTGCTCAAGTCATCAGCAAGTAATGGTTATAGGATTATAAGATAATTAGCAAACAAAAAAAAAAAACTAAAAAAAAATGTTTTTTTCATTATTTTAATTAGACAATCTATATAAATAAAGATGAAATTCTGTTTGTTTTTTATTTATAGAAATCCATACCGTTTGTCCTAAATTTCGCTCAGAGGTTCTTTTATACCAGGTGCGAACACCTGTCCATATTAAAATTGCATAACTTTAGCCAATCTCTGGGTATATTCTTTATTGTTATAAAACTCGTTTTGATCTCCCTTTACATTGGTTTTCACGAACTCGACCGTTTGAGTCAATACAAGTCTCACTTTATAGATTTTATAGATTTAAAAAATGAAATCCTCCTGGTGAAACCGGTATAGACAGCTAATTACCAATAAGCTGTTAAAGGGAATTACCGTCATATGAATTTTGGAGTGTTTTTTTAAATTTTAGAAAATAAGGATATCACTAGAGTGCTCCAACTGAACAAACAAGTTTCTCAACATTCTGCGTCTGTGTTCAAGACACTTTTTTTTTCTATTATTACTCTCACATTTAGTTGGTGTATTTATGGTAAATACAGAAAATTCCATTTTTAGTAAATTTCAATAAAAATGGAATTAACAGTGAGAATTTTCTAATATGTCGATAATCGTAACTTTCACTTTACATACTTAGCATTCAGTTGGTGTATTATTTTTTCATTTGTAAGCAGGGAGTGATTTGTAGAAGTCCTAAGCCTTCTAGTCGTGACCCTTCTGTTGTTACTACAATTTTATGTTTTCCAAGTCTTGGTTATTTACTATTCAATACTATGTGATTGTTGAGGTCTGTTGGTAAAACTCGATTCCTTCCAGCTTTGATTTCCAGATGTTTGCAAGTTTCTGTAATGGGGTCAATATTCGTGACTACTGATATGTTGACAAGTATTCCATGCTGTTTCATCAGCAACTTTAATTTCCTTTAACCTAAGGTGTTTTCCAGATAATTACCATATAGGTCAAGTCTTTATTCATAGACGAGAGCTGGGGCTTCTTTATTACACAACATCTGGATTACACTTCGGTTAATGCCATCAATTATGGAATCTGTAAGGATTATCCCTTAATTCATATCACATGAGCATTGCTGAATTTCTTAATCTGGAGTTTTTTTTAAATTTCATTTTTTCAATCTACCGTAATGAAATTAAACATTCCTTCCAACGGGAACCAATCTTTGTAAGTAATTTAGCGAGGAAGTTGAAGGAGGTTGAGGGGTTCGGAACACTTCTTGTGGTATCTGTGCTCAGGTTCTCCTAAGACCGCAGAACTCGAAGCATAATCGTCTGATCCTTGAATAATTCGCTCTCATCTGTGCCCTTTAATCTTCCAGTCCTTCCTTCTCTCTTGGAGCGGGAAAATCAAATTAGAGAATTAAATTACCATCATCTTTATACTGCTCCTGTTCGAAGAGTAATGAATGAAACAATCTAATTGGAACAGAATGCTGCGATCAAATAATTAAAATTGGTATGAGTATCCAGTTTAATGAATAAACTTGATAGTCGATTTATTTTAGCTAAAACGAAAAAGGTGATGATTTAGTGCCTTAAAAATTCATTAACTAAAGATAAATTAAATATTTTTTATAAAAAAAAAACATAAAGATCTTACATTATACTATAAATATCGTCTTAAGTAAACTGAATCGATTTTGTGGACGTTGGTGAACAAAATTAAACCAAATTAAAAAAAAAAGAAGTCATTTTTTAAAAATTTATTTTAAATAAATATTATTAAAAAATGTCCTTATCGTTATTTGATATCTTTCGTTGTATCCCCCAAGCAATAACATCCGTAGTTATCCAACAGAATGCGCTGCTTATCGAATCACCATGACTGTTGTATTGTTATTTTCAGCTTTTTTCCATTCCAATTTCCATCCAACTTATATATATATTTTTTTTTAAATGCCTAGATATGAAATATAAAAAAAAAAAAAAATAGAAAATAAAGAAAGGAATTTTCGTTATTCAGGCTAGTATTTTAAAGTTTTGTACATTATAAACGATTTATCATATATAAAAAAAAAAAAAGATGGTGCTGTTTACTTATTTACGATATTTAGATTCTATCAATAATGAAACATATAAAAGTTTTCGAAAAAAAGAACTAGCTGTATATACCAGTTTCACCCGGAAAATTTAATTTTTTAAATCTATAAGGTGAAACTTTTATTGATTCGAACGGTCGATTTCTTAAAAACCAACCAAAGCGAGATAAAAACGATTTTTACAACAATAAAGAATATACCCAGAGATTGGCTTTTAATTTTAATTTTAATATGGACAGGTGTTCGCACCTAGAATCAAAGAACCACTGAGCGACATTTGGAGAATTTAGGACAAACGGTATCGATTTCTATAAAGAACAAATAAACAAACAAACAAACAGAATTTCATCTTTATTTATATAGATAGCCTTTAATAAAAAGATTTAATTAATCAATATATATTATAAAGCAAAATGTACAATGTGCGTGCCGATAAGGCTCAAAAACCACTCAACGTATGTTTAATAAAGTTATGTCAGCGTGTTGCTATACAACCCCTAACGGAGAAGAAGGTTTCCGTTTTTCTCTTAAGGGTGTAAAATTGAAGAGAAAAGGACTGTTCATTCATTCCGTTCAGATTGTAAAGGTTATATATTTTACAGCTGTTCTTTTTAAATTACTAAAACATCAAGCGAAAATAATTAATTTCACCTTTGCGTTCAAAATAAAATAATTATTTTACATCTCTGCAATCAATTAGAAAACCGCCTGGATACCTTAAAAAATTAATTTTCTCATAAGAAGGTTAATTGATTAACACATTACATTTAATCAATATATAACATATACTTAAGTAAATTTAATGCAATATGAGTAAACATGTTTTAGTTGTACAGTGAGCGAATAAAAACAGACATAAAAAAAGAAAGAGATAAATTGACTAAATATAAATCGGAAATAAAAAGTTTTAAGTGTTCTTATTGTATGTAATTATGAAAAAGAAGTTGGTTATATTACTATGCATGATGAGGATTCCAGTTGACAAAATGACTAACTCCATTTACACCATTTTTTTCAATAAGATTTTATCACCCCTCATAGATCAGGATAAAAAGAAATATGGTGAAAAAATTGTGACTTCATGAAATTTTGGTTTTCACTTTGTGATAGCAGTAAGATTCGAGATCTGCAGAGTCCGCCCAAATTACGGGGGGATAACTTAAGGGAGGTTGAAATGGAAGAAAGGTATTTAAAAAAATGTTTCTAGGAATCTTCGATAGTTTCTATACTTCTGGATATAAAAGGACCATCACTGTAGTAGGCGCTTAGGTTGTACTGGAAATATAATTTTTCAACTATTATCTAATAACTTATTATCTGCTGACTGCTTGGAATGGGCTTATAGGATTCAGAATCACAGAAACCATAAAAAACTATGCATAACTCGACAACGTTGCAGCAAAATTGATTGTTCATTCGCTATTTTCAACCTTCCTCTAAAGTATATTGGGTTCCTTATTTGGGCGGACTCTGCAGATCTTGAATTTTAATATTGATACCAAGTGAAAACCGAAGTTTCAAGAAAGTGCTTATTTTGTTCTATATTTCCTTTAATTTTCAAGTTTTTCTGTTATTAAAAATATAAACTACCACACAACTACCGGAGCGAAGCCGGGCACCTTAGCTAGTAATAAATAAATAACGCCATGAAAATAAAGCTGGATTTTTTAGATAGGTATATATATTTAATTTTCATATAGGACCGCTTTTCATGTTGTTTCGCCGATATACGTAAAGAGGGTATTACAGTTGGATCCCCAGTATGTTCAATACTTGTGTGGCTTCCTGGAACTTCAGGCAGGAATAAAGGTTGCATTTATAATGGAATAGAGTGTTTAGCGTGATAAAGTATCCATTTTAATTATTAATCAGGTAATTTATTAATTAGTATTTATCACAGAATAAATGAATTATGACTCAGGAATCAATTATTTTACCATAATGAGACCTCTGGTTATTAATTGGCACTTTTTTTTCAAGTCCAATTGGATCATTGGATCTATTTGTGTGTGTGTGTGTGTGTGTGTGTGTGTGTGTGTGTGTGTGTGTGTGTGTGTGTGTGTGTGTGTGTGTGTGTGTGTGTGTGTGTGTGTGTGTGTGTGTGTGTGTTTGCGTGTGTGTAAATCAAACTCGTCATGTTTAATGAAAATCAAGTATTCTTTAATATCCTTATTAATATTAACTTAGGCGGGACAGGAGGGTTAATTTGTAAATTTCTTACACTCGATTCGGACCAAATTTTAAACAGGTTTCGTTTTTAAGTCAAATTGTAATTATTATTATTAAAATAATAAGAAAAATACAAACGGGTCGCGCTCCTACACGCTCGGCTATCCCGGCCCCACATTGATTATATCACCAACTTTGATATTACACATCTGCCGAGCGTCCCGTGATTATCTCATTAAATTATAGTATGTCCCCCTTAAGAAATTGATTACAATCTTACAATCAGTTTAATGAAAATATGAATTCATTTCCCTTAAATTCTTCACGATGCTTATTGAATATTTTAATTAAATTATACTTTTACGTTCTCACTCTCCCAAACACTATTTGAATGCCTGGCTTGATTGCTACTCTCCTCGATTGAAAAGTTTTAGTTCTCCACCTAGATATTTTCAGTTTTTTTTTTCTCTTTCTGTATTTTTACTGTTTCAATTTAATTTTATTACTATATCGATATAGAAACAAGCGACTAGTTAAATTAAAAAATACAAATTACCGTCTCCGGGGATATTTCCTCGCCCGGATCCATTTTATTTTTCGGTATATTTATTTTTCTTTTTGGTTTTTTTTTTTTTTTCATTGAGGGAACTATCCTTTCAGAAGATTAATCCGACGCCAGCCTCTTGATGAGGGTTTAAGCTTCTCGCTATGGTTTAGCTGTGACTTTGAGAGGCCCATCTTTTTTAGTTGGAGCTTTGAAACACGAAATCAAGCCCAGATTAAAAATAATGCAGAATACTGTACAGCTAAGATGGAAGTGTTCATTGTCGCTATTAGGAGAAAATTGAGGAGTTGAGAAACAAAACTAAATTGTTGCTGTTTAATGGGAAAAAAATCTGGTGCGATGCGCGCAACACACAACTTTCACTTACCAACCTACTTAGATTAGAAATCGACGTGTTTTGTTAAATACGTAAAAGACATTCCTCAACTTCGCACATTTTTCCACATTTATTTACTTATTTTTCTTTGCCTCCATAACTTATGTATTATTATAATTTGTATCGTTAAAGTTATGAGTACTTTTTGATTCATTATCATTTATTTCTTTTTTTTAAGACGCCTGAAAAAATCCAAATTTTTTCTACTGCGAGCTACTTTTTCTAAATATATTGTGAAGGTGAATCAACGGTGATTGAAGTTTTATTTTCGGTTCATAGTAAATTAAAACTTGATTTTAAAATCTTTTTCTTATGCCTTTCCGGAAACCAAGAACGATTAATGTTCGTCTAAAACCACTTTATATTGCATTCAAAAATCTATCCTGGGACTAGAGCTAAACCAGGTTCCGGTTAAAATAAAATATAATTAATTAAAGATTATCTTGTACCCTATTTTTTCCTTTCAGGAAACCGTGAACGATTCCTCAAAACCATACAAAATGGTGTATTAGATAATATATTCCAAATTAGATTTCTAAATTACGTTTAAATAAATTCTGCCATTTTTTCCTTCCTCGTCGTTTTACCAGGCTAGGAGAGAGAGGGGAGTTTAATTCCAAATAATATTAAATGTCCTGGTTTTGAAATGACTATATTCGGGTTCACTCATACGTCGGTTTTCATAGGCAACGCATATTTCCTAATAATTAACATTAAAATTTAATTAACATTAAAATGTAATTAGTATTAAATATTCCTTATAAGTGCGCGTAAATAGACTAGCTCAAAAACCACAAAAAGTGCTAACCTGAAAGGTATTAAATGTATATGCTCGTGATGTGGCAGCAAAAGTTTCGCCAAAAGTGAGTAAGCTTTATTTAATAAATTTCGGCTCTAACGATTTTGATCGAATCGCGTTTTACGGCAATTATTAAACTCGTCATTTTAATGATAATTAAGTATTCTTTAATATCAGGTAGGTTTCATCATCATAAAAATGTTCTGATGGGGCTTAAATTGCGAATGTAAATTATTTTCTTCCTTTAAAGTACCTTTGATTTAGTTTAATTCGAGATACTTACTTTCTCTCGGTATTCCTAATAATAATAAATGGTCAAATATGAAATATGAATAAAATCGATAGCCATATACAGGAGAACAAGAGAATTTTTTAAAAATTAATACCGACAGTAAACGTATTCGATTTCCGGATATTGATATTAATACCGACAGTAATATTTGTCGGTACCCGGAAAGGTATGAAACAAATATTTGAAAATTAAGTTTTTGAAAAAAAATGTGATTCTCAGTTCAAACGAGCGAGCAGTAAAAAAAACGTCTGTTGGTGAAATTAGTTTTTTTTAGGCACCTTAATGAAATAAATAAACAATAATGAATCGTATAGTACTGAGGACTTTTAGAATTTGATGGAGACAAACGAAAATAAGTAAATAAATGAGGGAAATCGTGTGAGGTTGCTGAATGACGTTTACATATTTATTAAAACACATCTTTTTACGTAATAAAGTAGGTTGGTAAGTGAAAGTTGTCTGTTGCGCGCGCATTGCACCATTTTTTTTTTTATACAAAACAATTCGTTTATAGTGGCGTAGGCCTTACAACAAAAGCTTTATTTTTACTTTCACTTACCTATATATGAAATATATAGTAAGTGGAAGTATTGCGATCGTGAAAAATTTCGACTTCCGGTTTTCAACGGAAATACACGTTTTGGGACCCCCTGAGTCGAAATAACCAAGTCCCGCGAAATGGTCTGTGTGTGTGTGTGTGTGTGAGTGTGTGTGTGTGTGTGTGTGTGTGTGTGTGTGTGTGTGTGTGTGTGTGTGTGTGTGTGTGTGTGTGTGTGTGTGTGTGTGTGTGTGTGTGTGTGTGTGTGTGTGTGAACAGACTAGCTCAAAAACTATAAACCGTGGGAGCCTGAAATTGCGTATTTAGTGTAGGTATATGCCCGCGATGTGACAGCAAAAATTTCATCAAAATAGCTCAAAGGGTGGGGGTACTTTATTTAATAACTTTTTACGTTTTTTTTCGATTTTCTCAAAAACGGCTCTAACGATTTTGATTAAACTGAGTATTTGATCTATTTATATGCCTGATATATGAGTGTAAAAATTTCATCAAAATTGATTAACCGGAGGGGGGACTTTACTTAATAAATTTCGTATCATTTTCACGTGTTTTATTTATTTACTCAAAAAAAGCTTTATCGATTTTGATCAAACTGGGTATATGATGTATGTATATGCCCGAGATACGACTGTAAAAATTTCATCAAAATTGATCAACCGGAGAGGGGACTTTACTCGATATATTTTGTTTCATTTTCACGTGTTTTTTTTTATTTACTAAAAAAAGGCTTGAACTATTTTGATCAAGCTGGGTATTTGATGTATGTATATGCCAAAGATGTGATAGCCAACATTTCATCAAAATTGATTAACCGGAGGGGGGACTTTACTTAATAAATTATGTATCATTTTCACGTGTTTTTTTTTTAAATTCAAAAACGGCTTTAACTATTTTGATCAAACTGGGTATTTGATGTATTTATATACCAAAGATGTGATAGCCAACATTTAATCAAAATTGATTAACCGGAGGGGGGTCTTTATTTAATAAATTTTGTATAATTTTCACGTGTTTTTTTTATTTACTCAAAAACAGCTTTAACGATTTAGATCAAACTGGATATTCGATGTATGTATATGCCAAAGATGCGATAGCCAACATTTCCTCAAAATTGGTCTCGTGGAGGGGACCACAACAACGCATTAATTTCTAATCTAAGTAAGTTGGTAAGTGAAAGTTGTGTGTTGCGCGCACGCACCAGATTTTTTTATTATTTGATAACAAACAAAATGGTAATCTGAATAGAAACAATATAGCATAAGGCCCTATTTATATTGCCTTAGCAGCAGTTTGCACTGCTAATGGTCAATCAATGCCTTCTATATGATCAGAAACCCCACTAACGTTTGAGACTGGACTGTTGTTAAACCTCTGACGGAACGGAACCTGCCAAAGAACTAAAGGGAAAGGGAAAAGAAAAGGTCGAAAAAACAATACGAGGAGGGAATGTAATTGGGCTTTTTGTTAGGAGTCGGGAGTTGAGGGGGGACGGGGTTGGTGGAGAGGGGGGGGGGGGGGACCAGTTCTCAACGCCAGCGAAAAGGAAGCCTTTGAAACAGGAGGATAGATTGGACGGGGCCTCGGTAAATATCTAGTGTCAGCCATTCTCACCCGCCTGCTTCTGTAAATATTGGCACTGAGTCGGGAAACACATTTACACGTAAAGCACCCGATTGGCCTCCAAGGCTCAAGAATACCAGCCAGCTTTAAGAGGGCTTAATAGCCAATACAAACAGGTGCTCTGCTATAATGAAGGTTCCAAGCTGTTAAGGAAAAGCCTTCTAGCTTTTAAAATGAGTGCTACCTGTCGGCAATTAATAATTAAATTGAGGCATTTAATTATTAATGCAACCATTAAGTTAAATATATTACTTTTATACTTTTTATCAGGATGAATGATATATGATTTTCTATAGGTATGTGGTGAATATGAACATTACATGTTTATGACAATCTAAGAACAAGTATTTGTGACCACTTGTATTGTGTTAATATTGTCACCAAAGTTTTGGAAGTCTCTTCCATCTTCAGGGTTAATTCCTTATTTTTACTTTCACTTACCTATACATGAAATATATAGTAAGTGGAAGTATTGCGATCGTGAAAAATTTCGACTTCCGGTTTTCAACGGAAATACACGTTTTGGGGTCCCCTGAGTCGAAATAACCAAGTCCCGCGAAATGGTCTGTGTGTGTGTGTGAGTGTGTGAGAACAGATTAGCTCAAAAACTATAAACCGTGCGAACCTGAAATTGGGTATTTAGTGTATTTATATGTATTATATGAAATATGCGATGTGACATCTAAAATTTCATCAAGATTGCTCAAAGGCAGGGTGTACTTTATTTAATAACTTTTTACGTTTTTTTTCGATTTTCTCAAAAACGGCTTTAATGATTTTGATCAAACTGGGTATTTAATGTATGTATATGCCAAAGATATGATAGCCAACATTTCATCAAAATGGTCAAACGGAGGGGGCACTTTATTTCATAAATTTTTTACCGATTTACACCTTTTTTTAGGATTATCTCAAAAACGGCTTTAACGATTTTCATCAAATTCGTGGTGTTTAATGAAAATTAGGTGTTCTTTAATATCAGGTAAGCTTTATCATTATTAAAATGTTTTGAGGGGGCTTAAATGGGTAAGAGGCCTTTTTTTTTTTCCTATAAAGTACCTTTGTATTTGTTTATATGGAGAAATTATTTGTCCCTCGTTACGCCAATAAGAAATGGCTAAATATGAGATATGATATAAGATGTTCTGTTCATTTAATGGAAATTATTTGTTTCATAGTAAGTAAATGAAATATTCAACAAGTACGTAGAGAATTATAAAATCAGACGACTTGGAGTAGTACTTGCATTGCCGAATTATCACAAGTAAATGCTTTTATTTAATAATAAAAGAAATTAGTGTTTTTTTGAGCAAATGAAAACAAAAATAAGAAATGAATGAGGAAAAATGTGCAACTTTGAGTAGTGGCAATTAACAAAACACATTAATTTCTAATCTAAGGAAGTTGGTAAGTGGAAGTTGTGTGTTGCGCGCACGCACCAGATTTTTCTATTAACTATTTCTAGCAACATATTATGATAATCTAGTACTATATTTCTTTTCATTCTTTAACATAATACATCATTGTATATAGCATTTCCAAGTCAAATTCAACCTTTTCCATTTCAATTTCAACCTTTTCCAAGTCAAATTCTTCATGGTCGCCCGGTCTACCCCCTTTCCTGAGCATATTATATCATGATCAGGTATCCATTAACTTCGAGTAAGGGTGGGGGGACTTTAGTCTTGAAGATGGTAACATTTTCGTATTTCTTTCACGCGGGTGTCCAGTAACATGTAGGGGACTTTGTTTTTGAAAAAAATATTCATTTAGTATTTTAGGGGCGGGGAAGGGGGTGATGGACGTACTATGGAAATATTACATTTTCGGACTTTCTCACGGAAGTGCAATGTTATGTTATCGAGGACGATGTTTTTGAAAGAAACTTTGTATTTTTGTGGAGTGGTGAGAGGGGCGCGCTTTCAAAATTTTAGATTTTCAAAGTGTACCCCCGTTATATATCTCAGGTTTAGTTTAGTTAACTCACAGCTCACATCACAGAAAAAATAATACTTTGACTCATGCCACATCCCTGGAACTGGTGCCCAGGTGATAATAAGACAGTATCGCGTTAGTTATCTCGTGCAACTAAAACATTGAAGCAACGTTTTCGAGTAAGAACATCAACAATGATAATTTGAACAGTAATATAAAATAATATTTAGCCAACAATTCGTTTGGAAATTGAACCTACTAAATTTCCTTTTGTCCTCCCCTTTCTCGTCATTTAGGTAATATGGGGTTTTCCCGGGCCAGGT
Organism: Aelia acuminata; assembly: GCA_911387785.2. Taxonomy (NCBI): domain Eukaryota; kingdom Metazoa; phylum Arthropoda; class Insecta; order Hemiptera; family Pentatomidae; genus Aelia; species Aelia acuminata. The sequence continues at coordinate 97,317,625 of OU426978.1, forward strand.
GTGAGAGTGGGGGATTTATGCCAATTACTATAAAATGTCCTCTGACTCCGGGTTTTGAAATGGCAATATTCGGGTTATCTCTCACATTTCGGTTGTCAAAGGCAAATCATATTTCCTAATGCATTAGTCCACTCGGCCATACCGCCACCATTATGCGAGTAAATAAAGTTGTATATACAATTTACAATCCTGGACGTTAACTATCACAGTAAAAAGAAGTATTGAAAAATTTTAGAGAATATTCCTCCAAATAATATCTGAAGCGAGCTGATATTATTTGGAGCCCTAATCCATGGAATAGAAAGATTAATTAGGAACTGCTGTCAGAAAATGGTCAGTTGGATAATATGAAGTCATGGAGGTTGAATTTAGCTCGAAGCAATCCATCAGGAAGCCTATGAATGCCTCAGTAGTAGGCAATATACCACTTGAGACGTCAAAAAGTGGATGGATAGATTATTACATAACATTTTGCAGCTATCTGATTTTATTATATTTTGTTAATTCAAATTCAGTTTTTCTGTGATTCGTATAAATTTTTGTTGGCCTTAAAATATAGAATATTCTTATAGACTTTACTGCATAAGAATCATGGCTCTGCTGATAACATACAGACGACATCTTAAAAAGGTACTTAGCTAAAGAAAAGCGATCAGTAAGAAATAAACATCATTAAAATTTATAAACGTTCCATGTCAATTCAACACAGGCTGGAGTCTCACCATCTGAGATTTCCTTGAAATTTGGTGTACGTGTACCACTTGTATCTACTAGAGCAATTGTGAAATATTACTGAGAAATGTCTAACCGTTTTTGAATTATTGGTCTTTAAAGCTGTTGTGGCCAACACACTTTAAATTATTTGTTTTTAATTTATCTCAATTAACTTCAATTGGTTTTAATTTGTATTAACTAGTCATACTAAGTTAAGTGACATTGAATTCGAGTGTGGTCAGCTTCGGAAGCACTACGAAGGCTTCGGGTCACTTCGGAAGACTTCGGGCCGCTTCGGCAGCCCTCGGCTGCTCTCGTTCAATCATATGTTTAAATTGAAAAAAAAAACAAAAGAATTATTAAATTAAAATTACACACAGGCGTTGTGAGTGTTATCCGTGAATGTTGTCCGAGGAGATTGTTTTGAACCATTTTCAACATCGAGGCCTCAAGGCACATTAATTCTCAAGAGGACAAGCATCTATGGCCCAGCAGCCTAAGCAGGTTTTGGATTGCTTATTCCCAAAGTTGTCAGCAGGTAACAACTTTTATTACTCACGATGAACAATCATTCGCATTGAGCGAACAGATAGTGACCTCGGACCAGTCTGGGTGAGGTGTAATTAGCCACAGTGGCTCATTGATATCGAAGGACTCTAATTAATAAATTGTTAAGCTAAAAGACTTTAATATTAACATTAAAATATTTTTAATATTATATATTAAAATATTCTCTAATATATTAAAATTAATGTTAATTTTAGTATAATGTTGTTTATATAAATTTCTTTTAATTACTATTTTTCCTAATTTTGTTTGTATTAGCTCATGAGCTTTATTTTGTTTTATGTTTCCGTTTTGTTGCCATAGTTGTACATAGCAAGGTTCAAAATATAGCCATCCGGCATTGCTTTGAAGTTTATTTATGTTTATTTATTTTTTAATTTATTTTCTTTAACTTTAAATTTTCACCAGCCTATGGTGAGGTGGTTGGGCTAGGAAAGGCTCACCCTGAACCTCTACCCGCCATCACATGTTGGTCCTCCGGGTCGGATGCTTTTTTGAACCTTGTAATATATTTTATGCATATTTTGTACCATATGTTGGTTTACAGCATTCCGCCACATTATTTCCTTCATTAGGGATATATTTTCTTTAGGATATATTTTCTTTCTTATTTTCGTTGCTTAATTTTTCGTGTAGTGGTTGTTGTCCTTTCTGTGTATTTTGAGTTCTCTCCCTCCATCTGTTTTTTCACCTTTGTTTTCAAGATGGTTGACTTAAACCCTGAGGTGAAGATGAAATTCGATATTCTCAAAGAGAAATTGTCCAACACAGGTAGAAGGATTAAGGCTATTGTTGAACAGGGCAGAGCAATCGCTTCTGACCCTTCTCAGTTATTTCTATTTAAAGGGATGTATAAGGAATTAAAACCTTATTTTGATAGCTATAATGATACCTGGGACAACATTGTCCAATTAGTAGCTGATAAAGGTGGAACCACTATATTTCCTGACAAATCGGATAGGAATAATCAGGCAGCCATAGAGAGGTATTATTATGAGGCTTGTGCTATTTATGAGGACAAAATGAATCCAACGCCTATAGTTCAATCATCTGTTTCGCAGGCTTCAGGCTCAGCCGGCGAACCTGCAGGGCTCAATGAAAGCCGCACAGTGCGGGCTCGTCTACCTCAGATCAATCTTCCCAAGTTTTCAGGTAATCCTGCAGAATGGCCGCTTTTCCGGGACACATACATCTCCTTGATCCATCAAGAAACCAGCCTTTCAGACATGGAGAAGTTTTTGTTCCTCGTTTCATGCCTCAACGGACCACCTCGTTCCTTGATTGGTAATGTAGCGCTCAATGAACAAAATTATGGCCAGGCGTGGAAACTGCTTCTTGAGCATTACAATAATAAAAGAAAACTGGCTAACACCTATTTAAAACAAATACTTGACTTCAAGCCTCTCACAGGCAAACCATCTCCCGCCTCATTAAAATCAATCATTACCTCCGTGGTGGAATACATTGATTCATTCTCCAATCTTGGGATCCCAAACCAAGGGGACTTCATCAAGTCATACCTGGTCTTAAGGTGCTTGGACCCTATCACACGGGGACATTTCGAGAAGAGGTTTGTGGATTCTGAATTCCCATCTTATGCTGACTTAGTAAATTTCATAAAAACTGAATGGAATGCCATGGATCTATATTTCACAGAAGCAGAACCCTCTACATCTTCAGATCCTCGACCTCCGCCCAAACCATTTTCTAAAGGTTCTCATCGAAATACATTTTTCCATAGAAAACAGTCGCCTGATCAAAAACAATCTCAGAAGAAATCTCCCTCACATCATTCCACTAAACCTTGCCCAGTGTGCAAAAATCCTCATTCGCTGTATCAATGCCAGGAGTTTAGATCTGCTTCATCCTCCGACAAGCTCAAGCTTCTGAAAGATTGGTCTGGGTGTACAAATTGCCTGTCAGGAAAACATTCTACAAAAGAATGCACATCCTTAAGAAGATGCTCGTCCTGCAACGGGAATCATCATTCATGGTTGCATCAGCAGACCCCTGTGACTGCTGGTAACACTCCGGCTTTACAGGTCAATAGAGACAACGAAGGATTTGCGCTTAGTGGACTTTCTGGTGATGGAGAAGTTTTGCTTGGAACTGTAGTCCTACAAGTGAAAACCTCAAAGGGTGATTTCATTACTGTTCGCGCTGTCACGGATAGTGGCAGCCAGATGTCCTTTATAACGACGGAATGCGCCAAACGATTAGGCCTCCTTATTCAACCATCAGAGCAGAACATTGCAGGAATTGGCCAAATCAAGCTAACCTGCCCAATAGGAAAAATCGATTGTCTCCTTAGATCCAGAATCCCTTCCTTTTCAAACAGGGAGCTTTCAACCAAGGTCATTGTTGTACCCAAAATAACCGGCAGTTTGCCCCAAGCTGTCATCAACAAAACCACCATTGACCAATTTAAGGGCTATGCACTAGCCGACCCAGATTATTGGCACCCTGGTCCTGTTGAATTCTTACTAGGCGGTGACTTATTTTTTGACATTTTGACTGGTCAACCTATTGTGCTTAACCCAGAGTTACCACGACTTGTCCCAACAATTTTTGGGTTCATAGTTGCTGGACCTTTGGCATCTCAACCGAAGTCCAACGAGAGCATTAATTTCCTCATACAATCCACGAGCGATGATTTAAATGATGCTATACATAAGTTCTGGGACATGGAGGAAGTTCTTCCAGTTAATGTAGCCTCAGAAGAGGATGATTATTGTGAAAACCATTACGAAGAGACACATTACCGTTTAGATTCTGGGCGATACGTCATTTCTCTGCCTGTCAAGCCATCTATACAGTCTTTGCAGAATACACGGACCCAGGCCATCAAGCGACTCACTAACTTGGAAGCCAAGCTTGCCAAGAATGCTGAGCTAAAGAAGGAGTATACAAAATTTATGAGAGATTATCTGGATCTAGGTCACATGAAATTAGTTGACAGTGGTACTGCCATCTATACCCTACCTCATCATTGTGTGACAAAGGTACACGATGGACAGTTGAAGTTGCGTACAGTATTCGACGCTTCATGTAAATCTGCAACGGGCTCCCTCAATGATCATTTATATATTGGACCAAAGTTACAGCATGACATTAGGGAAATCCTGACAAATTTCAGGTGTCATGAAATCGTATTCACAGCGGATATTGTCAAAATGTACCGCCAAATTTTGGTCACACCAGAAGATAGAAGATACCAACATATATTGTGGCGCTTCGACCCTTCTAAGGAAGTCAAGGAGTACGAACTATGTACTGTCACCTATGGAGAGAGCTCAGCACCATTCAGTGCCCTCAGGACAATTATTCAATTGGTCAAAGACGAAGGCGTGTCGTATCCGCTCGCGTCAAAGGCACTTATTGAAGATATATATGTGGATGACGTTGCCACGGGAGCTTCCACTGTGGAAGAAGCACTTTCTATTCAGACCCAGTTGGTGGAGTTGTTAGGAAAAGGATGTTTTACGCTAAGCAAATGGGCAAGCAACAAACAAGAACTTCTTGTACACCTAAGAGAAGAAGATTGCCAACTAAATGCTGTCACGCTAACATCGGATGAGGAGCCGAAAATCAAGCTTTTGGGAATGCAGTGGATTCCTAAATGTGATATCTTCACATATGAAATAAGTGCTTCATCGTGGCAACCCTCCAAGAGAGCTATTCTGTCATCTATAGCTCGGATATATGATCCTTTAGGATTACTGGCACCAATAGTGTTCTACGCTAAAACAATACTTCAGGATTTGTGGATTGCTAAATGCGAATGGGATGAAAGGCCTCCACCTTTAATATGCACCAGATGGTATAATTTTCTATGCCAACTCAGCTGCCTTTCAGATGTCAAGATCCCACGCTGCATAGTCTATCCCAACTCCATTTATTCAAGATTAGTTGGTTTCAGCGATGCGTCGAAGAGAGGTTACTCCGCTGTTATTTATTTAGTTACCTCGACATCAACAACCTGCCATGTCAACGTAGTTAAGGCTAAAACTAAATTAGCACCTACTAAAACGATGACTATTCCAAGGCTTGAGCTCTCAGGAGCTTTACTCCTAAGTAAATTATTTAAGTCTTGCGAACATCTTGTCAAGAAGCTCAAATTAACTCAGGTCGACTTTTATACTGACTCTGAGGTCGTCCTTGGCTGGCTCTCGATGTCTCCCCAACGTTTGAATGCCTTCGTGGCCCATAGGGTTGTACTCATTCTCGAACTTACCAATTTAAGCCAGTGGCATCACGTTAAGTCAGAGGAGAACCCTGCAGACTGCAGCTCACGAGGTATCCTACCTTCGGAGTTACCAAACCATCCTCTATGGTGGGCGGGACCAAGTTGGTTGTCCAAACCGGTGGAGCAGTGGCCAAGCCACAAAATTGGTATCATGGACCTCCCCGAGACAAAGAAGGGTGCCATTGCATGCCTGAACTCGGAGATATCACATCCAAATGATTTTATTGAGTGGATTGAGAGATTCTCCTCTTACACCCGACTCCTTAACAGCGTTCGCTATGTTTTGCGATTTCTCACAAATTGCAGAAAGGGGGAGGGGCTTAGAAGCACTTCGTACCTAGCCGAGCTTCGAAAAGCAAATCAAATTTGCGTAAAAGTCACTCAAGACCATCATAAATTAGATACCCACCAATTGCAGTCTCTAAATCCATTTATAGACTCCGATGGTATCCTCAGGGTGGGTGGTCGCCTGCGCAATGCAGATTTTCTTTCCCACGATGCCAAGCATCCAATTATCCTCTGTGGGAAAAGCCACCTTGCTCGATTGATCGTCGATCATACCCATCGGTCTCTTCTACACGTGGGACCATCAGCTCTTCAAGGCATATTGCGGTCCAAGTATTGGATAACTTCTTCCAGAAGTCTCATCTGGCAAAGAGTATTTCAATGCATCAAATGCTTCAAGGAGAAAAAGAAACCGCAACCGCCTATTATGGGTGATCTTCCATCCTGTCGTCTCACGGAAGGCCAAGTCTTTACCCACGTGGGAGTCGACTTTGGAGGTCCGTTTCTTATCAGAGAATCCTCCCGTAGAAAGGCGGCCGTTGGCAAGGCTTACCTATGTCTTTTTATTTGTATGTCCACGAAAGCCATACATTTAGAGGTCGTCTCTCGATGCTCCACCGACGCATTTCTCGCTGCCTTCGACCGATTCATTGCACGAAGAGGAAAACCTTCACAAATGTACTCTGACGGAGGTACCAATTTTGTAGGCGCTTCCAATAAACTGAGAGAGATTCTATTGTGGCAACGATCCTCATCTGTCCAGGAAAGGATCGAAAGCGTGGCTGCGCATCAAGATATCAAGTGGACTTTCAATCCTCCTTCTGCTCCCCATTTTGGAGGCGTCTGGGAGGCAGGGGTCAAATCCGCAAAGGCGCTTCTCCATCGAGTAGCTGGTGACACTCCGTTCACATTTGAAGAGTTAGCTACTATATTTTGTCGTGTTGAGGCAATTCTCAACTCTAGACCTCTAACGGCACTCGACTCAGACCCATCCAGTTTGGAGTGCATCACTCCTGGTCATTTCCTAATAGGAAGGTCGCTTACTTCAGCACCCGAAGAGAATTATACGGAGGATAAGGTGCTTCCACTTAGGCGATGGGATGTCATCAAGCAACGCACCCAACACTTTTGGAGGCAATGGAAGAATGACTATTTGAGCACGCTACAGCAGCGAAGTAAATGGACCAAAAAACAAGACAACCTACAGCCAGGAGACCTTGTGATAATCAAGGATCCGAACGCTACAGTTATGAGATGGCCAATGGCAAGAGTTATCAATGTGCATCCTGGAAAGGACGGCGTCGTGAGAGTCGTCACGATCCAAACGTCTTCGGGGACTTACAAACGCCCTGTGGCAAAACTAGTACCTTTGTCCCCAGCAAACAAACTCAATTAATTTTAAATTTTTTAATTAAAAAATTGGTGGGCGGAATGTTGTGGCCAACACACTTTAAATTATTTTTTTTTAATTTATCTCAATTAACTTCAATTGGTTTTAATTTGTATTAACTAGTCATACTAAGTTAAGTGACATTGAATTCGAGTGTGGTCAGCTTCGGAAGCACTACGAAGGCTTCGGGTCACTTCGGAAGACTTCGGGCCGCTTCGGCAGCCCTCGGCTGCTCTCGTTCAATCATATGTTTAAATTGAAAAAAAAAACAAAAGAATTATTAAATTAAAATTACACACAGGCGTTGTGAGTGTTATCCGTGAATGTTGTCCGAGGAGATTGTTTTGAACCATTTTCAACATCGAGGCCTCAAGGCACATTAATTCTCAAGAGGACAAGCATCTATGGCCCAGCAGCCTAAGCAGGTTTTGGATTGCTTATTCCCAAAGTTGTCAGCAGGTAACAACTTTTATTACTCACGATGAACAATCATTCGCATTGAGCGAACAGATAGTGACCTCGGACCAGTCTGGGTGAGGTGTAATTAGCCACAGTGGCTCATTGATATCGAAGGACTCTAATTAATAAATTGTTAAGCTAAAAGACTTTAATATTAACATTAAAATATTTTTAATATTATATATTAAAATATTCTCTAATATATTAAAATTAATGTTAATTTTAGTATAATGTTGTTTATATAAATTTCTTTTAATTACTATTTTTCCTAATTTTGTTTGTATTAGCTCATGAGCTTTATTTTGTTTTATGTTTCCGTTTTGTTGCCATAGTTGTACATAGCAAGGTTCAAAATATAGCCATCCGGCATTGCTTTGAAGTTTATTTATGTTTATTTATTTTTTAATTTATTTTCTTTAACTTTAAATTTTCACCAGCCTATGGTGAGGTGGTTGGGCTAGGAAAGGCTCACCCTGAACCTCTACCCGCCATCACAAAAGCCCTCAAAAATAGGTCCAGAAAAAGAAAAAATCGTGATTAAAAATAGCTGTAGATGTTTTCCAAATTTGACTAGAACTATCAGCTTGATGTCGGTTATCAGCGCATTCCATGCCATTTCATATGATATACAACAATGTATAGGTTGGGACTAAAGAAATGTTCTTAAAAATAAATGTAAAATTTTAAATTCAATTTTTCAAAAAGGGCATTTTTGATTTTTTTTATTTTTTTGGGGAAAAATAGATCTAGAAGTTATATCTATTCATACAACAAAATATAAAAGTGGGATGAAAATTTCTTCATTTCTAAAAAAATTAAAACCTACTGATAAAATTCCTTAAATCTAGCATTTTATGATTAAAAATAACTGTAGATGTTTTCCGAATTTGACTACGACTATGAGATTGGTGTCGTTTAACAGCGCATTCCATACCGTTTCATATGATATACAACAATGTGACCTATTTTTTTTTTTTTTTTTTTTTTTAAACTGCCTTTTTTGAGAAAATTGAAATTAAAATTTTAAACTTGGTTTTAAGAAATTTTTTTTAGTACCAACCTATACAATGTTATATATCATATGAAATGCCATTAAACGACATCATTCTCATGCCATTTCATGGATAGGTTGGTACTAAAGAACTTTCTTAAAACCAAGACTAAAATTTTAATTTCAATTTTCTCGAAAAGGCCATTTTTATTTAATTTTTATATATTTTTTTTACAAAATAGGTCATACTGTCTATACCAATACATTGTTGTATATCATATGAAACGGCATGGAATGCACTGTTAAACGACACCAATCTCATAGTCCTAGTCAAATTCAGAAAATATCTACAGTTATTTTTAATCACGATTTTTTCTGTTCCTGGACTTACTTTTTGAGGGCTTTAGAGACCAATTATTCAAATACGGGTGGGCATATCTCAGTAATATTTCACAATTGTTCTGGTGGATACAAGTAGTACACATATACCAAATTTCAAGTGAACCAAATGATATTTTTGTGTTGATTTGACGTAGAATGGCCCAAAACAAGATACAGCTCATACGAAGATTCTTTTAACTATTAGGTAATATGGGAGAACAGAGTATACGAGAATAATGTGATTTATGAGGAGCAACAATGAGGCAACAGTTTGCAGGAATGGGATAACGGACGAGGGTGGCACATGGTCAGCCGTGAAGTTAGAACAAAGCCCTCATCTATCGATTTTATATTAATGTTACCGACCAAGTTGGGATAGAGCTCCAGTTGGATAGTTCTGTTCTGTCACAACTGTTCGCTACCCGATCCAACATATCCCAGTATAAATAGCGCTAGCAACTTCTTTACTACATCAACGGTTGCTAGGGGAGGGGCGATCGAGTAATTCAGTAAGCATAACGCTTAACAGAGCAAACTGCAACTAGATGTAGGTCGGCAAACAGCGTTGTAGTTATACCGTCCGGAGTGCTTTATTAATTCATAGCAAATGATTTTCAGTCAACATTGAACAATAGGACGTCGATCATCGTCAGGAATAACATTAAAACAGAATAAAACTGAATATAAGTACTGGTGATAAGCCCGAGGGATTCGGAAAAACGAAACGCAATTCGTACCTTCCGTAGAAGAATGATTGAGATTTACAATGTTTTAAGAAAACATATATACCCATATATATTATATAATAAATAATAAATAATAATAATAAATTTTTATTGCTTTTAAGTTTACAACTTTTAGCAAGAGGTTGGACCTTAGCTTATAGCTTATAGCTCTTGCAGTTTTACCTTAATTAATTTTTATAACAAGTCGGTAAAGGATTGGAGAAAAGGTACAGAGAACAATGACTCCATTTTATGCTGTGCAGAAATAGTAAAATTGACTATAAGAGGGTTGCCTATCAGACACCAGAGACAGATGAAGGGGTTAGGTAAATACAGACGCAGCTGATGCAAACCAAATGGACCACACTTGGACCACTTCAGCCCACAAAATATTCCACACTTTCCATCATTCATTGACTCAATTACAACGCAATTAACATTAGGGGCAATATTAAATTTTAAAAGTATTTAAAAAAGCGTTGTAATTTTTCAGAAACAGAACAGTTCCATGACCGTTCAATACCTTTTTACATGAAAAGAGAAATGAAAGAGAAAGTTATTCAGTGCCTTATGAAAACGGATGATTAAACGGAAGGAAAGTTCACAGAAGTCCTTACATTTGAATTTAAAATTAAAGGGTTCATTGTACACCGATCATAATTTCAACAGTTGGAAATTAAGACGATTCCATAGGGATTAAGATTTCATTTCTCATACATACAGTTAATAATCTATTCGGGAATAAATTATTTAAATAGAAAATAAGAATATTTTACTGAAATTATTAATATATTTTTAATCCTTCAATCTATAGATGTTTTTAAACTCTCCAATCATGGTTAATAAAGACAATACAAAAATCTGATATGGTCCACGTTCACTTCTTTCAACAACGTCTTAGCTTATAAAAACATTCTTTTTCAGGTAAGTGAATTTTTAGCAGAAAATAAGTAGATAAAAATTTGTTAGGAAGAGATACCCAAGCTTCCGATTTCGATGTAGCAGCTAGTTGAGATGCAGCTAATTGTTTTAGGTAAAGCTGACTTTTATTCTTTGTTCGATGAAAAACAAAATGTTTAACGTTTAAACAGTCCTTTTTTATTTTTGACTTTTTTTTTTTACAAAAGGTTTATAGCTGTTGCTTGGATTTAGTTGAAAAATTGAGGATAATGCAAGGATATACTACTGTTTCGGCGCTTTGGAAATAAAAACGTAAGTATGAATAACCGATAAGAGAAATGAGATGGTTAAAAGCGATATAAATTTTACTTAACAATCGACTATAAATGGATATTGACGTAGTTCTTTGAGACAGCGTGTTTCTTTTATCCGGCTTCGGAGCTCAAGATTGCGAAACTTAACTATTTTATCAATTAATACGAAAAAAGCAAGAAGATTCCTCAGGGGGCCACTGCAAAGGATTTGTATATTCGACAAATATTTTTTCAGCTTGCCTCAAAAAAAATAATAGCTCCGTACGTCTTAAATTCGATTACAGCCCGTTTTGGTCGATATATGTCGTACAACAATGGAAAGAGGTTATTCCGTAAACGACTTCAATCTTTTCTGTAGCCTAGTTTAAAGTGAAGTAAGCTTATGTTTATCATATAAATCTATTGGCGTGACTTACTTTCATAAGCTGTTAAACATACCAATTACCATCTGCGTCTTTCCCATAAGGACAGATATATGTGTTCTGCAGCACGCATATCTTCAGGAACCACAGTGGTGTAAGTCTTTCTCAATTCAAAGAAATTGCTACGTCTAGTAATTTATAAGTAGTTATAAAATTAAATTCAAAATTTGATTATTTTTTTAAAATTCCAATTGAAAAATGATTAAAACCTACCTTTTTCGTTAAGGAATTTACAGTCTTTCTCAATTCAAAGAAATTGCTACGTCTAGTAATTTATAAGTAGTTATAAAATTAAATTCAAAATTTGATCATACTTTTGAAAATTCCAATTGAAAAAATGATTAAAACCTATCTTTTTCGTTAAGGAATTTACAGTCCTCAATTCAAAGAAATTGTTACGTCTAGTAATTTATAAGTAGTTATAAAATTAAGTTCAAAATTTGATCATTCTTTTGAAAAAATGATTAAAACCTACCTTTTTCGTTAAGGAATTTACAGAAAGCATCTCTTCAATCTGATGATTCCTTAACAATTTGAAAAAAATTTAATTCAAGCGGCAATAGTATTTTTATTATTCCACAGTATACATGTACAATAATAAGAAACGCATCCCGAGTAAGCAACAATCAGAAGGAATTGCTGAATCTATATGTTTTTTTCTTCGAGTGTGCATTGGAAAGAACCCGTTGACGTAAGTACAAAATTTGTCGATCAAAAACAGTATCGTTAAGAAAAATAAATGCAAATCGGTGATCCCACTTAATAGCCTCTTAGTATAGATACCCAAGTACTGAGTATAAGAATACGTAAGTATTGAGCCTTTTATACTTTTAAATTATATTCTATTTTATATTGTCCTCATGGGCGAAGATAAATAGATTTTTGTGTTAATTTGTGTCTAGCGTCATTTAGTTTATTATCGGAAGACGTTATATTTTCCCACGAGATTTTTCGATCTCAGCTTTATAATATCGAACGGAGCAGAATCACAGCAAGATCATAAATAAGATACCTTCCGTAAAAGCTGGGCAACCTTTAAAGAAAAATACGGGCTTAGTAAATTGCTCTTTTGGAAGCTACATTTCCAATGGATCCAGTTTCCTCCCTTTTCATCCATCCTGAGTGGCTCCTTGGGTAACCTAAGACAGAGGCGGCACTTCAAGTTAGGTTAGCATTACTTCCCATGAATATCCTTTTCTCATTGAGGAGAGGCGTTACAACAGAGGGAGCAATAATCAACCATCCGCTACACCTCTTTGCACTAATTATAATTTTAATTTATTTAATGATAGTAAGGCATAACCAACCCAGTGGTCAAAATTCGACAAATGTTTTGTTGGATATTAAACCACATTTGAATGTATGGATCCTTCCACAAGTGATCCTTTCATATTCAAATGAGTGTTACAATATGTATTGTAACACTTAGGTGGGTTTAAATAATTTTTATTTACGAAAAATAATAATTCACAATGACAGACAAAAAATAAAAAACTTAAATTTTCGAGAGAGTTACATAAAGTATCATCTTGCAACGATACAGTAACACAAAAATAACCATATGATTCGAGCTTCAGAACGAGACTGACTCTCCAGTCCGTAGCTTCTTATATTTAGTCTGAATTAGAAGATTCTAGACCGTTCCAGACAAGCGTAGAAGGTACTCGAACAGTCACGAACACTAGAATAATTTGTTCCAACAACAAGCCTGGAACACTTTTCAATAACTTTTAAATGTTTAACTTTGTTTTTGTTTCAAGTTAGAATATAGTAGGTAAAACAAAACCCTCATTCTCGAGTCAGAAATTATCGATGGCATTTGCAAAGCGGGTTAGCTTTGAAATAGAAGGCAATGATTTTTTTTTTTTTGTCAACCCTTTTGATTAATAAGAATGAAGAAGGACCTTTTCTTGCCTCCTCAATTTTAGTCCCTGAGGGACAGCGCTCCATCGCCTCACCACAAGTCGATAGAGTGTGGTCTGGCTTTTCTAGTTCCAGCCTCCAGAACGTAGAGTAAATGTTGAGGAACATGTTCATATTCACCAACCATTTCACACATACACTTTTGATTACAGTGACTAGATCCGGAGATTTTATGGGCTGTCAAAGTTCTGCATTCGTCATTATGCTCCATTTTCCGCTATGCCATATTGCGATTTATAAGCGGGACTTATCTATAAATATTTATGTATTCATATTAAGAATTATGAAACGTGATTAATTTTTCTTGAGTTTTTTCATCATGAGTCACATAAGGTAACTAAATGGGCGGGCTTAATCGTGCTACTGCAGTTTCCTTTTACTTTTGGGCTCAGTAATAATGATAAAAAAACCAAATGTATTTGTGTATTAATCTTTTCTTTATTTTGATACATTCTGGATATTTTCCACTCATTTATTAATGAAAAAATAAACTTGGCGAAAAAGGTCAAGATAAATAAGGAAGTAATTTATCGTTGGTACCCTAAGGAAACATACCTACTGAGAAAAAGAGAAGGAAAAAGAACAACATAGTGTTTGCAGAGAGAACCAATAGGTATTCAACAAACATCTGATAAGAGGATTTGGCTTTGATGCTCTTGCCCCTGTAAGGGCTCTATGGCCCAAATCCAGGACGTTTTATATATTATTTGATCAAGAAATATTTTTAAAAAATATTTCATTAGATTTGAAGTAAATTTGATAATTCATTTAACTCTTCGAATCCAGTTTTTATTTTCAATTACAATAGGACCTCCATTATCCGGCCCTCGATTGACCGGGGATCCAATTAACCTGGGTGCCGAGGAGTCAATTATTTTTTTTTTTCATAAGATTTTGTTAATTTGTAAGCCATTTATTTTGTATGTATAATATTTAAAAAAATATGTACGTAAATCTTTAACGATTACCTACACAATGGTTAACTATCTATTATGAAATAAAACAATAAATGGAAAAACACAGAAAGCGAGTATTATATTATGAGATGTTTCCGGTATTCCAATTCATAATCTAGGAACTCCTACTCTGACCTGTTTGGCTACAAAAGAAAATATTGTCAGTTGTGATTTTGTCTCGATTTAAATACATACGAAGTAGCAAAATGTCAGAAAAAAGAAAACGTGTCGTTTTAACGCTTGAAGAGAAATTAACTATAATAAACAGATTAGAAAAGGGTGAAAGTGTTAAAAAAATGTCCGCTGAACTAGGAATCGGCGAACAAACTGTACGGGATATTTTGAAAAAGAAAAAAGAGATTTTCGACTTCGTATCGTCGTCGGCCCATTATATATAAAAACATACATTTAATTTTTTTGTTATTTTGTATATTATAATTTAATGTTTATAAAACGTTCGTTAGTTAATAAAAGTGATTATACCTTACAAGTGATTCTTAACCTTTTTTTTTATCACATTACGTCAATAAAATGTTTTAATTCGATTATCCGGGGTTTTTGATTATCCGTGGACCCCGATACCCATCATTACCCCGAATAATGGAGGTTCTACTGTATATAAAAAAATACTAAATTTTACGTCAGTTTTAATTTCTAACTGAATGAGACCCAGCGTCTCATGAGCGCTTAAAAACTGCGAAATATGCTTTATTTCTAAGCTGAGGCTTTCAATTTTTTTTCTTTATGACATCCTAGATATTGGAAGCTGGAAGCAAACTGAAAATCCAAGTGCATAATAAATCGGAACAGCTAGATTTTGTTCACTTCTAAGAGCCTTGTGAACAATATCAGTTCATTACACATAAATAATGCATGCTTTATATGCAGCATTCTTCTCGTGGAGTGTAAAGAATTGTTTTACTTACCTTGAACGATAAGAACTTTTTTTTTTTACTTCTATTTATTTATTTGCAAGGGACTTTAATTTATAAGTACTATTTTATAATATATACTTATTTAATTTATAATTTATATTAAAAAATACTAAATTTTACGTCAGTTTTAATTTCTAACTGAATGAGACCCAGCGTCTCATGAGCGCTTAAAAACTGCGAAATATGCTTTATTTCTAAGCTGAGGCTTACAATTTTTTTTCTTTATGACATCCTAGATATTGGAAGCTGGAAGCAATTTGTATTATCGTTTATAGTAAAAGAGAAATACTAAAGAAGAGTAAGCTACAAACAAAGTAAATTTGGGCCAGTCTTTGTTGAGAAACCTGACATTTTCCATCGTCCATCAAAATTAAAGAAAAGCTTAAGAACATTTCTATGGTCGCACATAGAAATACTCTGCGCTTATATCTGGCCCATGCAATATTCAGCCCTAGTGAGAAATTAGAAGTAAAAAATAAAATAATTTTTAATTCTATGTTGGCATGCTTGGAACTTCTAAAATAAATAAAAGAGCAGTCGACTTGTTGGAAATTGAGAATTTTCAAAAAACTGATTCAGTCATTTTATTTACCTACCTTTTTTTTTTTTTAATATTCAATAATGTTAATGTTTGATATATTTAAAGTGCCTGGTACTACCTCTCCAAGTTTTGATTTCTTGTCGAATCTTGAAATATTCTTTACCATACTTTGCATTTTTACGGTAATAAAATGTATGTAAAGGAACATACCTGCTCACTAAAATGCTTCCTCTCAAATATATCTCATAGCAATACTCGAACATAGTCGCTAGTGATAGTAACACAGTGATCTTTGCTTTTTCCATTGTTGATTTATTAAACTAATAAGTATAATCCTTATAGATCGTATTTATAATTTAGATGCAGATAATAAAAGATTTAGCCCATATATTTTATCTTTCATGGACTAAATTGTAAAATAATCCACACTTTTTAAAGGGTAAAAGTGTGTACTAATTCCATCTTAGTAAAATTTAACGATCAAAGCTCCGATATTTATTATCGTTGAATAACATAATAAAGCCTTATCTTTTAAGTCAAAGAACAATCTATGTTAAACAAATATTAAAAATTGTTTAAATCATACTGGTATTATATATTCCTGATAGAGGGATCCATGATACAAATTAAAAGTTGTTCAATGATATAAAATATGGTAATCAATAATAATAATAATATAATAAATTTGATTTTCATATTCAGTATTCAAGTATTCAAAGATATTTATTATACTGATAAAACTTTGAGTTACTCTATCAACGATTTGTTTTTAATTTTTAGTTCAATGCCTTTTTTGTCGTTCCAGAGATTATTTTTCTTTCTTTTTTATAATCTTCTGCTCTTTTGATAATAAAGAAAGAAGAGGGGTAGTGAGGAACTAGGCCATAGTTGAAATTAATTACCCGCCGGCGGTATGCTAATATTAATGATGGCAGCCTAATTTGGCTCAATAGAAAACTCCTGTCATAGCATTTAATATGCTCTCTTTTCAAGAGACTACTTAATAACTAATTAATTTTCTGAGCACTTAAGCGAGTAGCGAATTTACTTTTTTAACATATCCCTTTTTTTTTTTTTTATGAGATATTATGTACTACCTCTATGTAAATAATATGTTTGTAAAAATTCACTTTTCTTGTTTACTATTTACTACTATTTGTTTCTTTTTACATGACGTAAAGAGGTTAATTTTTTGTAAGTGTATTATTAAAAATGTAAAGCTGAACATTTAAGATATCACTCAAAAATGAGAATAAAGATTCGCAAAAACTGTTCTCCTTTTATATCTCGCAGGCGAAAATTCATACAAAAACATAAAAAATTAACTAACTTATTTTCTGTAGCTATGTTTACATATGATTATTATGTTGTCCCAAACATCAATCATATTTTTGATTGATGTTTATTATAAACAATTTATAAGCAGCCAAATAACTTTGGATGGTTCATTAAATTTTTTATTGTTATTAATAGATAGAATATCCTCTGGGTTGTACATTTTATCAGAATTCAGCACTTATAATATTTTCTATCAACACTACTTTAAAAAAAAATTATAGCTTTTAACCTCCATAAACCAGTTGGGTTATGAAATGGAGGACCAAAACAGACTCAGTTATGCGTATTAAGACTATACAAAATTTTTATACTCACTATAAAAATTAATTATTTAAATCATTAATTTTTATTACATTTAAAATAATAAAATCATAAAAAATACGATTTTAAGTTTTTGATCAGCCGTGTGACCAGAACCGTAGACCGTCTCACCCACTTCAAGTACCAATAAAAAAATAAGTTTAATATATTATATTACGAATATACAAAAATTCTCTTTATATCTAAAGTTTGTATTAAAACTATTTGAAACTTAAATATGTATTGAGATACTCAAATAAACCATCAAAGTAAGCTTTCAATTTTAAGTTTGTAAATTTGAAATCTATAAATAGGCATTCAATACTATTTACTTTCACTTACCTCCATATGAAATATATACTTAGGGAAAGTATTGCGATCGTGAAAAATTTTGACTTCCGGTTTCCAACGGAATTACACGTTTTCAGGTCCCCTGAGTCCAAATAACCAAGTCCCGAAATGGTCTGTCCGTGTGAACTGACTAGCTCAAAAACTATAAACCGAACGAACCTGAAATTGGGTATGTATTATACTTATATGACCGCGATGTCACTGCAAAAAATTCATCAAAATTAGTCAAACGAAGGGGGTACTTTATTTCTTAACTTTTTTCGTTTTTTTCTTCTCGATTTTCTCAAAAACGGCTCTAAAGATTTTGATAAAACTGAATATTTGATTTATGTATATTCCCGTGATTTGATAGCAGAACTTTCATCAAAATTGATCAAACGGAGGGAGCACTTAATTTCACAACTTTTTTCCCCATTTTTTTTTTTTTTCAATTTTCTCAAAAATAGCTTAACGATTTTGATTTAACTCGTCAAGTTTAATGAGAATCACGTATTCTTTAATATCAGGTAAGCTTTATCATTAATAAATTGTTATAAGGGGGCATAAATGGTGAAGGAGCCTTTTTTGTTTCCCAATAAAGCACCTTTGTTTTAGTTTATATGGAGAAATTATCTGTCTCTCGTTACGCCTAAAAATAAGAAATGGCTAAGTAAGAGGTATGAAAAAAATCAAGAGGATAAAAAAATAAAAATATTCCGTCAACTCATAAAACACGTTACGCCTTTAATGACAGACCATTGTTTATAATTAAAGATGTTCTGTTCGTTTAATGGAGATTATTCCTTTTATGGTAAGTAAATGAAATATTCAACAAGTACGTAGAGAATTATAAAATTAGACGACTTGGAGTATTACTTGCATAGAATTATCACAAGTAAATGCTTTTATTTAATAATAAAAGAAATTAGTGTTTTCTTTTTGTTTTTTTGAGCAAATGAAAACAAAAATAAGTAAATGAATGTGGAAAAATGTGTGACTTTAAGAAATGGCATTTATCAAAACACGTCAATTTCTAATCAAAGTAAGTTAGTAAGTGAAAGTTGTTTGTTGCGCACATCGCACCAGTTATTTTTATTTTTATTTGATTTTCTTCTTTTATTCAAATAGTGGCACATTTATTTCACTTTCAATTAAAATGGTGGAGGGTAAAAACTAAGGCCTGCTAAGTGTTTTACAAGAAATACTTTTCATATTTCCTCCTATATTTTATGTTTTGGGATCCGCTAAACAAGTAACTAAACTTTAGTAAATAAACGTAATTCAGACCACACAGTCAAAAATTCTTCGAAAAATTTTAAACGCTCCCTTGTACATTTCTAACAACACAATACACAAAGACATGAACATTCCAACAGTAGTATCATACATTCACGACAAATACACTACATTTCACTTTTCAACTCATAACCATCCAAACCCACTTCTTTCTGCTCTTTCTTCCTCCCAGTTACACGTCTAACGAAGATTAAACAGGCAGTGGCCGAGGGAGGGGGGGGGGGGGGGGAGGACATCATTTGGATCAAGAAAATCGAAGAAAAACTTAGCATTCAACAAATTTGCTAGTTGCGCTCCAGCAAAGGTGCAAATGCCGTAAAATATAAATAAATAATATTTCCTCCGAATTTTCTTAAATAATTACTGGCTCTATTAATTAATCCACCGGCTTTCCGAGACGGCGTTGTATGTACTTAGAACATTGACAAATCATAATCGTCATAATTATGTTGGTGGATGCTTGGTGGACTATTTCACATTTCTGTCATTGCCCTAATACCAAAGCCCGAACCTGCTGACTGACTGGCTATATTCCAGGTATTAGTGGCCTACCTGTCATGTAACTAACCAGCCAGGCCTACCTAAATCTCCAGCGGTCAGGGGTAATCGTTCGGCTGGAAACAGGCTCTGTGGGGGAACCCACTTTGCTCCAGTAAATAGAGGCCGTGAAAAAAAACTTTTCCTTTTAAAAGATCGGTCTTTGTATGTTGCGTATATTTACCAAAAAATGTAACTAATGAATTTCTTCAACATTTCCTTATAACAATTGAAGGGGTCGGGGCAAAATAGTGCCAAGCAACATTTTTAACAAAAATGAACTGTAGAATTATATATCTATGAAGGAAATGCCTCCTAAATATGTCTATAGAGGCTCTATAAGGTCATATTTAGGTGGCATTTCCATTATAGACATATAATTCTACGTAATATACAGCAGACTGCAGCGACAGATTATTTTTGTTAAAAATGTTGCTTGGCACTATTTTGTCCTGACCCCTTCAATTAATGCCAGTAGAAACAAGCTAAAACTACCTTATCGGACATACGGCTTCTAAGATGTTTTGAAATAATAGTATGAGCGTTATCTGTAACCTATTTAAAAGGACAAATTACCATAACCAGGATTGTCATTAAGTATTTAAATTTATAATAATATAATAATATTTTATTTCTGTTGAGACCTATAGATGGCTATACAGTTTATCGATAGAAGTTATATTTTAAATTTTTATTATGTGAAAAACCTCTCATTTTAGAATTATTTTATTTTGTTTAATACCTTCTTTCTTTTTATAACTTATTTTATTTTATGTTGAGCGATAAAGATCTTTATTGTAGCTTTATTATTCAGGTCTATGTGGCGATTCGGGGTTGCGCCCCATTAAATCAATTAAAATATCGAACACTTAAATTTGCCTGCATCATAAAATAAAAATAAAAAATGAAAGAGTTTAATGAATATTATAATTTTTATATTCTATGGCTTTTTATCATTTTTAACAACTTTTTTTTCTCCCTATAAGTAACGGATGTCTATAAATTTAATTTATTTTGTTATTTAATTTATTTAATGCTTAAAAAAAAGAAGAAAGAAAATTTATTTTGTTATTCATACTTATAAATGATTATCGTGTGATGTAATTAGACGCATCTTTCTACGTAACCGATGGCTTGTAGCTCTGCGAAATCCATATAATCGAATGACTATTACAAAAAATTCACCAGAGACAAAATTTGTACAAAAACTTAAATAAATATAAATACGCAAAAATACATCCCAACCTCAACAATTTCAAAGTGATGGCTACACTGTAACCACTATTGTTATTACAAAAAAAAACACTCAGAATAATAAATTTTTCCTCATTTTCATTTATTCTCTCCCTACCTCACAATGCTTGAAAAAACGAAAGAAGTATTATTCATACGATTTTATATTTTTTAAAGAGAGCCCATTTACATGAATCAACTGTTCCCGTTGAATTCGCAATGGTAAAAGTTTTGTTCAAGAAAAGGTTTGACTATAGAGTCGAGGGCGAAATGGGCAATGCATAACAAAAAGGACCCACTTTCTGTTAAATGTGAAAAGGGACAATGAATACACAATGCTAGTTAAAGAACTACAAAAAAGGAATTGAAGTGGACTGGTCCATTAGGGCGAGGAAAGGAGAGATGAAAGAGTTTTTATTTATTACTTTCAAGACTTCTCTAATCTTCGGGGAAACTTCTCGGCGATGCTACAATAGCTAAGCCAATAAAGCTCTTCTTGGTTTATAACGCTATTTTCGCAGTAGATACTATACGTGAGACATAAAAATTTTGACGTGGGGTTTTCCCAAAGGATTTGGTGAAATCCTAGACAATCCTTGTTTGAGTTTATACCACTCAGGATTGCTTCAAGTACTCTCAGGAACAATCAAGTCAATTACTTTCATCCAATGGTGAAAGGATATTGAGGAGCGGGCGGTAAAATTTATATAAAATTCTTTGGAAATACTTTGTTGAATTGGTTTAAATAAACAACTGAGGCATCCCAGTGAGGGTAGGGAAACAGATATCTACCGCATATACTCCCATTTTATTACGTTTTAAATTTTTAAGACGTAAAATGTTTAAGACAGATTATATTGTCAAGAAATCGTTTAAATTAAAACTTCCTAGAATAATAATCCAATCGGAAGAAAATTAGTATTGGCAAAAAGTTTTGAAACTTTGAGAAAATAATGGGTAGTAAATCATCGTAGATACACTTCCTTCCTGCTTTCAAATGTTTGTTATTTTTTTTTATACTTAAAAAATTAATTAGGTACTCACATGCCATATTGAAAAAAATCCTGAACTACGTACCTGAAAATCAAAAGAAAAAATTAGATTCTTCGATGTATTAATATCAGTACACTGATTTTTAATTATAAAAACACAGATTAAATATTTTAGATATTGCTATCATGAGTATATAGTGTGTACATATATAATGTCTAGCTCAATGACTCCCTAAATTTAAGGAAAGCCAATATAAAAGAAATAACTGAATTTTTAAATATTCGTTATTTGGAAATATTAAAAAAAAAAAAAAAAAAAAGAGACAAAGAATAAAAAATTGTCCGAATATCGTAAGAAAATGGGTAAAATAAGAGAAAAAAAATCACATCGAAAGTTTTTATAATTAAGAAAAAAATAGATAACACGTGGATTCCCACTCCCGAAATCAATCCGATCGCTTGCCGTCAAATTATTCTGATCATAAACTAGTAACCTATCAAAACTTCAAGATTGATCTGCAAAAACTTTTCTTCAGCAAACTTTACCTGGAGGAAAATTATATTCAATATTGGTAAAAGAATATTTCACGTTATGAATTGGGAAAACATCTGAATTACAAGAGACTTTAGAGTGGTTTATTGTGATTTAAGCACTCCTTAGAATTACAAATTATAATAGTTATCGAGACGTCATCAATTTGATGAAAATGAGATGTAAAAAACAAAAATTTTAATCTTTCCAAATTCTTTACCAAACATTTTTAATTTGGCGTAAAGTTCTATTTTAAATCCAGTGGTTTTTAGATTAGCTGAAACGATTTTATCTTTATCAGTGAATTTTGATTTGTCCCTATTAAGAAGAAAAGGATATAATTAATTCAACGCAATATAGCTACTGAGCTACAGCAACGCCTAGCCGGGTCTGCTGGTATGTATGTATAGAGATCATGCTAGGCTGTATAAATATCATACTACCTTTATTTCACCTTATTACTACTACGAATAACAATTTCTTTTTAGCATTTATGTAAAATAATGTAAGGCTGCACTGGCATATTTACTTTATTTTGTACATACTGTTTATTCGAAATGGACGCCAGTCACAAAATAATAAAATTATTTTTCATTGCATTTCAACATCTATGATTATAATAGCTCTAATATCAATGGGTAGCGTTAACAAAGGGTTTTTCAACACCCGTGTCCGAATCAACGAATATTTCATATATCATATCTTATAAATATCATATTTCTACAATTATGCCGTGGATTAGAGTATGGAAAATTTACTGGGTATGTATTTGATAAAGAATCCGTTGGAAGAGGAATAAACGGAACAATGTAGGATAAGGGAACCGTTTGAAGTTTTGTTCTCTTTGACCAAGCTCCCAGTGTAGCTCTATATTGCCTGTTTGGAGAAGAATATATTCCACCAGAACTGAGTCCCCGACCCCCACCGAAAAGAAGCAGCTCACGTCTAAGGTGAAAAATCCTATTTGGACTGGGGTAAGGAGATCACTGCCAACCGTGTAGGAAACCGCCACTACCCCAACTTTCTCATATATCTTTCTCTACAATAGTTCCCGTCTCTATTCCCTGAGATGCTGTTTGTCGCTAGAAAATATAATGTAGAATTACAAACGAATATAATATGAAAGATATAACCAGAACATAATAGATTTAAATTTTGGATAAATGCGTTGATCGATAAAATTACTACTATTTTTTTCTAGGAAAATAGTCACTTGCGACAAAGATATCAGCTGAAAGGTAATCCAATGTCAAATCGTAAGTACCAATATGGTAACAATACGACTGCAATTCACAGTCTACTAAGCTTTATAACTAAAATCGCTTTGAAATTTCTCCATACCGAATCTCGAATTCTGCTAACAGTGGCATAAATTCGGGTATTAACTTATCAACTTACTTGTTTTTGTTTGTTATCAACTTGTTTTGCCATTTTACTACTATGCAATTCCAATACTTAGTATTGGATAACCTTAACGCTCTCCATTTTTAATTGTGAATATCTCCCGGTCTTTAAATATTAGGTATGTTTGTCTTAACTGATAGCTTGAATCTGACTAAGGAGTATATTTTTCTATTTTTCAACTATAACTAACGGGCAAATACCGACTTGAACAATTACCGACCCAATAATCTTATGACCAAATATAACGATCCCAAAATAGTACATATTATAGAGCGCCGAGAAAAGAGTTGTTTTAAATATTTTTTACAAATATAACAAAAAAAATGTGTAGTTTTATTAATGTAAACTACCGGAAAAACTGCTATGTTAAAAAGTATAACAGTAATGATGTCCTAAGCGTTAAGAGGAACCGACCAATCAGAGAGTCCAGAAGTGCTCTTAACTGGCAGGAAGCCCACAAATGACCCTGAAGAAGGGAGGCTGCGATAAGAACCTCTAACAGGCTAGCAAACCGCCGAGAAAGTAACTAATTAATGAACGATGAGGGGAGCTGTCGATCAGTAAGCAAGCTGGCCAACTGTCAAAGTGCCTGGGGATAATTAGAGCTAGGGGAGGGAGAGAGATCAGGCCAATCAGGAGCCAGCTTTATTACAGGGGTGGGGGTGACAGCTTTTCACTCCGGCATCGAAACAGTATCCACCTCTTTTTCTTTGAGCTCAGCTCCGAGCTGTTTTACGGTGTGACTACTAAAATCGAAAAAATAAAATATGATTCCGTCCATCTTCCGTTAATAGATTAATTTATAATGTACTCAATTACCCTT
The DNA here is from genome assembly GCA_911387785.2 of Aelia acuminata. Taxonomy (NCBI): domain Eukaryota; kingdom Metazoa; phylum Arthropoda; class Insecta; order Hemiptera; family Pentatomidae; genus Aelia; species Aelia acuminata. The sequence goes on from OU426978.1 coordinate 97,342,159, forward strand.
TATTATTTAAAACAAATTGGTAAGATAAAAAAAATCGGGCTTATATCAGTATTGTGACATAGGATACAAGAAATAATTTTAAAAAACGCCATTCTTTACTTAAGTATATCCGGAAATTAAATGTTGCCCTAAGTTTGAATAATATGCGATCAAATTGTATTTTTACAGACTTTTTTTCTTTTGTGTACAATCTGCATTACGAGAAACATTTTATGAATAACCTATGATAAAACATTAACGTGAAGAGCTTTTTAGGAACCAAAGCAGTTGCAATAATTATCAAAAGGCAGTATGTAACTAGGCTTTCACAAACAGTGAGTATGAATAAGGCGGAGAGACAAACTTTTAACCATACAGAAAACGACTTATTTTTCTTTTTCTTATAATTTAGTAGGAAGAAAAATAATTAATTAAAGGTTTAGAAACTCAAGTCAAAAAAATGAATTGCTGTTAATGAAGCATGTTGACAAGTCCAAGCTAGCATGTAATTTTAATAAAAAGATTAAAATATACGTCAAGTATAATATAACACCGTGCTGCATGAAATTCTATGTTTGATTTCTGATGCATTTTTCTAAAGTTTTCGTTGCGACTTTGGAAATCAGGTAAAAAAAAATCTTTGGCTTTTGGTATTCCTATGGTATGGAGGGAACCAGCCAATCATTATGATGATTGTTATTTTTGCATGACGAAAATATTTGGCTATTTTTTATTTATACAAGAAAATATTTACTTGCCATCTGCTATCAGGCCTATTCCACATGATGACACAGTACCCGTTCCAACTCCTCCTGATGTTCTTGTCGATGTGCTAGCTGAATTTAGTTCTCAAACCAGTGGAAGTGAGCGTGATGAAGCTGATGAAATATATCAGCCGGAAGAGGATAAGTCCCCAAAGCTCTTTACTCAAGGAGAGCTGAATGATTTAGTCAGAGACCTGAATCTCACAAAAGATGCAGCAGAAGCGCTTGGCTCTAGGTTAAAATCAAAAAACCTATTGGCCCCAGGGGTTGCATTTTCATGGTATCGACATCGGGAACAGGAAATTGTATCTTTCTTTAAAGAAAAAGATTCTATGGTCTTTTGTCACGATATTAATTCTTTAATGGGGTTTTATGGAATTGAACACTCCCCAACTGAGTGGAGGCTGTTTATAGCTACTACTGAGGCAAGTTTAAAAGGAGTCCTTCTTCATAATGGGAATAAATATTCATCTATACCTATAGTTCATTCTGTGCATTTGAAAGAAACTTGTATTTGTTGAAAATTGTATTATAATACATTGAATACCACACTCACAAATGGATGGTGTGCGGAGATTTCAAGGTCATTGGCCTGTTACTAGGCCTGCAGGCTGGATTCACTAAGATGCCTTGTTTTCTATGTGAGTGGGATAGTAGGGCCAGAGCAAAGCACTGGATCATCAAAGATTGGCCCACAAGAACAGAGTTAAAACCTGGCTCAAAAAACGTGATAAATCCACCTATGTTGGACCCTAAAAGTGTGTTGCTTCCAACCTTACATATCAAACTCGGGCTTATGAAGCAGTTTATCAAAGCTTTGAATCACAAAGACCCTTGTTTTCAGTATTTAGAAAAAAAGTTTCCCAAAGTAACTTCAGAAAAAAAAAAGCGGGTATATTTGTTGGCCCCCAAATCCGCCAGCTTTTTAAAGACCGTGAGTTTGAGAACACCATGAATTCCCTGGAAAAGGAAGCCTGGCTAAGCTTCAAGGCTGTGGTGGAAGGTTTCCTAGGGAACAAGAAGGACCCCAATTACCGGAATTTGGTGGAAAGCTTTCCAAAATCTTGGCTGCCTCATGAGCGTGAAGGTTCATTTCCTTCATTCGCACATAGATTATTTCCCCCAAAATTTAGGGGATTACAGTGAAGAACAAGGTGAAAGGTTCCACCAGGACATAAAAGTGATGGAACAGCGATACCAGGGGAAATGGAATGCCACCATGATGGCTGATTACGGTTAGAACCTAAAAAGGGACTCTGAAGGTGAAAGAACATCCAGAAAGTCGAGAAAAAGAAAATTCTGCAGCCACTAATTTGTACTTAAATTGGACCAAAACTTCAAAAATATTCTTATTTCATTTAAAATTTATGTAATTAAAGATATTATTTATAAAATTTTCTATTTTACTTGTAATTTTTCTTTAAATTTAGTTTTGAAGCATGATCTCGTGACTCATCTGAGTTGACAGATTTTGTGGAAAATCTGTACGTGATAGAGAAAAACTGACTCTTAAATCAAATTCACCATGGAAAAATACGTTGAAAACAACATTTAAGTTCAAAACATCAATCAAAATTTTAATAAATGCAGCATAGTGTAATATAAAAAATCAAGACGTTCAATCATATGATAGTAGGTTTTGAGAATTTGGACTCATCGCCGAAACGTCAACTGTATGAAATGTGTAGGAGAATAACATGGAAGATGAGTTGATAGACATTTAATGATCTAAGCTAAGTTTTTCACACGAAAAACGATATTACGGCTCATCTAGATACCTTTACTCCGTAAATCAGTGTATGTAGGGCCGGGATAGCCGAGCGCGTTTGAGCGCGACCCGCTTTAGAACGCTCAAGCCGAACGGCGGTGGTTAGAATCCGCCCTAGGATGGTTGACTTTTATTTCGTGGAGGCCCCACGGAATAAATCTCGACTTGATCACTATGGTTAGAATAGATTGGTTACTTGGTTACACCTCTAGAGTAACCCCCCGTCTGCCACACATGGTAGGGTACCAGGTAGGGGTACCGAACAAAAAAAAAACAGAGTGTATATAATTTTCATTGTTAAATCTATCCAATTAAAAAATATTACATTGATTTTTCCTCTTGACTTATTTCGTATTAAGTAATTCACTTCATTCAATGCACTTAGTAACATGTTAGAAACAGGAGAAAAAAATACGTATTTATCCCGGGAAAAAGGTGGAATCCGCCAGTAAATGATTTTATTAAAAAATATCTAGAAAACAAGAATCTTTATAACATTTACAATCGCAATCACTATTTCATTCATTTAGATGAGTCTTTTGTTCTATATTAAGAAGGAGAGAAACAGGAAGAAGCTAGTACTTACATTAGTAAATTAAATAACTGGCTCCTCATAGAATATTGCATCTACTTTACGATGGTGCATTTACAATTAAATTATCTTGAATAATTTTTGAGCAACACTATTAAATTTAATAAGAAGTGGGACTCCCTTAGACAACACAAAATGTTCTTTACTCCTTTTCCGTTAGGAATCGAACGATCCATTACTTGGTATTTTTTGTTGGAAATCTCTAAGTTTCTTGATAAAACGCTAAATCCTCATGTGTCTATATTGAAATTCATGTCTATTAATCATCCCGCGAATAATAAAATTATCAGCGACTGGAAAAATAAAGTCCATTCCAGGAGACCTTTAAAATTCTGTTGAATTGATTATAGAATCACTTTTCATCTGTGTAAGGTAAATTGTTATTTTAGTGATTATTTAAGACCTACAATATTTTAATAAGAAATAATTTTTAAAAAAATATTGTTTTTCCAAAGCCCTAATCCAGATTTAGATGCTTCATACAGCAAACATAATGCAGATAATTTTTGGGTTAGGAAATAATAAATCCTATTCAATCTCAATTCGTTATGGAAAAATTCATTCCATTGAAAGTCTACCTACCTTATTAATAAAAAGGTATTTCATTAAAGTACCTTTTTACCTTCCTTAGTAAGATATGAAGTAAATATTGTTTTAGGGTTTAGAAATCTAATTACAAAACTAATTTATTTTCTACATTTATTCCATGAGCAATCTGTAAATTCTGAACGAAGATTAATTGGAATGTAAAACATTGACGCAAACTTATTATTGTGAGGTGGAACCAAAGTTGAAAAAGGAAGGAAAATAGAATTGCAGTGGTAGAGCAGAATGACCAATCTATTCTGATTTTTTGCCAGAGTGGCCTATGCCTAGAGCTGACAGACTTAAAAAGATGAGCTTTAACATTCATTTATGTAACAACAATATATTTCACTCTGTGGACATTATTTTGTTGTATGATAGATATTTCATTTGTAGCATAATCAACTCCTGCTAATCTGCAGGCTGTCTATTTCCAGTGTTATCGATGATAAAAAAAAATTTATATGCAAGTTATTGATGGGATGAACAATAATTCTATTATTCATGGCTCATGTACAAATCGTTAACAGAGCAAGGTACATTAAAAAAATTGACATTATAAAGTGGTGCTTTTAAAATTGAAGTACACTGTCTTAACATGTGAATTATCAAGAAATTTCAATTACAGCTACAATCGCACCTCTCAATTCAATAAATAATCAGGAATGACTTGTATTTAATACTATTAAATCCTTCATAAAGATTTCTAATCTAACAAATTTCTATAATTTTTATTTTTCATTTTGTAGTATGGTGGTTGATGATGCTGATCATGTAGTAGAACACTCATCTGTAAAACTGCTAAAACAGAATGCTGAACTTGGAGGTTCTGTTACTCTGGAAGAATGTTTTCAGGTATGTATGTTTTATCATGTATAAAAGATTTTATTTATGTTTTACGAAGTATTAATTCTTTCTTGTAATTAATTCTTATTGTAACCATGAGTATATGTATATGTTTATCATATACAGTTATGTGGCTTTGGCCGAATTTTCTGTGATTTTCGGATGATGTATCAGTTTTATCAAATTCACCTAATGATTTGCCTATGCATGGAGGAATGTTGAATGCGGTTGTAGAAATAATGAATAATAGATATACTTTTCCTGCTTTTGCTAAAGCGTTTACAAACTGACTTCACTTTACAAGTGGTTATGTCTAAAATAACGACACGTTAGCTTTAATGTAGAACCGATGAAGATTTCTTTTTTTTTTTTTTTTTTTTTTTTTTTTTATCATGCGCTAATTCATTTTCTTGACCAGCTAATTTTGTAGCTTGAAGATTCTATTTTCACAAATAGTAAATGAAAGTAAATAAAAAATCATCATAAAATGTAGGCCTATATAATGAAGAAAATGGCTGAAATAGTTGGTTGGTTCATTATGTTTTTCATTTTATTTTAAGGGAGAGAATAGATTGAAACACGAAAAAGCAAGCTTTCCCTAAAGACTTATTGAGAATTTTTTGTTTAAGAATTTGAAATTTTGTCACAATTAAAAAATATAATTATTAAATAATGGATTAACAGATTATTTATAAGGAGTATTATCTTATATTTAAGGTAAAAAAATTATATTTAAAATAAATACAAATAGATATAATTCAAATTAATAAATTAGGATTGCGATTCGAAAATCGGTAATATTCTGGTTAAGAAAATCAGAAATACAATAATAATGAAATGGCCAGGGAGAGAGAAAAAGAGTGGCCCAATGTTTTCTGGAAAGTGAACGAAGTCCCATGACAGATGGGGAAAGGAAAACCTATATTTGGAGAGGAAAACCTTAAATTGGAGGGAACAACGAAATGGCTTTGCTCCTTACACCCAAGCACGAATCTGTTGCAGTTAGGACATAAATTGAAGCATCTTTTATGTCCGAACTTCTAAAAATGTATCATAATTCGCGATAGGTTTAATTTTAAAGGACTACTAAAGTTCGAATCAATCAAGGTCCCATTTTCAAAAAAATTTTTGATTTACACTGATTTTCGACGCTTGATAACTTCATCTGATTTACTCGGATCCACAATGTTATTAATAATAGCGAAATTATATAAATATTTCTAAAATTATTATTTTGATTATGATAGGTGAAATGATAGTCAGGATTTGCAGTTTGAAAAAAAAATTATTTTCGCCAACGATTAAAAATTATTTCGTTTAAGCCAACGTTTCGATCCAACGTGGATGTGGATCTTCATCAGGGCTAAAAGAAAACAAATATATGAGTATCTATGCTAGAGGATGACAATAAATGAATATTTTACAGAACTGATAAAAATATAAAAGATGGTAAGCATTAACATGAATATTTAAATAAGTAGCTGGTTAGCAAGATAAAATAGAATCTGATATTTACCTTCTGATTCAAGGTAGATACAAAGACTGAAGGTAAAATAAGGTAAGAGGGGGGTATGGGTAAGTAGTGGGTAGTTTGCCGACTTCAAAGGTTTATGACGAGGAAACCCAACGCTTTTGAAGTGAAAGGCTACATGACAACTGAGTGAAAATAAAATATTAAAAACTAACAAAATATATGGTACTGTATACAAATTGTTATGTCTGGACTCAATAATAAAACAAAATTGAGATAATACATAAGGTAACATTGCATAAAAAATTGAAAAATATACAGAAGGAAGTTATACAATACTAAAGATAATAATAATACAAGAGGTACATCGATAATTGCGGATACCTATGAAATCAAAACAAGGATTTGAGGATGCGGAAGATGTTAGAATAAGTGGATGAAATTATCTCTTTCATCCGATTCAAATTATTATCTTATATCAGTTTTAAGATTTACAGGGTTATTTTTTTCCAGATGGATGAAAATGGATTCTGAGAGGAGTCGTTTATCGTGGTTAGGTACAGTAGCTAATATGGAGGGGTTCTCAAAGTCAAAGGAATGGTTGTGGGCGATGGCATGTTCTGCTAATTTTGACGTAGACGAATTACACGAGGAAATACTGTATTTATGTTGGTATATCCGTTTTTTAAAATAATTTTTGGTTTCACCGATATCCTCGCGCGGGTATGGGGAGCGTCCCACGGGTGGCGGATGTGGGGATGATCGGTGGAAATTCTACTAAGTCCGTAGGACTCGCTGACCAACAATGAGGGCGGCCCCCCAGGCTTGCTGAAAGGTTTGACGTAGGTTTGAACGCCCTACTCACATATTTTCTAGTTCACCTATAACACCACAAACAGTCATGGATTCTCCGGAGGTAACCTAGTCCCCCGTTCGGGTCTCCGGGTGGGGACTGCTTTAGGGGAATCATGGCGAAAGTTGAAATTAAGAGATTTATTATTAGGGACGTGGAACGTCAGAAGTTTGAATACAGCGGGTGGGTTAAAATCGGTCTCGAATGAGGTTAAGAGGTACGGTATAGATATCGTGGCGCTGCAAGAGGTCCGCTTGCCGGGGGAGGGCTCTTTAAGAGAAGGTAAGCACACTATTTGGTACGGCGGGGGCGAAAATTATTGTTTAGGCATTGGGTTTCTGATTAGAAATAGGTTGATATCCGCTTTGAGGGACTTTCAATTTTTCGGGGATAGGATATCGGTGGCTGTATTTCAGGGGCGGTGGTTTAAAATAAATATTTAAAATAAATGGTTAATAAACACACATTCCCCGACCGAAGACAGCGATGACGAAGTTAAGTCGGAATTTTACGATAAACTAGAGTGGGTTTTCGATAAATTAACGCGAAACTATATGAAGATAATTTAAGGAGACGCTAATGCAAAGGTGGGTAGGGAAGAAATATATTATCCGACAATTGGAAAAGAAAGTTTACACGAAATTAGTAATGATAACGGAATCCGATTGATTAACTTTGCTACTTCGAAAAATTTAATAATCAAATGTACAACTTTTAAACATAAAGATATTCACAAATATACCTGGACATCATCGGATTCACAAACACAAAATCAAATCGATCATGTCTTGGTGCAGCATAGGTGGCAAAATAGTGTTATTAATGTTAGGTCGTATCGAGGGGCGGAATGCGGATCGGATCACGAACTAGTAGTCACTACAGTTCGGCAAAGACTTTCAATAAAAACAAGGTTAGAAACCGGATCTTGTACCGAATATTTTAATCTGAAAAAACTTCAAATTCCGACGATTAGAAAACAATTTGAAATTGAACTCAAGAATAGATTTGATGTATTAGAACCATCGACCAAGAATGGTGAAGACATTGATCAATTGTGGGAAGGGATTAGGGATAATATTAAAGAGGTCAGTAATTTGTGTCTGGGTAAAAGGGAAAATAATAAGAATAAACCATGGTTCGATGAAGACTGTTTAAACTCGTGTGAGAAAAGAAAAGCCGCTAAACTCAAAGTTTTCAATAATCCTAGCGAAGACAATCGTGCCTACTTCCGAGGCATAAGGAACGAAACGACTAAATTGCTTAAAAATAAAAAAGAGAATATCTCAAAAACAAAATAATAGAAATAGAAAATAATGGAATCCAAAATAACGTTAGAGATATGTATAAAGGCATAAATTTGTCACGTAAACGTCTAGGACCAGTTACGACTGGTATTAGGGATAATAATAATAATATCATAGCGGATCCAGTAGACATAGTAAGTTAGTTCAAAGAACACTTTGATAATATTTTGAATCCAGAAAGTACTCGTCTGTCACCACTTTTGGAATTTCAAAGTGCTGAACCGTTATTAGAAGAACCGAGTATAAGGGAAGTTCAAATAGCTATCGGAAAATTAAAATCCTATAAAGCAGCGGGGACGGATAATATTCCTAGCGAGCTAATCAAAGCATGCGGGGAAGCTGGGATTTCAAAAATGCATCTTTTGATTCAAAAGAGCTTCTGGGAGTATGAGAAAGTACCCGAAGAATGGAAAGAGTCTATACTTATACCGATTCACAAGAAGGGGTCGCGGACAGATACTAATAACTATCGTGGGATCTCACTACTTCCGGTCTGCTATAAAATATTTACGTCAATCCTGACAAGCCGAATAACCGAAAACGCCGAGGAAATTATCGGAGACTATAAATGTGGTTTCAGACGGAACCGATCAACAGTAGACCAAATATTCTCCATACGTCAAATATTAGAGAAAAAATTAGAATACAACGGTATTGTTCATCAACTGTATGTCGACTTTAAAAAGGCTTATGATTCAATAGACCGCAATATACTGTATAACATTCTGACTGAACTAGGAATACAGAAGAAGTTAGTAAGCTTAGTAAAAATGTGTATGACCGAAACGTTCCATAAAATAAGAATCGGTAGTTATTTTTCTGTGAAGTTCGAGGTTCACTCTGGTCTGAAACAGGGGGATTCGCTATCTACTGTTTTATTTAATTTAGCTCTAGAACATGTTATTAGGGAGGTGATAAATACCGGAAAGGGTTTGAATTTGGGGGGAAATATATCCGTACTCGGCTACGCTGATGATTTGGTTTTACTTGGCGACGACGTGGAAACGTTAGGACTAAATACAAAAGCATTGATGAAAGCCGGCAAAGACGTAGGGCTAGAAATAAATACGGAAAAAACAAAATATATGGTTAGCTGCAGAAACTGCAATCATTTTGGCTATATTGAAGTAGAAGAGGAAATATTCGAAGCCGTTGAAAAATTTAGATATTTAGGATCTACTGTAACTAGAAAAAACGAAATCGAAGAGGAAATTAAGGCTAGGTTAAAGGCGGGTAATGCTTGTTATTTTTCGGTTGCAAAATTACTTAGCTCACGCCTTCATGTAAGCATCTGGGACCTTAGATTATTATAACCAGTAAACGATAAACCATTAAGTACCCATAAGCGAACCCAAAACATAATGCACGCACCTGGAGAGACATTTCGTAGAACTCAGGGAACCCTTAAATCGATTTTAACACGGTCGATTTATCATTTGGAAAAACAGAACATACAGAATTATGTGGGATTTTCCTCAATGTGCAGATACTGTATTTTACGTTTTACCCTATCTTTTTAGGAGTAAAATTAAGAAAGGATAAAGTGGGATAACGTCCTCTTTCTTATTTCTGTCGCAAGTCAGAGTAGTTCCATAAGTTATATTGCGGATTGCTTTACCAAGAAAGCTTGCTAACTTATTGACACCCCAAATGAAGCATTAAACATTATGCTTGTGGAAAAATTAGTCGTGGAAACAGTGAATAATGCTTCCGAACTACATCTTAATATGTCTTCTTGTGGCTTCCCTAAACGATTAACCAAGATATCGGAAATTATTAAGGTGGTGGAAAGGAGATGCAAGGAGCTGAGGGGAAGATGCCTGAGTATCAAATACCTATTACCACGATACCTCTGACGTTTCTCCTTAAGTGCCAATCAGTCAGCCTTTCTCATGTGTCACAGGGCCTTCGACGTAGTGATCGACGTTGTCAGGTGCCCACCCTGGAACACTGCCTCCCTGTCATAGAGCTTATAACTTGCCCTATGATGGAGTACGCCTATCTATTGCTTACATACTCATTTATAACATTCTTTAGGCATCTTCTTTTACCTTACAATCATTCATTATTTTCAGGGACATTTTTTGATATTGCCAAGCATAAGAAATTTCTGTATATCGTATGTAATGGTATATAAATCCTTATTGCAGTATTTCTATAAAAAAATGGTCATGATCATTCCATTTTTTTTTAGAAATTTATTAATAGATTGTTAACCTCTTCATTAATAATTATCAACTAATGTTAGACCACGTGATTCATTTTAGCCATCATACAAAATAAAGTTACATAAGGTTCATCAGCACCAACCTTCTCCTAGCTTTGAAATGGAATTTTAAGAAAAAACTATAAAATAGAAAATAAGTATATATCAACAAATAAGAAATAGTGTTAAAACTGTTGAGATGAGTGCTGTTGGAAAGTCCTTCAATATATGTATTATCAACTAGAATTTAATAAATAAGCCAATTGTGTTAAAATTCATTAACTTCTTTATACTCCATTGGCCATTTTGATTACGTTTTAATTTTATTAGGTGCGCAATGATGCGTACGTTCCATGTTGTAAATTGACTCATTTTGAAGAGCGGGGGGTGGAGGGAGGGCAACTCGATCCCTGTCAGTTCCGCGTCACACCAGATTGAAAAGGCTATTGTTTACGCTACAATAGAGATCTCTCACAATTTCTGCGTCGAGGGCATTCTGATGAGTTCCAGAAAAAACTAAATAAAAGTCAATGATTTTATTGTCGAGTGCAACAACTGACATAAAAATCTTTTATTGTTTGTTTGTTTGTTTAATGTCACTTTATGCCACTAGGGTCAATCGGACGATGCTACAGTGGGAGTCCTAAATTTCGCCTATCCAGGTATAATTAGAATAGGAATCTTTAACGAGTACATGACGTCGTAAAAACCTTTTATGTATTGATAAATATTAGGTTAGTTGTGATAACAATTATATCCTCACGAAATTATAATGATCTAAGTTCATTCAAGGGGTCGACCGATAGGGATAAACCAAGTGCTGGTATACCGATATATCGGCCGGTACTGATATCGATAGCCAATATTTCGATTTATATCTTTTTCACTTCTTCCCACATGATTTGATCCTTAGATATAGTAGGTAATATAAATTTATTTAATATAGAGATTTATTTTTTATTACAACGATTTTCTATAATCGTAGAATAAAAAACATTTTATAAAAAAAAAATTAAACCGACTTTCTTAAACAATCTTTCCGGAGGCGGCGCAAAATAGAAAATCTGTAGAGAATTTTAAGATTTTCCTAATTTTAAGTGTTATCAATTTTAAATTTTGCGCCGCCTCCGAAAAGATTGTTAAATATTGAACATGGTATTTAATATTTTAATTTAATAATTTTTATTAACAGTCAGTATGTATTCGTACTAATCAAAATAAAATTATCCGTTTTAATGCTTTTTTCCGCTTTTAATACGATTTCAATTTTGCTGGGTATTCATAAAAATCAGAAGGTAATTATTTCATACTTTTCAGTGCATTTATTTTTACTGGTTCCTAGTTTTCGAAGTCGGTTTAATTTTTTTTTTATAAAATGTTTTTTATTTTATACTTTTTAGTGGCGGAAGATAATTTCTAATGTAAGGCGGAAGGAAGCAATGCGTTGATTTCTAAAACAAATTCTGTATGCTTTTTTTTATACAGATTTTAAGTGCATTTTGGACTGATTTCGGGTCGTGAACGGGTTTTCGAAGTCGTTTTTGTATTTATTTATTTTTTTTACCTCTTTAGATACTACAAGTGAGTTTGGTTCATTAGTTGGTTGTTCTATCAATGGTGGGAAGGACGAGATCTATTCCGTGGGTCCCTCGCGAAATAAAAGTCAGCCCACCCAGGTAACGCTATACCACGTTCGTCTATCCCGGGTCTTTATATTATAATTATATCAATTTTAATCAACTTTGTATTATAATAGTCACATTATCAATTTTATGAATATGCACAGAAAATTGAAAATCGTTTGCGGTGCGTCAACCCCTGTCTACTTTGATTTTTTGTAAAGAGCAATGTTCCATCGGGGAGACACATAAAACTTTTTTTCCACAAAGACAATCTTTTTACTTTGCGGAATATTGTCTTCGGTACTTGTTTATTACATACATACATCTCTGTTCCGAGAGGGGTTGTTTAGTTTTGCTCGGCTGTAACATGAATCCGGCAACTTCAAGATGTAATTATAGGAACAGTTGGCATTTTGGCCGTTTTTCGACCAGTTTTATTGGTAAGTATAATAAACAACATATAGGTTTGTTATTTCGGTATCTGAGAATATGACTGCCTCGAAATGGAAACAATTCTTGACAAATGACTATCTTTAAGATTTTCGTCTCTAGACTCTCTTATCGAGTGCCACCCTAGGGACGTTATCGTAGCTTAAAGAAAGAAACTTAGACAATTCACCATCATAGATGGAATTGGAGATGGAAGAAAATAATATTAAAATTTTTTAGCGGGACGTATTTATTTCGTGACTGGAATAATAATAAGTCCATATTATGGTAATATCCTTAATATTTTTCTTAATTTTCAAACCAAATTTAAGCTTAGTTTATAGTTATTTGTTATCTCAAAGTCAATAATTTGGCACGTACAGCAATTTTCATCTAAACACCTCAATAGTTGCAGAAACATAATTAAAAAGCGATAATAGTAATCAAGATAACATAACAAAAGTGTCACTCCAGAGTGAAGAATCCGCACAAGATTTTATGATTACATTGTATATTAATATCCGACAGAGATCGAGTGTATCCGGAAGCTGACAGAAGTGCCTGAATCTTTGGTTAAGGCCTCTAAATCAAATGAAAAAGAGCTTTACCAGGAAGCATTGAATTCCTTTTTAATGTGCATAACGAGTGGAAGTCGGAAATCAAAATCCAATTTAAAATAATAATGGCTACGATTTTACGAATCTCTTTTAAAAAGGGCTATTAATGCTTGGCCTTTCTTTAAATTCTAAGAATTTTGTGGTTTTATGATTATGCTGTCCATCCGTCGTTTAGACATTCATTTAGGATTTTTTACTGTTATAGGTGTTTAATCTTAATGTGTGTGTGTGTGTAATCTAATCTTAATATGTTTAATGTGCTTTAATCTTCTTAAATCTATAAAAAAAATCTTTTAAGCAACCCAAAAAAATGTTCTTGAGTTTTATTTCTTGGCAAAATTTTCCAGGAACAGGGTCGAAACAACAATAACTTTGCCGGAACCATACAGAAGCGTTTTTCAGAAAACGACAGCGATATTCCACTGATATTATATATCTTTATTAAAATCTATTGTTGAAAATTTATTTAAGGTTATGTATAAGGTTTCTTCCAACAAGCACGTCAATAACTCACAAACTTTACAGGTTCTCCCCCACTCTTTTAATTCTGAATTTGATTGGTTTGTTTTCCCAACCGATTCATCGACCATTAAAACATTATTGAGCATTGCTTGAAATCAACCAAACAAATTTAGAATAAAATAATGGTGCGTGCTCGCAACACACAACTTTCACTTACCAACTTACTTAGATTAGAAATTAATGCGTTTTGTTAAGTGCCACTTCTGAATTGAACAGAACGGCTTAAATTATGAACAATGGTCTGTCATTAAAGGCGTCCTCCGCATGCATGAGTTTTATAAGTTGACTGAATATTTTTCTTTTTTTCTCCTCTATATGTTTCCTTTATTTTTATCATATCTCATATTTAGCCATTTCTTATTTTTAGGCGGAACGAGAGATAGTTAATTTCTCCATATAAACAAAAACAAAGGTACTTTATAGGAAACAAAAAACAAACAAACAAAAAAAGCCCCTACCCCATTTAAGCCCCCTCAGAACATTTTAATAATGATAAAGCTTACCTGATATTAAAGAAAAACTAATTTTCATTAAACATGACGAATTTGATTAAAATCGTTAAAGCCGTTTTTGAGATAATCGATAAAAAAGGTAAAAATTGAAAAAAAAATATGAAATAAAGTGCCACATCCGTTTGACCAATTTCGAGAAAATATTGGCTATCACATCTTTGGCATATGCATACATCAAATACCCAGTTTGATCAAAATCGTTAAAACCGTTTTAGAGTAAATAAAAAAACACGTGAAAATGATACAAAATTTATTAAGTAAAGTCCCCCCTCCTGTAGATCAATTTTGATGAAATATTTACAGTCATATCTCGGGCATATAAATACATCAAATACCAAGTTTGATCAAAATCGTTAGAACCGTTTTATGAGTAAATAAAAAAACACGTGAAAATGATACAAAATTTATGAAGTAAAGTCCCCCTTCAGGTTAATCAATTTTGATGAAATTGTTACAGTCATATCTCAGGAATATAAATAGATCAAATACTGAGTTTAATCAAAATCGTTTGAGCCGTTTTTGAGAAAATCCAAAAAAACTTAAAAAGTTATTAAATAAAGTACCCCCTCCCTTTGAGCAAATTTGATAAAAATTTTGCTGTCACATCGCGGGCATATACATACTCTAAATACCAAATTTCAGGTTCGCACGGTTTATAGTTTTTGAGCTAGTCTGTTCACACACACACACACACACACACACACAGACCATTTCGCGGGACTTGGTTATTTCGACTGAGGGGGTCCCAAAACGTGTATTTCCGTTGAAAACCGGAAGTCGAAATTTTTCACGATCGCAATACTTCCAATTACTATATATTTCATATACATATAGGTAAGTGAAAGTAAAAAAGCGAAGATAGTACATGATCAGTTTGTTATTTACCAACGTGTTTTAATAGTTTGTTGGAGCATACCTTATGATATATATATGCCATATGTTTTCAAATAAGTAAATATTTTGAGCGATAATTAAATAATTATTTTCATGTTTTATCCCAATAACTTCTTTAATAAATTAAGAACCCAAAAAAGGTTTCAATGGGACCAACTTGGGAAAATTGTCTACAAGATGCAAAAGGTTTCGTTCCAATTGGTCCACCCATCTCGGAGTAATCGGTGGACATACATAGAAAAAAAAAAAAAATTGAGTCTTAAAGCTGTGAGGTTAACTAAGGTGTCTACTGTGCTTGTATTTTGCGTTAAGTTTTTCATTAAGTTTCCTGTTATATTCCATGTTATTGTTAGTTTTTGTTCTGTGTTTATAGAGTTCTTATTATGTTCCGTTAAATTTATTTGCTTTTAAATCTAAATTTCGTTGGACATTACTTTTTGATTATCAGTGTGAAGGTTAGAGTGGACCAAGTAATCTAAATTTTATCTTTTAGCTTCTGTAAGCTACCCAGGACTTATAGGTAAGCTAATTGTATCAACTTTATAAGTTAAAAAGTAACAAACAGTAAATTAGTGAAAGGTGAGTAAAGGTTTAAAGTTTTAAAGTTAGGTTACCAGATTACTTTAGCTCACTTAATTGTTGATAAAAATGGAAGAGGATGGTGCCGAAGGGGATGCCCTTAAAGACCAACGACCCTCAGCCAAGCGACCACGGAACAGAGCAAGCTCAGAACGAGAAGCTGAAGAAGAACAAGAAGAATCAAATACGGGTCGTTTGGTAAATGAAGCTAAAAGCATCCAAAATAATTTAAGACTGTTCCTTAAAAATTTTGATAAAAAAATGAATAATGCTACCCGGAACCATATAAATAATAAAACAGACAGGTTAATTTCTATCATAGAGGTTATCACTAGAACCAATGAACCCAAAAAAGTCTCTGAAGATGATAAAATCTCAGCACTTGTCAAAAGAGTCGTCCAAGAAACATTAGAATCTGTGAATGTCGTAAAGATTATGGACAGCCAAAATTCAGAAGCACCGGTGCCAATTCAAGCAGTGGAAAACCTACCTTCCCAATCCAGCTTATATAATTCTCAAAAGTCTAAAGCAGTATCCGCTCAGGAGGAAAAATTAATTACCTTTAAGGATCCAAACCTTGTAGGAACTGGAACGTTCGAGCTCGTTCAAAGTAAAAGAAGCCGGAAGAAGGCTAAATCATTAAGGGAGAGCGAAGAATCGAACCAAGGCACAAGTAACGTAAATGAAGATGATATACTTCTACCTTTGAAAGAAAAACCGAAGACGATGGCAGACATTGTAAAATCCCTTCCACAAAAGCCGACCCTTAAGTCAAAACCGACTTATCTTACTATAAGCGGAACGGGTAAGAGCGCTATGGACATTATAAATGGGCTCCCTTCTCCTGCTGAGATTGGTGTAAGTGCCTCGATTGTCCGAAAAACGAAGGGAGACTCAATTTTAGTTCGACTAGCAGATAGTTCTCACGCCACGAAAGTTATAGGATGGCAGGCGTTGCGCGAAAACGGTCTCCAAGCGAGGTTAGCATTGAGGAAAAAACCAAAGATGGAGGTGAGGGGTGTGCCCAGTTCATGGGGCTCGGAAGAACTCGCCAGATTTCTGTGGGGAAGAATACCCGAGAAGTCGGTTCCCACGCCATTGGTAAGTGACGATATCAGGCCCCTTTTTTCCTCCATTGCTAGGAACGGATTAACGAAGAATTGGGTCCTAGAAGTACACCCAGTGGTTCGGTTCCAACTGCTGGAGATAGGTAATTTGAATGGAGGATGGTGGTCCTTGACATTCAAGGACTATCTTGACGCCCCTCGGTGCACCAAGTGTCAAGGCTACGAACAAACTAGGGCAACATGTCCAGGGGATGCCGTAATATGTATCTGGTGTGCAGTCAGTGGTCATGTAATAAAAGATTGCCCCCAGAAACAATTAAAGGTTGACCCGACTTGTATTAATTGTAAGCGAGCAAACTCCCACCCAAAATTGTCGAAACACAAGGCGGGTAGCCGAGATTGCCCGATACACTTGTCATGGTGCAAAGAGGTGGCTAAAAGAACCTATTATGAATAAAATTACCGTTCTCCAGCTCAATATGGGCCGCCGAAGGGTTGTAGCAGATGAGCTTCGTGCTCTCTGTCAACGTTATGACATCATGGCGGTCCAGGAACCGACCTGCCGTGGGAACATGGTCACGGGATTTGGTCTCACGTCGAGAGTTATAGCTCTAGGCAGTGGAGAGAGGAGGCCTAGAGCTGCCATCGTGGTTAATAACCCGAACCTCGACGTGATGGAACTGAGGCAATACTCCATGCTAGATATGGTAGCATGCTATATTAAGTGGGGTGGTGTATCCTTCACCCTAGTTTCTGCATACCTTCCTATCGGTAATGACATCGAATATGACATATCTGCCATGGAAATTATCACAAATCGAAGTAGAAATGTGATAATTTGCTCAGATACCAATTCCTGGAACACGGTTTGGGGTTCCAATCGAACGAATAGAAGGGGCGCTAAGCTAGGTGAGTTTATTGCCAGGAGTCAATTAGTCGTAGTAAATGATATATCTAACGTCCCCACCTTTACTGGTGGCATGGGTGACAGTTGGATTGACCTCACGCTAACATCACCGACACTCACAAGATACATTGTCGATTGGACCCTCAAATCAGAAACGAGTTCTGACCACAAAGCCCTGATATTTAGTATAGTGCAAGATTCAAGGGGTTCCCACGGTAAAAAGGAGGGTTATATAACCCGCAAAACCGACTGGAGTGCTTTCCGATGTATGCTGGAGGGAGAACTTGCCGATCAGGATTGGAAAGAGGGAGAATCAGATAGTACAAATGACCTGGACAACAGAGTATCCAGGGTCACCAGTGCTATCCTTGACGCTGCAGAAAACTCTCTCCACCATCGGAAAGCGAGGGCTCGACCTGTCCCATGGTGGACGCCGGGACTAACTAGTATGAAGAGAGAGCTCTACAGGGCCCGGCGATTGTACCAGAAGTGCAGATGTGACGAGAGGCGCGCTGCACTTCGGAATGAGTATAAGTCTAAGGCCAAGGTGTACCGATATGAAGTGCGTTCACGGAAACTTAGGTCCTGGGATGAATTCATCGTGGAAGAGTCCACCAAGAATCCTTGGGGTATACCCTACAAGGTGGCAATGGGTAAGATGACCCCACCACAGACGTTGGCAGCCCTTTCTGACGGAGTTTCCCAAGCAAATACTCTTGATGAGGCAGCTAACATCTACGTTCAGGCGACATATCCCAGGGACGACCCATCCCAGGACAATGAGGAGGAACAATTCGTGAGACGCACTACGGCATACCCCCCTGGCACAGACTTTTGTCCACCATGGGACATATATGATCTCCGTCTTGCTGTAGATAGACAGAAAACTGGGCGCGCTCCAGGACTGGATGCAATAGATGCGGCGATCTTAAAGAACAGTATTCCTTATCTGGAAGATAGGCTCTTGGGAATATTCAATGATTGCCTAGATAGGGGATACTTCCCAAGGAAATGGAAGATCGCCGATTTGAGATTACTCTACAAGGGTGGAGGCAGGGACAAGCAGCTCCCTAAGTCATATAGGCCTATATGTCTCCTCCCTGTGATGAGCAAGGTCCTGGAGCATCTTATCTTAACAAGTCTACGACCAGTACTTACTCGAGCTAGTCATCCACGGCAATACGGTTCTACAAAGGGAAAGGGAACCGCTGATGCTTTACTTCAAGTTCGCGCAGACGTTGAACAGAGGGCGGAGCGGTATGTCATGTTGCTGCTCTTCGACATATCCTCCGCCTTTGACAGCGTCTGGTGGCCGCGAGTCCTCCACCAGCTACAGAAGTACGACGCTCCCAGCAACTTATATACCCTCATACGCAGCTACCTCCAGGATAGATTCGTTAAGATAAGGGGCACTTCTTACGAGTTTGAAGCCTCCATACAGAGGGGATGCCCTCAAGGATCAGTCCTTGGCCCAGCTCTATGGAAGCTGGTATTCGACGAGTTGTTGGGAGTCCTCGAGGAACAGCGGTTCCCTGCAACGGCATACGTTGATGACCTTGCGGCTATAGTGGCGTCTAACAGCAGAGCCGGAGTAAAGCAAGAAGCTGAACGATGCGCGAACGTAGTTAGCCAATGGTGTGAGACAATGAAATTAAAGATGGCCGCGGCAAAGACTCAGGCCATCCTCCTGAGAGGCCAGGCTGATAGGGCGCATCCTATAAATCTGAATATTGAAGGTACCAGAATACGTCCAAGTGAGGTGGTCACTTATCTAGGAATCAGATTTAGTAGAAGATTGAATATGACTCCTCATTTGGACTACCTCGGCAAAAGGGTGGCCCATACCTTGAATGGTCTGAGTCGTCTGGGGGGCGCATTTTGGGGGCTCAGATACCCAGCAACAATGACTATTTACAATGGGGCGATTCTGAGTATCCTAAGATATGGCTCTCCAGCATGGTCCCAGAATCTCTCACACCGGCAGAAAAGAAGATTGGCGACTTTCCAGCGCACGGCTCTGCTACGGGTCACTAAGTCGTACCGGACAGTTTCTCACGAGGCGGTGCAGGTCTTAGCAGGAGGGGTTCCTCTCGACCTCATCCTGCGAGAAGATTTCTTGAAACGGAAATTCAAAACAGAAGGCTCAGCAGGTCTACCGGTAAATATCCAGGTAAGGATTGCAGAGGATCCAAGACAATGGAAAAAGATTTTACATGAGAAAACAATAGAAGAGTGGAACCAGCGGTGGGTGACAACAACAAAAGGTTCTACCTTAAGAAAATATTTCCCCACCGTTCACGATCGGTTAAAAGCAAAGTGGGTCCTCCCAGATTATTGGGTCTCGCAATTCCTTACGGGGCACGGGGCCTTCCGAGCCAAGCTACATGGCTTTGGAAAGGATATTGATCCCCTGTGCCCTACATGCAGGATACCGGAGACGGCTGAGCATATTGTTTTAAACTGCACCGCCTTCGAGGAACTGAGGGCTAAGTTAATGAGGGAAGCTGAGCTCTATATTCTGTCGGAAAATAACTTCCCTCAACTAATGGAAGAAAGAAACTACCCGCACTACAAGGAATTCGTGTACGGGTGGAAAACTATTGTGGGACCACAGCACTTCAATCTCGGAAGAAGAGGACCAGCAGTGGGAAGACCGCCAGATTAACAACTTGAAGTGGACGGAACATGGAAAATGGAAATGGAAAATTAGGCAAGGTCCATACTGCTCGTAGGGAAGATGGAACAAATTGAAGAGATAACGCACAGATCATAGCAGATTACTTCTGTTATATGGTTTTACAAGCAGCAGTTGTTTGCTACCCAGTAATGGGTAACATCCAACTGGTGCTAAAACCCGTTTTGCCCATTAGGCAAGGTAGGGCTGCAAAATAAAATAAAAAAAAATAGAAAAAAAAAAAAAAAAAAGGCACATACGTATCGAATTGAGTAACCTCCTCTTTCGAAGTCGGTTAAAAAAATAGGTTCAAGTCAACCTATCATGCCGATATTTCAATATTATTATCGGTAGCAATCGGCCTCTCGTTATTTTTTTATTTACTATTCATCACCTATAAAGATTATGTTTTGATAAGCAAGTAGGTAATTCTAATCTATTTATTTCCTAAACGTAAAAAATACATTGAAACCGATAATCGGCAAATGACTGCTAAGCCGGTAGTAATATTGGTATAGGTCGATTTCAAGTTTTATCTTCGTCTAACAGATTTGATTGCAGATGGATACAGAAATTTTTAATTTACTCGACATCTAGAAGGCTAAAAAAACATAGTAAGTATATATATTTTCTTTTTGTTTTCAAAATAAATATTTTCTCCTAACTTCTGGGCTTGCAATGGGCAGCTGTCTAGCTCCCGACCTCTTCGGTATTGTCCTCAACGACCTCCTTGATTCTGTAATACCTAAATTCCCCAACGATATATTTTCTTTTGGAATTCTTGCATGAATACTTTAAGGATTGATGAAGCCAAATTACATTAATTAACTAATCATTAAATATCACATAATCATTTATATGTAATTTGAATAAATGTAATGAATATACTTACAATATTAGCATCACGTGACTTTCTGCTGCTCGGATGCCGAACGTTCATTGTTTGCCTCATTAGTACCTTTTTGAGGCTGAGGCAGGACGTAATCCTCTCTGGGATTATTCTATCGGATTAAGATCTACCAATACAGGTATTAATAACACAACCGATACGGTAAGGGGATAATAAACTTCGTGCAAGAACAAATAATGGAATCCGTCTGTATTTCCTAACAGTAAATCTTTGTATATTACTTCAATAAATAAACAGAACCGAAAGCATTAGAAAGATATGTATAGCTATTCTACTTCTGGGCGTGGCCTATTTCGGGAGGGTATGTGGCCGTGATTTAAGCTTACTCTCATCGCGTCCTTTTCAGTTAACACGTTCACGCCGGGGCTGTAATTCATGATATCGCCCATTGTCGACTCACCATAATGATTTTCGCTCTATCGGATGGGTGTTAGACAAGGGAATTATGCAGTATTGACAATCCAACATTAATAAAATAAACAACACAATCCTACCTCCTACTTATACATCGTCGTAAAAAGTTTTGTGATTGACTAAAGTGTCCGATGCGGCAGTCTAGTGTGAGCCACACCTGGTGCCTACTACACCTAACACGCCGGCGCACAGTGTTTCGATTAGTATAAGCTAGGTGGACAAAAGTCATGATTGAAATTCTAAAAATTGATATTATAATAATGTAAACAATACATCAAAACGTAACATTCTAATATTTATTTATGTCTCACACGCTTCACCTCATTAGTAATAGAGTCGAAAGGTGTAAAATCGTGGTGTAATAGAATAAATCAGTTAACTTCCAAGCATCACTTCAATCATTAAAATTATAGTGTTCCTAAATTTTTATAGATTGATTGTTAAGGATTAATATTACTTGGACTAGTGAGTGCTAATTCACACAAATTCAGTAAATTTATCTGTTAATCAAACCACAACAAAAAAATGTTTTTGAGATGATTGCAGGATTTTTTCATCGTTTTTAAACTTCCAAATGATGTTAATGACTTGTACCCTTTTGTACCCGGGCTGATTTTTCTATATATGATAGGGGCACCTTTCAACTTAATAAAATAATATGTATTATAGCCTGCACACTCGAGTACAACATTCTTTTTTTTTAGTACTTTCTTTCCAAAATGGATATTATTTTAATAATCGTTGAACCACTCTATGGAAGAAAAATCTCTTTTCTCTTAAAGTTTCTTTCGTTCAAACATAATTTCAAAAACCGTAAAGAGGACAGAGGATGAGGTTGCCTAACTCTGCCTCCAAAATTTCTCATAAATGGGTACCTGCGGGAAAATCAAAACAACATTTTTAGGCCCAACGCTAACTTCCAAATTTCAAGGAACCACTATGATAACCGAAAAAATTGTGTAAGACATCAATTATTCATTTATGAATTATTTGGGGAATGCTAAGTAATCGAGTGGAAATGAAGAATTAGCCTATGGAATCCTGGGCCATAATATATGATATCCGTTTTTATCTTTGCAGAGGCAAGCTCTCAAAAAAATAACTTTATTCTGGGGCTAAATCCCTATACAGCTATGCACATATAAAAATAGATATCTGACCATCATGCTACACCTGTGAAAGTATCAAATATTTATTTAAGGTGAAAAAAAAAAAAAAAAAAAAAAAAAAAAAAAAAAAAAAAAAAAAAAAAAAAAGGATCATCTTAAAAGAAAGAAAGAGGATTTTGTATAGATAGGCTTTTGTTTTTATTTTTCTTCTTAATCTCCTGGGAATTGTTTTTAAATTCGATTTTCAATTAATAAAAATGTTTTATTTTATAATTAAATTACTTAATTGGTCGCAATAAATGAAAAAATGACGAAAAACAATTTTATGATTTATTATAATATACTTAATTTATGAAATATACGTAATATTAAATATAATATATTTAATTTTATAATTAAACATACTCATTTAATAATTAAATATAATCATTTTATAATTAAATTACTTAAATAGTCGAAAGAGATGAAAAAATTACGAAAAATACTTTTGTCCACCTAGCTCCTACTAAGCGAAACAGTGTGCGGCGTGAACGTGTTAAAGATGTGTGGTTATTTTTATTAGATCCCAACTTTCGACTCCCTTTTCTATTCGCTATTATTCGATATATATGCCCACAATAGAGTCCTAGGAGATCGGGAGCTTACTAAACGGCACCATATTTGGCAGGCCTAGAAAATAGCTAGATATCCACCCCTTCCTACATCACTTATTCTAGGTAAAAGTAAAATAAGTAAAAATGAATCGATAGACTCTTAGCAGTCAAAAGAATAAAAACTAACTAAGGACTTTTTTTTTAAATATTCATATCAGAAATCCTGAGAAAAATTAAATGTGGATATTGGAAGGCAAGGATTTGAAAGATAATTTTTTTTTTTTAATCTAAAATCTGAACCATGTCTTGGACTTTCAATATCAGTTTTATAATTAGTTTTTGGTATTTTATAATCTACTGTATATATATTAAACAAAGAAACAAACAATATTTATTTGAGTCAGGAACGGTTAGATCAAGTTTCATAATCTTTGTCTCCGCGTAGAACGGCAGAATGAGTGCCAAAACGTCGGGAAAAAGGTGATAGGGTGTATTAACTTTTTACCACTTTATTCGATATCATAAAAGCAAAAACACGTATCGTTCTCGGTTGTTATAGTAGCATAAACAAGTTTCTTCCACATAAATGTTATCTGAATTTTTCTACCAATGGAAAATCTTTTTCACATTTTTCACATCTAATTAAGAGTTCCTTCAATACATGCACAGTAAATGAAAACTATATATTAAAATAAATATCTTTCTATTTTTTAATCTAAATCTAACTTCCGATTGGGTGGAAGCATCTATTGAAACTTAAAAAACTTAGGTTTTTCGGTCTTCATTTAAAACTATGATGGATAAAGTTTTGAACGCTCTCCAAAATACATCCTCAAGGCCACCGTGATTTAGATTCAAAATTTCAACCCTAGTAGGTGTAGCTGTAGATATGCGCAAATTTTTAAGACATGGTAAAAACAAGATAAATCATTATAAAATGAGGAAAATTTTAGGTCATTTGAACCAAATACCTCTGGTGTCTCCGATATGTAGAGGGAAAGCATACATATAGCAAACACCTACAATAAGTCCTTAATCATCTTCAGGGATTTCTAAAGGGTAAAGATAACGCACCCCCGCTTCCGCGATGAATTTCGATTCAATGCAGTAAATAGTCTGCATCTTTCGGGAAGTTACGACTAAAACTGGATATGAAGAATTCGTGGTTTATTCTTCAGTTATATAAGTACATTTAACAAGAGTATCTACACTCGTCTAAATAAAGTTAAATTGTATTGCCTAAAAAGAAGCAGGGAGAGATATTTCTTCTGTATTAATTTACCCTCCCCCTCCCATGAGTCCTTAACAAGGGAAAGGTCCATTTGTTTTTAACTACTGCTGTAAAAAGATTAATTTTCCTAGGAATAAAAAAAAATCGCCTCTGCTAAGTAAAACGTATGGAATGTTTACTCTCCTCCAATATTAGTTACATTTACCGTCAAGTTGGCAGAGGGGAAAAGGATTTCTTCAACCCTCCTTCATTTTAGTTTTGGATGAATTCAAAGAAGAAGGTAGGTACATCAATCAAACAAGCCGATTCGAGATACCTGTATTCAAGTTTAAGTGAATTACAGAATATTGAATAGATAAGAACCTCTGAGTGAAAAAAAATAAAAATTGTATACATCAAGAAAACTAATACTTTCCTCGAATTCAATGAAAAAATCCTAAGGGCGATAGATAAAGCTCTGAATGAGGGATTTTTTTCTTTCCTTTTTTTGATCTTTATTAAAAGGTATAAAGGGAGTAAACAAAAAGAAAGAATGTTTTTGAGAAAAGGATTCTGTTTTAAGCAATCATCTGAAATCTGAGAGGCGGAAGAGGGGGTAATTCTCTCTTTGTCGGCGGTTAAAAGTGAGCCCTTTGTGAGAAGTGTCCACCGAGATAAGGCTTGCTTTGAAAGGGCGCGTCCGTTATCATAGCCTTAATGACTTGATCTGCCTTCCGAGGTGAAATTGCTGCCTCTTTTTTTTATTTTTATTTCTTCTTAGCGCTTTTTCCTTGCTGGTCATCTTGAAAATTATTTTCTAAATTAAAAAAAAAATATCCAAGCAAGCAAACCAACGCTTAGTGTGGGGATGATCCATTGGCAATGGTTACTAGAATTGGATAATTTCCAGCGCCCCAAAACCTAGGCATACTATAAGGCGAGGTACATAATTATAATACACATATATCCTTTTTTGTTCATATTCACAAACGATTTCAATTATTAGGAATGAGTGCGAAATTAAAAATCTTAAAATCCTACCAATTTTTATCAAAAAGAAAATATTTCATCGATAACATAACTAAACAGAGGATTGATAATATGACCCTGAAATTAAAAAAAAAAAAAATATGTCCTGCTATCCGCAATATTTTAATGAATCATGCAAACCGGTCGGGGATAGCCGAGGGTGTCAGAGCTCGACCCGCTTTAGCATTCTCGTTCTAGAGCAGAACGGAATACGCATAATTATGAAGGAATGTCTCTCCTTAAATCCTTTACTTTACCCATGTTTTTACTGAACCATATTAGTTTGTAATTTTATTTTGTCTGGGATAAAAAAGGAGGTTTCGGAAATTTGATTTTTACAGCACAGTCAAATAGACATTTTTAATTCTTATTATCGGTTAAATGCCTTTATGAGTTCATTTTTACAAAACACGTATGAATCTTTCAATCTGAATGCTTTTCGGTTATTCTCTTCAGTATAAAGTTTTCGATACCTAAATTAGATTTTCTTTCAATACCTCGGTTTCTTTACGAATAACCATTTCTTTGAAAACGCCGAGGAATTAAAAAAGGGGGAAACAAGTTTAAACTTTGTACATTTAAATGCTAATGCGTTGCGTCCATCTCCCATAGCTGATAGGAATTTACCTGGCCACTTTGAGTTGCTACTCAAGTTAAACTTTATTCAGGAAAAAAAAATAAATAAAAAAACTTCTTGAAGCTGCTTCAACTGTTTATTAAAGATGACTGACAGAGGGTCCGGGGACTCATTACCAAGCACTTAAGCAGTCATAAAATACGAAAAGAAGCTAATAATCTTTAAAAGAGCTTTTACATTAGCCAGCCAGATTTTCATGTTAATATTTTACGAGAGTTGGCGGTCTTGTCATCCAGGAGGGTCGGTGGCCTTAGGAATAATTTATTGCAGGGTGTAATTATTTTTACATCCATGGCTTTAATAATTTTTTGATAATTTTGTAAATTATGGTAAAAAATGATGTCGCTCAATCCTTTCAATTACATCACAAAAAATCATCTATTCCTAGTAATGGCTGTTTTCTGAATGCCCTTAAAGGGTAGTATATCAATGAAAGATCTTTTAATCTTCAACTCAATCCAAGCAACATCTATGACATTATTAAGAAGAACGCCATCAATTAAAAGGAAAATTTTAAAATTTAAATAATTTATATTTATTATTTTTTCAACATGTCAGTTAATCGTATTTTTAAAAGTCAGTTACCAAAAGATCTGCTTGAAATACGATGTTCATTTGTTCCCTTCTGAACTTTAGGTTCACTTGCCTAAAAAAACATATTTTTTGAGATATAACGTTGATAAAAGGAGTGACTTATCTGTGAAAAGATACCCACTCCGCGGAAATAGAATATTTTTTAGAATTACATAATCAAATCATGTACCTACGCTCCTCCTTATGGAATATAAAGTTCTCTCTCTTGATGGCATAGTCGAGCTTTCCAGTTGCATGCAATACTGCTTGCAACACCTGCATACTGCCACATATCCAGGGAATATTCATTCTTACTTTGGGATCGATATTTTCAAGCAAATGGTTGAGGTTTACCTCAGTACCGTTTCCGACATCGAGGGGTCTCCATTTATCACAGAGACGGAACCCGGGGTTTATATCCCAGACTAGTGAACACATTCATCATGGTTTGCGAATCTCTTGGACAACAGTTTTCAATCGGACTCAGTTCGCTGTGTAACCGATGCAATACACGAATCCAATATTTCTTTTTATTTGTTAAAAAGTTATTTATTACTAATGCCAATAAATTAATAATTATGTAAAAGATAGTGAGTGGCGTAGATTTCCGTTCATAGTATTTATACCCCCCCCCCCCCCCCCCCCAAAAAAAAAGACTACAGAAAAAATGGGTTTTCTTGCTTAAACTTATTTTAATAATTAAAGAGAATGATGCTAATAGTTTTTTTCACCGCAAAATACTTATTGGGAAAATCTAATATTTAGAAAGCATTCGGTACATTGTATAATTTTGTAACGCTTATCTGAGTTTAAATAATGTTTATGAGACGAATATAATAATTCACAATGTTAGCCAAAAAATGCTACAAAAGTATCAACTTAACGTAACGAACCAGTAACAAAAAAGTAACCACATGATTCGATCTTCAGAGCAAGACTAAAATATTTTTGAACTGTCACAAACATGTACTAGAACAGATGATAACTGTTCCAACAGTCTAGAACTCCTTTCAATAATATGATTTGAGTTTCACGTCACACTGCTCTGTTTAGTTTCATTCCTCTTTCTTGTCTTCTTCTCCACAAGGGCCTGTGGGATATTTTACTTGCTCTATAGTGACGGACAGGAGAGTGAGTCTTGTTGTGAGGTCAAATCATGTGACAACTGTTGCGTTACTTTATCGTTACAAGTTGATAATTTTTGTAACCTTTTCAATAATTTGTCTTGTGCTCTTTTTCATATTTATTTTACACTGCTTTAAATTGGATTAATTCAAAAATTGTGAAGTAATTAAGTAAATAATATCAACTTTACTTAAGTGTACAAACAGTGATGTAATGACTGGCTAATTTATAATAAGAGCGGACCAAATCTAAATAGCAAAATTTATGCAAGTATCGGTATCCTTAACCGTGTTATGTATTCTATCTCTATGTTGTGCTCTCACTCTCTTGATTTTTTATGTGAAAATGTCTGGTACATGTTCTGGTAAAAGTTTTGCGTAAAAAGTGTGTGCCTGGATATGCCAAAAATGTTATTCATGTTTTATTTTTTCATGTTTCCTCAAAGTATACTGACTTTTTCCGGTTGTTCAGAGTTTTCCTCATCCGCAGAGATATTTTACTAGGATTTTCTGCTAATCCTTTCCTTTTGAACATGTCAATAATTTTAGGGAGCAATTAAAAATGATGGGATTCAAGTCTTCCGTTGATTAGCTATTTAAAAGTTAAATGAATATTTTATTTTACTTTTACTATCTTTAAGTCATATGCATGGTATAGGCAGTATACATGTTTATATGTAATAATTCACTTAATGAAAACTGCACTAATTTCGTTTTATTTAGTATAATATTGATTATACAATCATGTTATCATAACCATCATATATCATTATTAATATTATCAAATATCTTTAGGTAAAAGACCAATCAAAGCTAATGACGCAGCCTTTTATTTACTTTTTTCCCCTTCCTTATTATGGGCTAAACCTCTATTGAGTACGTCGCTCCTACAGATAAGCGTTAATTTTTTTCGGTATCAGCAAATTTTTCTTGGTCAAGTCTGCTTCCATTCTTTGAATTATGATTGAAAGCGTGACCTTCCAAGTACAACGCTTAATTACGAGTTATGAGTAGTATAGTAGTTATCTGAAGTTACGAGCTAAGGAAACTCTCGTTCGGTTAGAAGGAAAAGACCTGCTTCTCTTAACAGCTTGACTCTCAATACCTAATGCAGAATGTGGCGACATGCTTGGTAGTCCTAGGAATGCTGCAACTTCAGCATAAGGAGTCAATGTCAATACCAGGTAGGTCTCCGGTATTTCCCAAACACAGTGAGTAAGTAGATGGAACCACTTTCTTTCTATATACGAAATGACATAGAGTACTTTTGGACTGTCTTCTATAGGACTGGTCGCCCATGTCGGTTTAACTCTTTAATATAGATAATCTTTCTCCGATGCCGATCGTCTTCATCCGGAATTTTGCTAGAAGACCCGCTGTGCCTTTCCTTTTTTTACGAAGATCATAACATGTCCGGCATGCAATTTGCCGGTCAAGTCGGTTGAAAAATAGGTTTATATATTTCTACTTATTTGAGGTGTCACTTTTTATCCATTGTTTTATTTATTATTATTATTTTTTTATTATTGTTTTTTATTTATTTTATCCATAGTCATTTTATCCTTGCTTTTACTCCAAAAAAAAAAAAAAAAAAAGACTGATTAATTTTATTTAAATTCCGCTAAACTGTACTCCCTTGTCAAGAAGCTTCATCCGCGGTTTTCAGTTTTTTCAGAAAGCGGTTTTTCGGAAATGCCCTATTCAAGCAATCATTGAAAATAGAAAAATGCTGATCTTCAATTTAGGGGATAATATTCTTCAGCATTGCCTCAACAAAAGGCATCTTAACATGCTGCGCGTCCAAGCATCCGTCTGTCAACTGCAGTCTGAGGATTGTTTCTCGTAATTTACAGTTAGGAGATTCCATACGTCTCATGGTGGGCACAGGTCTGTTCCGAGTGAATACATCTGGCTGTTCTTCTTACGACTAAATATAAGGAGCGATGGACTGGAGAATTAGGCAGGTTCTGAAGCTCAAGTATATGGTTATTTTAGTGTTATTAAGTGGTAATTTTTTTTAACCTGTTTAATTATTTATGTTTCAATAATAATTGGTGTGGCATTTTAAATTATTTGTTTAACGTCCCTTTTTGCTACTAAGGCTAATCGGACGATGCTACAGTGGGAGTCCTAAATTTAGCCTACCAGGTATAAGGATAGGGATCTTTACCGAGTACCTGACATAGTATAGGCTCGGGACCTCCATTTTACGTCCCACCGGAGGGACGGCATAGCTAAAGATTTTTTACTCCCTTTAAAAAATCCTAGGGCCACCACGGGACGCGAACCCACTACCTTTAGTATATCAAGTTGCCATGGTGACCACTACACCACAGGTGACCCCGCATTGTAAATTATTATTTTCGTTTAATAAAAATTGTTTAACCCACATAAGTGTTACAATATAATACATAAAATATGCTCTTTCTCCCGAGCAGCTTAACTCTTATACAGACTGTTATAAGCCCGGAAAATGTTGTATTCGAGGAGGGGTAGGACTTGCTCTGTGATAAGCTCATTACGATTATAACTCATAAGTACTCGGCAGAGTATTATCCCCTTTGTTGAAGGCCTGCTCAAAGCTATTTTATAGGGCATGCCCGAGCTTTGGTCAAGGGTTTATAGTTTTTCGCATGAATCATATCCAGAAATGAACATTGAA
Organism: Aelia acuminata; assembly: GCA_911387785.2. Taxonomy (NCBI): domain Eukaryota; kingdom Metazoa; phylum Arthropoda; class Insecta; order Hemiptera; family Pentatomidae; genus Aelia; species Aelia acuminata. The sequence continues at coordinate 97,372,611 of OU426978.1, forward strand.
ATAATGATAATAAATAATTGATTAGTCCTTTGTTATTCGATCACTAATTCAATTCTTTGATTATTTTTTCTAAGAAACTAAACGGAAACATTTGATTTTGGATTATCAGAAATTCAGAATAAAGCTAGTAAGTATTAGCGAGAACTATCTTCATGGATACATCTTATATTTTCCCCAATACATTTTAATTAGCATTGATGTTAGGAAAACATTTTTATTTGTATGCACAGTTGTTGCTCCATCCTAATTTACAATAACTATAATTAGATGTGTCGCATGGCGTCTGCAAGGGGGCAAGGGAGCCACCGCTTCCCCTTGGAAATTTTGAGAAAGAAAATCCACAAATTAAATAAATTCGTACTCATTTATTATTTTTTTAAGCATGTTTATATTTCAACTATTAAATATCAATAATTTACAGAGAACATTTTTTATTACCGTAAAATGAGGTGACATTGTGACTAATGGGGTGACTTTGTGACAAGCCTACTTTTCTCCAGTTTTTGAATTTCCCTCCTTAAAAAGAATCAGGTTAGGCAATTCAGTGTACTTGTCAGTTGGTCAGTAATGTGCTGCAATCTACTGGCCACATATAACTTTCATTCCATTTATCATGGTTCTTTATTTCATATATGTTTGATTGTTTTCATTTAGCTGAAACTTTGAAATAAAGCACCATGGTAAATGGAATGAAAGAAGTTATATATGGCCAGTAGGTTGCAGCACATTACTGGCCAACTGACAAGTACACTGAATTGCCTAACCTGATTCTTTTTAAGGAGGGAAATTCAAAAACTGTAGAAAAGTCACCCCATTAGTCGTCACAATGTCACCTCATTTTACGGTATGTCAAGTTTTTCAGGTCCTGCCATAAAAGAGAGGATAGGTCGATATCGGGGAAAATAGAATTTTAGCTCAGTATGATAAATGACTGAAAATGACAAAATAAAATAAAAAATTGCTGAATTAAAATTAGTGATTCCCGTTTCAATACTTTCTGAAGTACATCATAAATATATATCATCTTTGTACTTAGCCCGATATCGACTTATGACGTATTAGGTTAATATGTCTGAAAAAATAAAAGAATATCCTTTTAAAAATTTTCCATCATTTTTCGTTTAAACCGTTTTTTCGGTTAATCCGATGAATTTTATCCTGACCCGATTGCGGATGAATTGACCCAATCCAACGGATTGCGTGTCAACCGCTGTACTAATTGAATCAACAAATAGAGAAAAAATATATATTGTAAAAAAGCTTCAGTGAAATATTTTTCAGTAATATAAATACATTTTTTTAATTGGAAAAGGAAAAATATAATGGAAAACACATAGATATTCATACGTAGGGATCACATAAAATAAACACAAAACTAATAATTGAACAACCAGACAAACAACAGATTCCAATTACGAACAAAGTTAACATACACGGACTAATGAATAATCAACATCGTCAAGGCTATTCGCAGAATCTATAAATTTTATAATCACAATAATGATAAAACAAATTAAAATTATACTTAATAATTGTTCAAATGAACTGTCTAAATAATTAAATTATGTCATCATAAATATAATATAAGTAGAATAGCAAGGTGATGATAAAAACAATAGTTGAGCTACTGAACAATGAAGTGTCCTTTTAACCTAAAAAACTATCCTTGAAAATTTCCTAATAATAAAAAAAAAAAAGGCTTGAGATTTTTAAAATAAATTGAATGGCTTAAAATGCTTTTGTTATTTTATTTTATTATATTTTTTTGAGGGGTTGAGGGCTTTGTTTTAGGGGAAGAGAATTAATTTTTTTTTTCGTGTATCCCTCCTCCATGCACCTGTAAAATATAAAAACAAAACCACCCTCGCCCTCCCTCGGGGCGAGGCCGATGATACAATAACATCTGTCTCTTGTTTTTCTGTTCCCCTCTCGCTGAGCCTTCTGCTTCCGAACTCCTCATAGTAATAAATTTGTAGGAACTTTTCCTGTTCATTTAGTGGTGTACACCTTCCCCACGCAGGTTGGGGTTATCGAATGGGATGAAGGGGAAAAATAAAAATAAAATGAAAAATAAAATATGCAAAAAAAAAAAAACATAAAAAAAAAACATTCCATGCCGTTCGACAGGTAAACAACAAGAAAAGTATCATTCCATCAAAATTGTATTTACGGGACCAGAATTCCGCTCGAAATACAATGCGGTGGTATTTGTTAAAAAAAAGTTAAAAAAGCTAATGCCATCCAAAAAAAGTAATATATATATACACTTTTTTTCTTATTATATATAATATACAGATATATCCCATATCGATCGTTGGATGGTAAAGCGAATTAATAGAAACTGATATAAAAAAAAATTATTTAATGGATAAAATTTAGGATTAAAGTATTGTAAATTAGGAGGTTGATAAACCTACAGTAATTTCATCAATCGATTTTTCGAAAATACGTCATCAAGCTAGTACATAAATATTGAAATGTTTATATCTGTGCCCGAAGGCTAACACCATAGTTTTTTTTTAATTTTTTTAAAACTTATTTCGAATTTTTTTATTGAATTTACTTTTCTACTATGAATTTAAATACCATGGATAAATAGTTTCTAAAATGTGTTTATTATTACCAATAGAGATTGGTTTATGAACTTTTTTTCACATTGTTATTAACGTTTAACTAAAATGTAATTGGAAGCATATATCACGGTATATAAATCAACAGTAAAAAAACTTAAATAGATATGGTGTTGCTTATATCCCAGATACACATATGTTGCTTAATACTGTTGACAACGCCTAATCTCATAGTAGTGAAGGTTTTTTTAAAGCACATAAAGATAATATCCTTACACAACCGTTAAATTTCTATTTCTATTCAAGCAGTATTTATGAATTGTTAAAAAAAAAAAAAAAAAAAAAAAATGTCATAAACAAAAGGCACTGCTAAAAATTTAACGTTTTTTCTTCAAACAGGGAAAAAAGTTATTATCAACAGCTATTATCCAAAATGATCTGCACCATAGTAAAAAGATCACTCGGAGGCTTTATATGTTTTCTTAAGATATTTCAGTCTACTTTCGAACTTCAAATTCACTCCCCTGAAAAGACATGTTTTTTTGAGATATGACGTTCTTGAAAGGAATGAGCGATGTGTGCATACTTAACTAATTTAGTATTAAGGAAACCATAAAAGTTCGACTTTCGCTCAAATTTGTGAAATGTAGTCTAACATTTCCCTTTCAAGTTAAGTGAGCGAAATTTAAATATTCCTTTGAGGTTGTTAGTGATTTCATTCAAATCACTTCCTTGGACAAAATTTCAACCAAAACCTAACAAGGCTTAAAAATGTACTGAACCCAAGACCCTTAATGGGTTGAAGATTAGCATTTTTGTTGTTATTTTTAACTGATAAAAATAAGAAATAAGAAACCACGCTTAGTATTTTTTTTTATAAGCTTGTGCTGCACTTGTATACTTCAACATTCTGCAATAACGAGTAACACTAAGAATATATATATATATATATATATATATATATATATATATATATATATATATATATATATATATATATATAATTTTTTTTTTTCTCAGTACAGTTTATGAGATCCAATTGTGTGATATTAATTCCTAATAACCAAATCCAAGAATGAGAATTGGAAAAAGGCATTAGCCTTCTCTAGCTTAATTCTAAAATATAATAAAAGTAAATGAAGAATAGGAGTGATAGACAAAATGGCAAAGCTACACTAAGGTAGGGCGAGCCTATGAATGCAAAGGAGTGGGGGAAACGTGAGAAAGAACAAGAAACTAGAAGAACTTTAAGAAGCAGATGCGAACGTGACAATATTAGATAGCTGAAGACTCAAGCTGCACCTAACTTCGCATTTATCTCTTCCCTTTAAAAAATATATATATTGCAGACGTGATTTTTGCATCAGCTAACGCTAACTCTAATTATTTAAGAAAATATATAAATAATTGTTTTAAAAAATTATATTTACGGACAAATTCAGAATAGCCCTAAGGAGATTTAAGATTTCGTCACAGAGTGATTAAATGACGTTTACTAACTTATTTGACGCTAAAGTCCAGTTTGGAAATTATGTTTCCTCGCAGTTTTCCTCCAGGCGTCCCTTAAGGAATCGAAATAATAATTCCTTAAAAGCTCTTTTGCTTCTGTCCAAATTACAACACCATTCGCAGAATCAGCTATCCATGTCATTAGACTAGAAACTCTTCCAAATGACATTTTACTGATTACGATTTCATCAGGAACGGGTAGAAATTGAAATCAAAAGATGGAAAGAGAAATTTTACCGGTTCATTGTTTTCGAAGTCGATTTAATTTTTTTTTTTTTTAATCTTTTTTGTTTCATACTTTTTAGTGGCGGGTGATAAGTTGTAGAAAGCCATACGTTGGTACCTAAAAGAAAAATTGGGTTTTTTTTCAAACAGATTTTAAGGTCATTATGTACTGGTTTTTGGTTTTCGAAGTCGTTTTTTTTATTCAGTACCCCTTCACGGCTATATAGTGACAATACAGGTGCAAAAAAACTATTCCATGGTGGGTAGGACGACATTTATTCCGTGGGTCCTTCGTGAAATAAAGGTCAACCCGCACAGGTCGCGCTCTACCACGTTCGTCGATCCCTGGCCTATATATTATAATTGTATTAACAGTCACCTTTTCAATTTTATGAATACACACTTTACTTGCATTACACAACTTTCAACACCCTCCCTACTTTTGACTATAAATGAACTTATTTTTTTTTTTACCAGCATTCTAGTGGGAAGGAGACACATAATTTTTTTGTCACAATGACTATTAGTGCCTTTGCTTCATTGTAGTATTGTCTTCAGTACTTGTCATTTACATATATTCATTTGTGTTTGCTCTGCTGTCACATAATTCCGTCCACACCAAGATGATTTAGGTACGCCACTAAACAGTCGATATTTTGGCCGTTGTTAGACAAGATATCGTGAATGGGGGATCGATGGCCTATAAGAAATTGGAACGTAATTTTTGAATTGCGATCGCTTGAGTATTCTTCTGAAAACTAAGACGATAATACATACTGTTCCGGGAGGGACCGTTAATATTTTTTTATTTAAATCTATCGTTGGAAAAGAAGCGATTTAACTAAATTGTATTTCCGAAAACGGCATCATTCGATAGAAGTTCCCGCAGCAAAAATGGGGCAGGATAAAAGCGACAAGGTTTATTATTTATTTATTACTACAAAGGATATTATTATTCTCGATACTACATTACTGATTTAATTCTAAAATCTTTCTTAGTTGAGTCAATCATGTTCGTCATTCCTTTTGATGAATCGCTGACTAAACTTAGGAGCGAAATACCTAGAATAATATCCTTCGTAATAAAAAATTATTCAGAAAAAGAGTTGCAAAACACTTTGGCTTCAATTCAAGCGGGGTTGCCTTTCTGACACTAATCATTTTTATGGCTCCTAAATTTTTGCTGTGGGGACTTTCTTACAATGAGGTTGTTTTCTGGGAGATATCTAGTTATGAACATCAATTTTAATTTCTTTAACACCCTTAACCCTTAACACACTGTTTCTTTTTATTTTTCTGATCATTTTAAATCATTTCTACTTTCCTGTAGAATATCCGAATAATTAGTTTTGACTTATTCAATAAAATTACACTTACTACATAGTCAATACAAATATTACATGAAATTGCAATTATCATTTTGGAATTTCTTATTTGTGTCGCTTTTTATTATAACCTCAAATAAAGTAAAAGGGCATGAAACCAAGACCAATGAATTTCAGTTAATTCCAAAGTTATTTTATGAATAATGAAATACAAATATTTGTAAACAAAACAAAAGTATAATTTCTTAAAAATAATATTTCATTTTGGGATTGTTATTTCAGGGGAACATTAATAAAACGCAAGACAACGAATAAGGGCTTCTCTTCTCTTTGCTTTTAATTTTAAGTTGCCTTCCAGTTATGAAGTTTATTCCAGTGTTATTCTTGACTTTCTCTTAAACACAGAAAAAAAGAAAAATGAATACTAAAAGACAACATTTTCGACCGATGACTTTTTTTTTTATTCTTCCGGAATTACTTACCAGAAACTTGAACAAGAAAAAAAAAAAAAACAATCAATGCAGGAAATCGTTTCCTCTTAAAATTAACACCATAAGTTATATTAATTCTAAATACTTTAATATTAAAAAGAAAATGTTAAATCAGTATACAATTGAAGTCTTCTTAGTTCACCGATATTTAAATTTCTTTTTAAACCTTGAAAATGAGAAATTGTTGAAAAACGAAAATTAACTTTTATTAATTATTTTATCTAGCATTCAGAAACAGTAATTGAATATTCAAGGGGGTAAAAGTGGTAAGTGGCGTTACGGCAAGAATTTAAATATTTCAATATATTAGGGACTAAAGTGATATATTTTTGTTAATTTCTTTCCCCGCTCCCAAGAATTCAATATTAGGTTAAAATCTAATTGATAGATGTGATCATTGACGATACCTTACTATAAATACTACTATATACTATAAATAATAATAATATTAATATACCTATAAAAAAATATAGGAGATACAAACTCAAAAAATGTCACTTATCACCTTCACCAATATGATCCTTCAATTATAAAAGAAAGAAAAATAAGATAAGGGATCGAAAGGATAAAAATTACAAAGTAAAAAATAAACTTATCTTAAATACTATTTATTATTAAATATCATCACATGATTCTGATGAATTATGTATTATACATATTTAAATTGCTAATATTACTGCGCTAAATATAACTTTCTATGATATTTTAAGACATAATTTGTCGTACTACCTCCATTGCAAATAATAAGAAAATAGAAAATTTCTCTACATAATATCGTTTTTATTTTTTTTTTTTTTACTTTTTGCAATAATGTCATACATCACAAAAATATTTATCACATCATACATCTCAGCTCAAATTAACACTGAGGTTTTTCAACAAATCTCCGATAGCTTTCTAATATAAATATTTGTTATCTCTACTATTTTACTATTTCTAGGTTTTTATTTATTGAGGCCATACGTTACCTAACTGATTTGTTATTGTTACAATGCTTTCAAAAATTAAAAAAAAAAAAAAAAAAAAAAATCATGGGCAATTATCAAGTACGTAAAAAGCACTGTAGTACAATACGCAAACAAATATGTATTTTTATGAAAATTTGGCCATAAATTTGTATTATTAGTACGAATCGAAGAGGTTATAAAGGATGAAGAGGGGTACAATTTAATTTTGCTCAAAGTATGTTGATTGATAAATCGTTTTTAATACATTAATGCTTCTGGATCTAATATAAATAGCCACATTATACCTATTAAAGTAGTCGATAGTTTACATGTTATTAAAGATTATAGATGGAGAAAAACATTTGAGACTGAATGATATCTAAACTAGCAAATTATTATATAAGTATAAACATATAAAATCATGAAAAGAGGAACATCTTATGAAATCATTCTAATGACGATGGAGTCCGTAGATTAAAAGTTATCACTGATTAGATGAAAAATCTCAGTTCGTAGATAATGCGTCTTCACAAAAGTTTATGGAGAAAGCTCAACCATATTTATTGTTTTTCATGGATTCGTATTTATTTATTAAGACATTTCTATATAGTACAATCTTTGCATATTTGAAACCCGTTAACTAATATTTGTTAACGAATATCGCTATTAATAGTGATTATTTTATTAAATATTTCTATTATTTCGCATTAGATTTCAGTAATTAAAATTTATATGTATAAACATAGATATTTGACGCTTGACAATCTCCCCTTATTAATGATTATATATGTGCTCACATAAAATTTTGACAGTAGCGACGTCATTCAGTCTCAAAATTTGATTTTCCATTTCCAATTTATTATTACTTTTAGGCTATTGACCGCACCATAATTGAAATGGTCTCATCGGATTCCAAAAAAATTAAACTATCAAAAACGATGCATAAGTCGAAATAATTAATTAGAATTAAATAGAAATAAAATGAAATATAATATAATTTTATTATCCAGGGATTGACGTTCCTTGAGATTACCGAATTTTCACACCCCTAATCCCCTTTAAACCACTACCACCCCCCAAAAGCCTCCCCCGTACTACCATTATGAGATTAAGACAAAATTTCCTTAAAGTACTAATCTTTTTTTTTTTTTACAGGGTCAATCTTGGTCCATTTTCCTTGTACTACAATATTATTTTAGAATTGTTATAAACGTAATTCACTAGAAAAAATTCGAAGACCAGAACATAAAAAAGGAATGACTTGACTTGTCGAATCAACTGCCCTAAACGACAGTAGCCAAATCTAACGTTCCAATAACTTCTATGAATGGATCGAGTCAAATGGAGCGACAGATATTTCCTCCTTTTTTATTAAATCGGCTATTCTGTTCAGAGTTGCTCTACTGCGTAGCAGAACTAGTATTCAATTGAGAGGAAATTCGATTTAAGCACTTCGCAATTGACAGAAATGACAGGACTCTTATGAAATGACGCGAAACTTATTTGCAGGGAAATGATACTGAATTTATAAATAGAATTTTTCGATAGAAATTATTTTCAAAATATTTGAATTGAATTTAATAACTCGTTGTATGTTCACTTAATGTGAGGAAGAGTTTATATATTCAGTTTTTTTTTCTTTTTTTTCTCTTTCCTAATCTCTAGAAATCTCTTCCATTTTTTGTTTTTTTCAACTTTATTTTAGATTTTTGAATATAATTACCTAGAGTAACATTATTAATTAACTCTTTTGTTAATAGTTTTGTCAAAATTTTCATCAATTAATATAAATAACATTTAAAACATTTATTTATTTCCACAGAATTACGACCGCGATGAAACTATTAATTTGTGATATTTCTATCTCTCCCCTATGTTTATTTATTTGTTATGATTATGGTATATATTAGTTTCTATATGTTTTTTTTAAATTATTTATGATCTAAGCGTAATGGTTATTAAAGTTTTTTTGTATCTGTTTTATAATTTATTGAATTTTTTTGTTTGTTTTTGCTTTATGGCCTAAGACATTTCAAGTCATCAATGCCTAATGGTTGGTATTTATTGTTTTTATAAGTTTTTTATAATATTCATTGCTTTTTCCTTTTTTGTATTTTGTATTAAGAAGTTTTGTATTTAAAAAAAATCAAAGATATAGTTATTTTTTATGCTGTGTTCTTATAGGACTGGTGTATTTGTATTATTTTACTTTTTTACAGTTGTTTTTTTTCTTTGTTATTCGGGTTTTTAATTTTTTGAGGTCTCACCAATGTTTCTTTTGTTAAAGTTTTTGCATTCTATATCGCAAATTACATTCTGTTTTTCTAGTTTCTTTATTTTATCTTTCATGTTTTTTATTTTATTTAACAACAAATCAAAAGAAATAATTAAATATAGAGGAGAGAGAGAGGAATGGGATAGAATCGAAATTAGCATAAGGTCCAGATATAGACAACACAGAAGTGTGACAGAGGAAGTAGTTCCGCAAACACAAATGAATGTATCATTCGTTTCTAATATTAATCAATGACAAATGTTTATTACATAAAAAATTTGAAAAACTGCTGGTTGTGGAGTATTTAATAATGTTACCCTATGTATTTATATTAAGTAATATAAAAAAACATTTTATAAACAAAAATTAAACCTACTTCGAAACCTACGACCAGTAAAAATAAATTCACTGAAAAGTATGAAATAATTATCTTCTGATTTTCATGAATAAACAGCAAAATTGAAAATGGTATAAAAAGTGGAAAAATGCAATAATACGGATAATTTTATTTTGATTTGTACAAATACACACTAATTAATTGTTAACAAAAATTATTAAATTAAAATATTAAATACTATGTTCAATACAACACAATCTTTTCGGAGGCGGCGAAAAATGGAAATGACATGTTACTGATACAATTCCATTAGTAGGCATTGAAATCAATATATGGAAGAGAAGATCCATTTAGAAGATTTTCATGATGTCTAGTGTTAAAAATTTTATATTATGCGCCGCCTCCGAAAAAATTGTGTTGTATTGCACATAGTATTTAATATTTTAATTTAATATTTTTTATTAACAATTAGTATTTATTAGTATTTGTACAAATCAAAATAAAATTATCCCTCTTATTGCATGTTTCCACTTTTTATACCATTTTCAATTTTGCTGTTTATTCATAAAAATCAGAAGGTTATTATTTCATACTTTTCAGTACTTAATTTTAATTAGAAGTATACAGCTGCTGTACATAATATAGATTTGGGTCTTCTAATTAATCGGCCTTTGCTGGAGGGTGTACTATAGTGAATTGGACTTTGTTCACCCTGAGTGTTTTGGGTGTCCTAGGGTTGGGGAACATTGGTTGAGATTTGTATCTGCCCTGTGTGACTTCAAATGATTTGTCTGCCTGTTTTGCTGGTCTGTATATATATTAAATACAGATCTTAAATGATTGTGTTCACAAATGTTTTTGATTGATTAGTTGTAATGTTAAATGTTTTCAGAACTGTAGATGGCTCATAAGAGCCGAAACGTCTTATAAATAAATAATTGTTGAGACTAATTTGGTCCCCTTCTTGATATCCTGTTGAACAATATAGTCTCAAGAACTGAATGTCTTATAAGAAACAAATGTAGAAAACCGTACGTTGGATAAAAAATATTCGAAACCTTTTTACACTCTCCCACGTTCGTCTTTCCCGCGCCTTTTTATTATAATTATATAAACAGTCACCTTTTCAATTTTATGAATACACACAGAAAAGTGGGAAAGTGGTGCGTATATTATACAACTTTCGACACACTACGTTTTATGGTTATAAATGGATTTTTTTTTTTTTAAAGGATCAATGTTCCATTGGGAAGGGAACACATAAAATGTTTCTCCACAATGACAATATTTTTCCTTTGCTAAATATTGTCGTCAGTACTCGTCATTTACATACATCAACAGTGTTACGAGATGAGTTAAGTTAAATATACATAAATCCGGCATTAAATATACATTCCATGATGAAGTAGGTACGTCACTGAACAGTCGAGAATTTGGGCGGTTTTGGACAAGATATCGTTAATGGAGAATCGATGAGGATGGTAATATGACCTACAATAAATTGGAAAGTAATTTTGGAATTATGATCGCTTGAATATCCTTCTGAAAACTATGGCGATATTATACACTACTCCGGTACTAACCGTTAATATTGCTTTATTTAAATCGATCGCTGGAAAATTGTGATTAAACAACATCATTGGTTAGAAGTCCCAGCAAAAAATGGGCAGCCATAAAATTTTATTTTGCAGTTTTTATAGATGAATGAATATCAGCATAAGCTTCAATAGTTGTAGAAACAAAATTAAAAACCGATAATAATAATCCGGATAGCATAACAGTCACCCATAAAGAATAGGCACAAGATCTCCGACTAGATATTCAACAGTGACCGAGTATATCCGGAAGAAGACAGAGGTATCTGAATCCTTTGTTAAGTCAACTGAAAATAAGCTCTTCCAGAAATTATTGCATTCCTTTTTAATGTGCATAGCGAGTAAAAGACAGAAATCAAAATGTAATTTAAATCAATAATGGCTACGATCTTAAATTTAAACGAACCTTCGGGAACTCGAAGAAGTCTTAAATTCTGCTTTAAAACGGTACTCAATAATCAGTCTTTCTTGGAATTCCACGAATTTTGTGGTCTTATGGTTATGGTGTCCAACCGTCGATTAGATTTAAATTAAGAAGGTTTACTGTTATCTATATTATCTAATATTTATGCTAATATATTATATATATCATATTTTGCTGATGTTATATATCTTTATTTAAATCTATTGTTGAAAAATTAGTTAAGGTTATGTATAGATTTGTTCCAACATGCACTTAAAACACATCGATAACTAACAGACTGCTCATGTTCTCCCCCCAGTCTTTTGATTCTGAATTTGATTGGTTGGTTTTTCCATTTGATTCATCCAGCAGTAAAATAATATTGAGATTTGTTAGTTATCAATTAGTTTTAATAGCTTGTTTGAGCATACCTTATGTTATATATGCTATATGTTTTTCCAATAAGGAAATATATTGAGCGATAATTAAGTAATTATTAGGGGCCGGGATGGCCGAGTGGACAAGGGCGCTTGCAATAGATAATTGAAGTTAAGCAACGTCCATCGTGGTTAGTACTTGGATGGGTGACCGCTCCATTTGGGTGACCGCCCACCAATGAACGCCACGCAGTCCAAGTCTACCCCCACCCCCGGGTATGTGAGGCCCGTCAGCCTACTGGAGGCGACTCACACCGACCGGGCGTAGGAGTGATGAACCTTCCCCGTGTATCTCATCGAGAATCGTGGTGTGGTTTTCCAGGATGTCAGTAACCGCCCGGAGGTTTGGTTCAGGGACGGTATGCCTCGGGGAAAGAAATATAGGTCCTCGGGGCCTGCTGACTCTGAGCTACCATAATCCTTGGACCTAGACCAGTTTGTCACTGTCCTTGAACCCGAGAGAGCTGACGCCATCGGTGGGAAGGACACTGCCAAATTGGCCCCAGTGGGATTGGTTATGGAGCTATGGGCAGTCTGCCGCTGTACCATGGTGACCATGGCTTGCAGCAACGTGAGGTTTGGGCTACCCCCTCCAGGCTGTCTGTACTCCCGCAAGCAAAACAAATGTCTGTAAGAAGACCACACTGCGCGGCCAAAGGTCTCATTAGGCCTAATGCGCCAACCGAAAAAAGAAAAAAAAAAAAAAGAAAAAAAAAAATTAAGTAATTATTTTCATGTTTTTTTCCCGATGACTTTTTAAATAAATTAAGAACACAAGAACGGTTTTAATGGGACCACCTTTGGAAAATACTCTACAAGATGCAAAAGGTTTCGATCCAATTGGTCCATCCATCTCGGAGTAATCGGTGAACATAAATAAACGAATTGAGTTTTCTGGGCCGGGATAGCCGAGCGTGTAGGAGCGCGACCCGTTGTTGCACGCTCGAGCCGAACGGCGGCGGTTCGAATCCGCCCTGGAAGGGTTGACTTTTATTTCGTGGAGGCTCCACGGAATAAATCTCGACCCTCCCACCATGGTTAGAATAGGTTGGTTACACCTGTAGAGTAACCCCCCGTATGCCACACATGGCCAGGTAGGGGTACCGAACAAAAAAAAAAAAAAAATAAAAAAAAATAATCAAATTGAGTAACCTCCTCTTTCAAAGTCGGTTAAAAAAAAAAAAGTTTAAAACAATCTATCTAAGTCTAATATACATCTAATTAAAGCAGGATTATATATACGGAAGATGGGCCAGAAGCCAAAAACGATTGATAAAATAACTAAAAAACAAAAAATGGAAGATTCATTTTTTTTTTCAAACCCGGAGTTAATTAATTTGAAAAAACAAAACAACATGTTTAATTTGGCTTTATTCTGGCTCCGATAGCAGCCGAACATTCTAGATGACGATAACGATTATTCATTTGTCATTTGTATTAAATCTTGTTCGTAATTGTATTCAGTAGTTTGCGTGGTCGTAGTTTATTCAATTAATAGTATTGCGTTCATTTCATAGATGACCCTTTCATTCCACTTGATATTTTTGGTAGAAATTATACTTTCCCTACTTTATCCTATTACATTTTTAGGTAAAGTAAAAGAGAGAGAGAGAGAGAGAGAGAGAGAGAGTAAGAGAGTCCAAGGCAGTCATGAAAATAATAATTATAAGAGGTATTGGCATCAAACCACGAAGTCCGCAATTTCTTTTCTATTGTTGTTATTATAAGTTAGTGTTTGGTTTGTTCAGAATGAATATTTGTCAAAGAAAAGTTAAGATGAAACTAATACAGAATGAAATAAGCTGGTTTTATTAATAAATACAGCAAGAATAATTTACAACCAACGTATAACCTACTTAATCGTAATTCTTATCTAATAACACATGTTTTTATTAGTGAAAAAGAAACGTTAAATTAACTACCTACGTACTCCTGTCTTAACTCCCCCCTTCCAGTTTACGAACATTCTTCGTAAACTCCTACAGGTCTGTTTTATTATACAGGAGTGAGAAAGATCTGTACTTAAGCTATAATAAATACAATTAAAAAAAATACAATAATTAGGAAATAGAAAAAGAAAAAAACAAAAAGTGGTTTATGTCGAACCCCAAAATAAAAATTCTAAGCTAAATAAACAAAACTAAGTAATAAGGAAAAATAAAATGGTTCATCCTCTATCTATAAAAAGTTCCGTAATCCATTGAAGAGATCACTCTGGGCAACTATGGCTTCTCTATTGGAACCTTTAATTGTTCGATGTGCACTGTTCTCCGTTTCTTGGGTTCTTTCATACTCTCGATAGTCACGACGTTATGCTCGCGGATGGAGACCACCCTGAATGGCCCTTCGTACCTCACCAACTCCTTGCCCCTATTAGACACCTTTCTCCTATGTACTACCGTACCAATTTTAACATCGCCCATTACATCCCGGACCCTCAAATTTTCTTTCGCTACCCTTTTGCTCTTTTCCAGGTCCATTTTCTCCCCAACCTTTCCCCATAACTTAATCAACCCTGCCCTATTATTGATTACGCGTTTAGACAGTTCTTCATTTATTGTCGTGGCCATAATATCTCTACAGCGAACTCGGAGTCCAAAAAGAATCTCGAAAGGCGTAAACCCTGTTGCTGAGTGAATTGAATGGTTATACGCCGCGACTGCCTTTGCCATTGCTATATCTGGCTTCAGCCCTTTTTCCACCTGGTATACCCGAAGGTGATCGCTTAGCGTGCTGTGAAGCCGCTCTATACTCCCCCTACTCTTCGGATGTCCTGGGGTGTTAAGGTGCCAATCGATCTCCAAGGCCTTTGCCTCTTCCCTTATACTGGCATTATCAAATTCCCTACCCCTGTCAGATGTAATACGGTCTGGAACACCATAGAACTGGTACCAGGTCCGTAAAGCCACTAACACTGCTTCCGATGAACGTTCTTTTACCTGGTATGCCATAGCCACTTTGCTGAAAAGATCAATTATGGTGACCCACTTGTATCTTCTCCAGGTGAACGTATCAATCTGTAGATCAGTCAATGGCACTGAACCTGTGGGTGTTTTTTCTTGTATTGCTTTGGGGGGATGTCTGTCGTATTTGGTCTGTAAACATATCTCACAGTCTCTAATGACCTCTTTAATCGTTTTTTCCATACCTTGCCAAAAATATTTCCGTTTTAGCGCCTTTAACGTTTCATTTATTCCGCGGTGATTGGTCTTGCCTTGATGATATGCATGTGTAACCTCCAGCTGTAGTTCTGTATCCTTGAGCGTTTCTACCATTAGGCTGCACCGTACAAATGATCGGTCAACACCGATTTTTTTCGACTTCCAAAGCCGTTTGATTTTCTCCCAAACCGTTTTATTCCCCACGTAGATATAATGGGTTTTCCCCGCCGTCGAGACGTCCATGAGAGTACTGCAAATGAGGTCCTCCGTCACCCCTGGTTCCGACCATACCGTGATGATTTGAGACTTTCCATACCTATCTTGCTCAATCTTCATCGGTCCCAAGGCCCAGGTCTTCCAAATAATTTGCCGTGGCTTATCATTGATGATCTCCATCGACTCTTCCATATCAAGTGGTCTATCTTCGCTAAGGCTGCTTTCTTCTGTTGTTCCCTCTTCATCATCGCTTCTTTTCCCTTTCTCTTCTTCGAGCGCATTCACCATTATTGCTCGAGAAAGCCAGTCTGCCACAACGTTTTCTCTTCCCGGTTTGTACACAATGTCTATGTTGTACTGTTTAAGGAATTCCTTCCATCTGGTGATTCTAGCGGAAGACTCTTTTAATTTACCCACCCACTGAAGGGGCCTATGGTCTGTATGGACCCTAAACTTTCTGCCGTAAACGTATGGCCTGAAATGATCGATGGCCCACACTACCGCTAACAGCTCCCTCTCTAGCGCGCTATATCTAGTTTCGGTGTCTGTAAGGCGCCTGCTGGCGTACGCTATAGGTCGTTCCCCTCCGTCCGAATCCTGTGATAATACGGCCCCCAGCGCATACTCACTCGCGTCCGTTGTTATGGTAAATTGTTTCGAAAAATCGGGAAACGCTAACAGTGGCTCGTCTTGTAGCTTCTCCAAGCACCTCCTGATATTGTTTTCCATCTCGGGCGTAACAACTACTTTTCTTCCTTTCTTGAGTAGGTTATTTAAAGGCACCAGGTACTCAGCCATCTCGGGAACAAATCTCCTATAGTAATTTAGTGACCCCAGTAATCTTCGAATTCCTTTAACATCAGTTGGAATTGCCATCTTCTGTAACGTCAGCACCTTACTCATGTCAGGTTTCACACCTTCTTTTGAGATCGTGTGGCCTAAAAACGTAATTTGCTCTTGTCCCAAAAACGACTTTTCGTTTGACAATTTTAAGCCGAATTGCCTCAAACGTTCAAAAACCATTCGCAAGTGTTCGACGTGTTGCTCCTCTTTTCTACTAAAAACTAACAAGTCATCCATGTACACTTGGCAGACCGATTCATCTATCCCCCGTAGAAACTCATCCATAAGCCGTTGAAACGTAATTGGGGCATTTTTTAGTCCGAACGGCATCCTTGTAAATTCGTAGTGCCCTCTTTCGAAAGTAAATGCTGTCTTCCCTTGGTCCCTTGGGTGCATTTTAATCTGATGATATCCCGCCTTTAGGTCTAGGGTACTAAACACCGTTGCCCCATTTAATCTATCGATGATATCTTCGAACCTAGGAATAGGGTATTTTTCGTCAACCGTGTTCTCATTCAATTTCCTATAGTCTACTACTATCCTATATTTCTCTCGGGTCTCGTCCGCCAGACTCTTTTTCTTTACTGCCCACAATGGACTATTATACGGTGAAGTGCTGTCCACTATGATACCCTGGGCCTTTAAATCCTCTATCTCCTCGCGAATATAATGTCTCAGCGCCTGTGGGTATCTCCTTTCTTTAACATAGGTGACCTTTTCCTGCTTTAGAGGTATCTCATGGACCGTCTTACCAGTTACCCCAAGCCTATCTCCCTCCTTGAAAAATATATCCCTGTATTCCCTTTTCAGAATAAGCCTCCAATCCTCCGCTCTATTAATTGCACCTATTCTCTGCCCATTAACCTTAACACGTTTCTGGCATTTGTATTTCGTTTTACCGATTCGAATTCTCCACCGCCCGCCGTTGTTCTCGATTTGTGCGCCTACTTTCCCCAGTAAGTCGCAACCAATTATTCCCTCATATTCACGAGGCATATTCCCAACTACATGAACTTCCAAATTACTCCCCTTTACACCCCACCTATTCAGCCCTATCACTGTTTCCCCCTCTACTTTACAAGGACCACCCAGGGTGATTAATTTACATTTACATACCTGCGTTTGGAGTTTTCCCTCGCCAACATGCAGCTCCTCCGCAGCTCTTTTGCTTACGATTGTGCTAGAGCTCCCGGTATCCACCAGATATCTTACACCCGCAACTCGAATAATAGGCAGACCGCCATACTCACTCCTCACGCTGCAGTTTACTAGAGTGCGGTCGCCTCTCAGCTGACACCCACCTCAGGCCTCTGCTCGATCCTTCCTTCCGGCTGTTGCAAGTCGATGTCCATTCCTTCGGCCGCTACTTCCTTCTTCACCTCCACTGTTCCCTGGTCCTTCTCTTTCTTCCTCAGATTCGGAAGTCTCTGAAGTTTCCGACGAATCCACCTGTGACCTATTTTTCCTCCATACCTTCTGGGCGTTAACTTCGATTGTCTCTTTTTCTCTCCGTCGGTAAATGTAGGGACACCGTCTGGCGATGTGCCCGGCCATTCCGCATTCAAAGCATTTCGTGCGGGGGCATTGTGCTACTAGATGTCCAACTTTCCCACATCCGTGGCACCTCCGGTCTTCTCGTTTCCCAGTTGGTTTTAATCTCCTCTGGTCCGGCTTCCTCCCTTCCATTGGTATTTTCTCTTTTCGAACGTAATCAGGTCCTTCTCTCTTCCATGCTACTGGTGTGGTTCTTGGCCTTCTGTAGCTTACCCTACTCCAACCGGACTCTTCTAATTCTATCCGGGCCTCCTCATCGCGCGCACTAGAGTCTATCATATCTTGAGCGCATTCGACAAATGAGCGCTCTTTAGGAAAGCTTTCTTTTCTTCCAGTTTCTCGTGCCAATTGGACTTTTAAGATGGTTGATAGGAATGCCATCTTAGATTCTACGTGTGCTGCGCTCTCAGTTTCTCTTAACTTCTCATTAATCTTATTAAACTTAATTAAAAGTACTTCTGCGAATTGCCCGCTGGTCATTCGCGGGTGCTTCACTTCCCGAAACATTTGAAAAATGTCCTCCTCCGGTGTCCATCTACCTCCTCCATACGCTTTCTTCAACCTTTCCTTTACAACCGACCATGGGGTATCTTCATCAGCTTGTATAATGTTGAGTACATTTCTCTTAACCCGGCACACCAAATCCGCTTTAAGCGATTCTGCATCCCTCTGGTCTATCAACTTTTCTGCTCTCTTTGCCTCAATACATGCCATAAGTCGATCACCACCTTTCAAGAAATGATTCAATTCACCTATTTCTCCAGTGAATTTCTCTAAATCAGAGACCGCCTTCCTCAAATCCTGGGAGTTCGCCGCTCGTACTTTCAACCATGCTATAGTATTTGCATGCGCCTCTGCCGATGTATCTTTAGGCACTGAAGGTATCTTTGACACTGCAGATTCTTCTGGCATATCGCACTTTTCAGTTCTCGTGGCTTACAGGAAAAAAAAAAAGGAGAAAAAAAAAAATGTTCTTAACTCACTTACACTGCTTTCTGCTTCTGATCACTCGATCTCCCGGGTTCGGCACCAGTTAGTGTTTGGTTTGTTCAGAATGAATATTTGTCAAAGAAAAGTTAAGATGAAACTAATACAGAATGAAATAAGCTGGTTTTATTAATAAATACAGCAAGAATAATTTACAACCAACGTATAACCTACTTAATCGTAATTCTTATCTAATAACACATGTTTTTATTAGTGAAAAAGAAACGTTAAATTAACTACCTACGTACTCCTGTCTTAACTTATATAATAGTTACATACACTCACTCCAACATTTCTCTTGTTGCGAGCATCAAGCGGCAGAAATAATTTACATTTGAAGGAGTATTAAGCTGCGAACTTTTAATTGTCTGCCATTTCGAGCACCCCGCTCTACTCTCTAAGTACTGCTCTTTCGGAAGAAAATTGCTCGGAGCGACCTCAAATGTGGAATAGTTCAAAGCCTTTAGCCCAAGGAACAGGAATCCGCTAAGTGTGAGAAAAGGAAAAGTTCAATTTACTTATGTGACATTAAAATGTTCATGAAATAATTCAAGAGGTCTTTTAATCGGCTCACATGGTTGGGAAAATTCGCTAAAAACAAGTCGCAAAAATCTGACAATACGTATAAAATACTAAATTCTGATTCCATTATATGATTAATTAATGAATTATTAAGAGGTTAGGCATAATTTTTCCCTGTACTATGCGGCAATTCCTAAACAAATTCGTCTTGACCCGTTTATAAAAGTAAAACAAAATACCTATATCTAAGTTTGAGAGCTGGAAGGTCAACATGAATCATATCAAGTGGACTATTCATTAAAAGGTAAATATTTTAAAAATATTTCCTAGACTTACTGACGAACAATAAGATATAGGTATCTGAACATTTATTTGAAATCCAAATACAGCACCTAACCATTCATCAATTACACATTCTCAAAAAAACTTTACGACTGTTCAAGCTCCTAAATATTTGATTCATCCAAGAAGGATCACCCAGCAATACTTACACTTTTCGAGATTAAATTTGTCATGATATTTTTGAAAAGAAAATATTGATAAAAAATATGACTTTTATTAACGAAGTCACGAGGTCCTCAAATCAAGAAACACTGGACCTTAAACAAATGTCGGAAACAGCTCCCTTACAAATCTATTCGACCTAGCATCTACAGATATTCAAAAATACCTATTTATGTAAAATCAAATATATGTATCAAAAAATGCAGAATAAACCCAAAGACGTCAACGTCATACAGCTTAAATAGCTTGGCATGTCATTAGCAAACGAATATAATAAATAACAGTTCACGCAAATAGAGCTTTCCTAATCTGTTGCACGATTCATTGAATAATAAAATAATAATAAATAATAAATTAATTCATGAATAATTAAATAGGAATCTCAAATTATGATAACGGTTGCAAGACCGACCGTAAATTAATAATAATATAAATTTAAAAATTTACTGAAAGTTCGACGAATCTAGCTATAAAAATGGATATAGATGGAGGTCCATTGCTATTGATCAATAATATAATAGCTATTATTAGCATATCTTGACTCTTACCAACATTTTAAAAAGTGGGTAGTTTGGTTGCCATTTCCGTAGTGAATCACAAACAGAAATGCGTGTTGCCAAGTTGACTTCTGATGGTGAGAGACCCAAACATAAAGCCTTGAAACTTAGCCGAGCTTGTGTAAATTGTTAAATACGCGTGTGCGCGACACATTTAGGGCGATAGGCCAATCCATCGCTCTGATTGGGAGGGATTTTGATCAACAATGGTATAACAGTCTCTTTTATGACCTTTTCTTGATAATCAGTCATAACAGAAGGTAATGTGGCAAGCAGCATCTATGCATAACCATCAACACAATCCCCCAACCCAACAAAGGGCTAAGAAATCGCTTTAAGGAGGCTGGACTGATTGTGCATCCAAAATTGTGTTTTGCTCTCTTGACTCCATTAACAATATTATAAAATTAAATAATATGCATGCAAATTAAAAAAAAAATGAATTCATAATAAATTTGACAATTAAACAAATAATCGCAATGATTAATACAAAAAAAAAAGTCTTAAAAATTATACTTTATGTTTGTTTACCTTTAAATTTGAACTTCTAAGGCGAGGAACGTTTATGTTTCAGTAAGCTGAGAATTAGTTAAACTATTTATTTGGATATAATGTAATATTTGGATGGATACAAAAATTTACTAGTACTTGTTCCTACAGAAGTTAATGAACAGATTTTAAATTGATCTTCCCTTGAGAAAAGAAAAATCTTAAATACTTTTAAATTGATACTTTTTTTCCTTGAAAATATTTATAATTACTAATTATTTGGCATTTAAATTAATCCTTCTGTGCTGTTTGTATGAAGAAACTCTTTACTTCAATTGAAAATTTAAACATTGCGTTGAAAAGTCTAATCCCTGGTTTAAACCATATGCGGTTCCTAATTTGAATTTAATCAAAGTTATGTAAAGTTTTGTTCATGAATTTGGAAGTCCATGTTCAGTTCGAGTAAATCTGGCCTCTTCTTAAGTTTAATTTGTGAATCATTAACATGGGTAATTACCAAATTGTAATTAGGCTAATGGATGTATTATGTAAATTAGTCCAGATAAACGGACATTTGAGTTTATTTTTGCACACCTAACAAATAAAAAGCTTTTCCCTTTTCAGAAAAATTTTAAATGTAGTGTAAACTTCTACGTTTACACGTATAAGTCAAATTATACATTATTTATTAGCATACTCTTACAACGTGTAATATTTTCTATTTATAATAAGCACAAAAAAAAAAATAAATAAAAAATTCAATCACAACTATAGAAATATCTATTATATTAAAACTAAATAGCATCTTTGCACTGTTTACATTTTATTTTTATTATACAATTTTTATTATTAATTTTTCTAAGAAAAGTTGGATTTTAGAACTTTAAAAATAAATGGATCTGAAAACATTGGTACTTAAAAAAGTGGCAAATGACAATTTTACCATCTTGGTACAGATACATCATTATAATATGGAATGATATAATCTGACTTACATTAGAATGATATCTAATACAACAATTATATTATACAATAATCTAATACAATTATATGATATTAATTTCCCTGAAAAAAGCCACATTACCATCGATCTAACCCATATTGTCTAAATTACTATTTATTACTGCATTCATCCAATTTTCCGTAATATTCTTCCTTTATATTCATTTAAGTAAAAGCCTAGCAGAATTACTTTCCTCGTCCATTCCTTAACTTGTTTCAGGTAATTTTGGCTATAAGTAACTCTGATTACAAATTTTATGTCGTCTGTTATAAGTTAAGAGTTTCGTCTGTTACAATAAAGAAGGAACTTCTTGCTTAAACCTTTTGCTTATATTTTATACTTATATTTTATTCATATTATTATATTTTTATATATTTATTTATATTCTTATATTATTTATTTTAATATTTATTTATATTTTATAATAATAATAATGGCTTAACGAACCCCAAGGTTCGATGCCGACACCACAACTCGCTTCCTGCACATCTCTATTCACCGACCGCCATTCAGACCCAATTTCGATAGATATGCCTTAACGCAATCGTCCCACCTGCGTCTTGGCCTACCCCTCGGCACCGCGCATATTAATCTTTAGGGAATGCATTCACTACTGAGTTCCGTTTTATTCGTTTCGCTGCTATCACGTCAATTATGTTTACCGTGTACAGTCCACTCAGTTCGGCGTTGTGTAAGCGTCTAAATTCTCCTTTTAGTTTATCCCTCTTCGATCCGAATGATCCACGCAGTACTTTATTTTCTAAAACCCTAAGCCGGTGCTCGATTAAATTTATATTTAAAAAAATAAGAAATACGAAAAGTCAATTATCGCTTGTACTTTGAATGTAGAAGAAAAAAAAAAGTTTAAATGTGAGGATTTTAGCGCGTGATATTTGTATTATCCTTATAAAATTATAAAAGAATGAATATTTCGCTAGCATGTTAGGCACTTAAAAAGTTTTCCAGCATTTTTACTTTGACGTGGAACACCAGTACTTAAGAAATCAGTCATGATTATAACTCTTTGAGAGCCGTCTTGAATATTTTTTGTGCACTAGCGTTTCTGCAAAATATTTGTTGGGCAATTTTTTCAATTTATTGTTTAATTCACATCTTTGATTAAAATAATTTTACAAAATATTCTAAATTTAAATAATTATTATTTTTATCCAAGTCAATGTAATATTTCTCAATTTCTTCATTTGTTTGAGAGTCTCACAGATTTTTCTTACGCTAAAATGAGGCTTTTTCATGTTTCCGATTGGTTACTATTATATTTATGTATTGTTACAATCCACGTGACATGAAAAAAAAAATAGAAGACTAAATGTTTATCATAAAGAAAATATTTAGGAAAGATGGAAGCGTTTATCGATCCTTAACAGATTTTAGTGCCTGGTCCTTTATAGAAGACGCTGGAATACGGACCACTTGACTGTCATAACCGACTTTTACGACTTAACGGCGTCATCATAAAATGATAGCAGAATCAAAGGAAGTCATTAAAGGGACTGAGGGTAGTTTATCAGGGCTTTTGATGGCTGGCAATTAAAACGGCACTCAACTCGGCTCAAAGAGTGGTCCCGTCGGGTCAGCGGCCACCATAGGAGCAAGTGTCTTCCATTGATCGCACAGAGTTTAATAGTTAACATTTTTTTAATTATCACTAAATGGCAAGTTATCCTTCTCGTTGTGGAATATTCATTGAGTCATTAAAAATTATCATATATGTAACATTAATCTTATATTAATATGGCACTGTTACGTATTAAAAATCAATAAATATATAGTAACATTGAAATAGATTTAAATAATTTAATCGATGTGAAATTATTACAATAAAAGGCCAAGATGCTATTAGAATTGAAATAATCATAACATTACAAAACAGTAATTATCAGTGACGAAACACTGACTAGGAAGTAACTGTATTCTTCACTGTACAAGGTTGGACTAAGCTACTAGTCGATCACTTGGTTATGATCGGCAACGGAACCACCCACAAATGCTTGGAAAGTTCTGTACATATGATCATAAAATAATTAAAGAAACAACCGTTCAAGACAGTTCTAGAACTTTGTAAAACTTGACAGAAATTAACATCCTTTTGGTATCACTTCACAATACATCCGCATATACAAGGTGTTTCGACTGTGTACAAGCAGGAAAATACCAGCGATTCTATATCTAATTTCTTACCAAAATGTTCCTATAAAGGCACTGATATATTCCCCTGTCATTTCAATTCATCGCACACTTCATCAATAAATATTAGGAAAATATCAAAGTTGAATAAAAAAAACTTAAATATTATTGAACAAAGTATTAAGATATTAAGTGACAAATTAAATACCCAAGCAGTCCTTCTAGTTAAGCCATGTCTAGCTTTACACAGAGGTATCAAATTAATAGAAAGGGCTATTAAGTATCAGGTATCTGAACTTGATGTAATAAATTAATAAGAGGACCACGTAATCGCAGCTATGGTCATTAATTTAAGTATAATACCACCCTTATCTTCATTATAATTACTTAATATATATAATTATTTATAATTATTCCTACATAAAGCAAGAACAGATTATATTAATTGTTGCATATATAATAGAAACGCTAATATCTCTGAACATAATGTAACGAACTCGTCATCGCATTTATGCTAATTAATTTAATTATAATATCGCCATTATTTTCATTTGTATAATTGTTGTTTTCTTAGCTAACTGATTTCCTTAAAAGGTGTAATAATTTGTTTTAAAATTAATAATGTTCATATGAGTTTTTTTGGTTCGGAAGGAGACCTTTATCAGATTAGAATTTTTATAATAATTAATAACTACTTATTTTTCCTCGAAATTAAAAGTTTTTAGAAGAATCGAATATGTTTGTACAAATATACATTATTATAGTCTTCAGAATTATACATCTATACAGGACCAGCCGGCCTCCTAAAAACACCCTGATTAAGGCCATTTTTATATACATAAATATATATTTATAATTGACAACTAAATAGTAAAAGACCAATTATTA
Organism: Aelia acuminata; assembly: GCA_911387785.2. Taxonomy (NCBI): domain Eukaryota; kingdom Metazoa; phylum Arthropoda; class Insecta; order Hemiptera; family Pentatomidae; genus Aelia; species Aelia acuminata. The sequence continues at coordinate 97,397,594 of OU426978.1, forward strand.
GAAGTCTACATTTGTTTTAAGCCCACTTCATATTTTGGACATCTTATAATAACATTTTAATCCTTATTTCTTTTTTTATTGGGTTTGGAAACGTGTAATTTTAGCACTAGATGGAATATCTAGGAGTATTTCAAAGAAAATGTAATCTAAAAAATAACGGATTTAACTTGGTTTATTATAAGAGGCCTCACTTGACGGATTGTGGAAACCAAATTCATACAACCTTTTAGTTTTTACAATTTATTTTCGTTTACTTGATATACAACTGACTGGTTGAAATTGCATATTCATTAACACAGACATAATTTTTTTAATCTAAATTTAAAAAAAATTAAATTAAAAGAACCAGAAAAAATGAGTAGATATTAGTGATTTTTAAAAATATGATCTTACTTTAAATGTGCAATTTTCTTCAAGTTATCAACGAATGAATCGTATTTAGGGTTTTTGCAAGATATGGTTACAATTTATTATTATTCATTGATACTGTCTCAGAATAAAGTTCGTTTCAATTCATTTCCCGTCCATTTATCTATAATAATACTTCTAAAAAAATAAATATCGATGTCCTCTTAGAAGGTAAGGGAAACGTATAGCTCAAGGGAAGAAAGGTGTGAGACGCCCATAAAGCAATTTCAAGGGATCTATACTTCTGTTTCTATGTACCCTTCAGGCAAAGACAAAACTATTTCATCTAAAACATCTCAACTTCCATCGAGTCCCACCATTTTGAGATTATAAGAATAGGTGAATAAAACTGGTTCATTAAAAAAGGAAAAAAATGTTTCACTAAAGAGAAATTATAGTACCACCACTAATGAGTTTAGGTATTGTGGGCAATTTCAATTTTACAAGGGCAACCTAAATTTTACAATTTATGTCTACATACCAAATAACAAAGACCAACAATGGCTTACCGCATTCTCACTTTTGGTTCTTGTTTTCTTCAAATAATACCAGAACGTACCGCTAGACTCATAAACGAAATAGCCCATGGCTGATGTTCTTATTGAGGGGGGGGGGGGTGACTATAATGGAATATACTGAGAAATCTATTTTCCTCAATTAAGAGACTAACTCCAGACCAGGAACAGGGTACAAATAAGTTTCTTCAAATATCTTAGCCCAATAACACCAGAGAAATATTTCAGAACATTTATTTATCCTTCAGTTTGCTAAATGGAACCATTAGGCCCAGACAATCTAAAGTTTAAGAGCTCGACTCCGCATTGATTCCACACACCAATTCCTGTAACGAGTAAAAGAAGTTCGTATAGCCGAAATAGGATGTAAGGAGGGAAGACAATTTATTAAAAAATAGAAATTACATTAAAAGGCATTTGAAAAGCTACTTCTTAGTAGCATTCAAATATTGTTCCCAGATTTCATTTCAAAAAGTTATTATCAAATCTATTTTTATTCTTAAACAGATGATATCGACTAATCAATGTGTTTTGTTATATTAACTAATTTTTTTTTCACTATTGAACAAACATAGGTGGCCAACTTAACCTTGAAAGAACAACTTGTTATTATTTAAAATTTAATCATCTCAATAAATTCTTTTAAAGACTAGATTAATCGAATTAAACATTTATTCAATGCTTTTCAGTAAAAAAATTCTATACGATGCAATCAGTTAAGAAGCTGCGGTCATTTATAAAGTTGAAATTAGAATAGAATAACATATTTATTTCTATTTGACTGAAAAAAAATTCTCACACACGAACTTCATGTTGCTACGTTTAATTTATTATTTATTTCTTGATTGGAAGATAAATAATGACTTAAATTACTGGTTATATTCGGACTTTTACAGGTTCATATTTTTTCTTTATAAGTAACATTAGGTATTTTTATTAGAATCATAGTTAATATTTTAGTTTATCAACCTCGATAATGATTATCTATGCCACCTATTATACCACCCTCATCATAATTATTTATTATTTACCACTGATGTAGTGTAAGTCAGCAACACACGTTGAATGGTTACTAACCATAAAACGTTTTCTGATCTTGGAGAATTTCGTCGTACAGCATTTTATGCTTGATTAACCTTGCTGTACACTTTTTCTTCGTATGTTCACATACGATCTTTAACATTGAGTATCTCTAAAGCATTTTGGGAATTCACTGTTCCGATACATACATATTACACTTTGGAGATAGGGGTGTCACTATGGAAATCCCCGGTGGGGGTTTTGTTTTAACCGAAACGTGTGTTTTTTATTTTTAGTAAATCCGTTTCAGACAGAAATTCCCCCACGGGGTTGATTCGAATAAAAATAACGGGGTTCATAGGAGGGCGGATATTTAGGTTTGGACCATAACTCAAATCCTGCTGAATTCTCTCAGCTCCGGTAGAGAAACAAAAGAAAAAAAAATCCCTGGCATACCTCCATATTGTTACAGCTCTTACATTTAGCCATATAATGGGTAAGGGGGGGAGGTTCAGAATGTAACCCCCATTCTGAGAAAAAATGTAATTGGTATTCATAAAATTCGACTTAAGGTCTGGTCACACATAACCGCACCGCATCTGATTCAAATAGGAAGGATAGTTAGTATCGGCCCGTGTCGGGCATGTGTGACCGTTTACTATTTATCCTTCGTAAATGAATCAGTTCCGATACACGCCCGTGCTGCGGTTATATGTGACCAGACCTTTACTTGTCCATGTGGTTCGAAGCATAACCACTTATCTTAATAAACTCCAGTATCATTAAAAAAATCATAAAATTTAAGCTAGAGATTCGCTAAAATAAATTCGATGTAGCCTCTCATATTCTTCGAAATATAATTGCCATTTAAATATTATATAATTTTGAATCTTATATCACTGGATTCTTAAATGATATGTTAATATAAGTATCTAAGCAGTAAGGTTTGATTTATTCAGGCATCGGTGGGACATAGATATTACATATTCACATAACATATCTATCGAATATCAAGTTTATATATGTAAAATACTAAAATATCTATGACTCCATGATAGTTGTACAGAAACGGCATCAATAGTACCTAGGAACGGTATCAAAGTACCTAGGATCCAAACTAGAGGAGCAAGTAATTGTCATTCAGGAATAATAATTTATTTTTAAGGGCTGAAGTCCGTTGATTTTTTTTTTAACATCAAAAATTAAAAGAACTTTTTTTTTTGCATAGATAATAAGTGGACCGGTTTTCAAATGAATTTTCATTAATTTAAATTTTTAGATGTGTAGACCACCACTTCGTTGGATACGCACGTGAACGGAGTGATTAAAGGGGTGATTGGTATTAGAAGAACTGTTGTACATTGGAATGTACGGTTTCACTTATGCAATTCAACCCATATTTTTCGAGGATTACTCCTGAATTCCTGAACTTTAGGCTTCAATAATTTTTTATGTTGATATGGGTTAGGCACTAAATAGTATTCGATTAATCTTAATGCCCTGGGTATGAGATTATTACATATTATATAAAAAAAAATTCATTTATTTGAAGCCAAATTATATTTAAATATTTAAAAGATCTTCAATTTAGCCTTATTTATTTATATTTCTGTCTTATCATCCTGATCAAGATAAAACTTCCTAAAAAATAATGTCCATTCATCGCGACAATATGAATGTAGAATATTAAAAACAAGCACACACAGCTGTCATATCATAAAAAAATTTGAGTGTAACCGTTGGCGTTGCAAGCTTTCATAAAATAAGAGTGTTTTTGACTGTTATTTTAATTGAGTTTCACAAGGGCATTTAGACTATTTAAGTGTAAAACAACATTATGGTTCCAGGCGGGTGTGCATATTGTTAATTATTTAATTGATTTTACTTTAGCTTAAGAGATATCGTCAAGAAAAATTGTAATTTGTTTATAGGAAATCATACCTTGAGTTTGGCTTGAATGCCGAAACACCTTTTTACTTTCACTTACCTATATATGAAATATATAGTAAGTGGAAGTATTGCGATCGTGAAAAATTTCGACTTCCGGTTTTCAACGGAAATACACGTTTTGGGGTCCCCTGAGTCCAAATGACCAAGTCCCGCGAAATGGTCTGAGTGTGTGTGTGTGTGTGTGTGTGTGTGTGTGTGTGTGTGTGTGTGTGTGTGTGTGTGTGTGTGTGTGTGTGTGAACAGACTAGCTCAAAAACTATAAACCGAGCGAACCTGAAATTTGGTATTTAGTTTAGGTATATGCCCGCGATGTGACAGCATACATTTCATCAAAATTGCTCAAAGGGAGGGGGGACTTTATTTAATAACTTTTTACGTTTTTTTTCGATTTTCTCAAAAACGGCTCTAACGATTTTGATTAAACTGAGTATTTGATGTAATATGCCTGAGATATGACTGTAAAAATTTCGTCAAAATTGATTGACCGGAGGGGGGACTTTACTTAATAAATTTCGTATCATTTTCACGTGTTTTTTTTATTTACTCTAAATCGGCTTCAACGATTTTGATCAAACTGGGTATTTGACATATTTATATGCCCGAGATATGACTGTAAAAATTTCATCAAAATTAATTAACCTGAGGGGGGACTTTACTTAATAAATTTCGTATCATTTTCACGTGTTTTTTTTTATTACTCCAAAACGGCTTTAACGATTTTGATCAAACTGGGTATTTGATGTATAAATATTCCCGAGATATGACTGTAAAAATTTCGTCAAAATTTATTGACCGGAGGGGGGACTTTACTTAATAAATTTCGTATCATTGTCACGTGTTTTTTTTATTTACTCAAAAACGGCTTTAACGATTTTGATCAAACTGGGTATTTGACATATTTATATGCCCGAAATATGACTGTGAAAATTTCATCAAAATTGGTCAAACGCTGGGGGCACTTTATTTCATAACTTTTTACCTTTTTTTCGATTTTCTCAGAAACGGCTTTAACGCATTTTAAATCAAATTCGTCATGTTTAATGAAAATTTGGTGTTCTTTAATATCAGGTAAGCTTTATCATTATTAAAATGTTCTGGGGGTGGGGGTTAAAAGGGGTAGGGGCCTTTTTTGTTTGCTTGTTTTTGTTTCCTATGAAGTATCTTTGTTTTTATTTATATGGAGAAATAAACTGTCTCTCATTACGCCTAAAAATAAAAAATGGCTAAATATGAGATATGATAAAAACCAAGTAAACATATGAGGAGAAAAAAAGAAAAACATTCAGTCAACTCATAAAACACGTTGAGCCCACGCAGGAAGCTTTTAATGACAGACCATTGTTCATAATTAATGCCCTTCTGTTCATTTAATGGAAATGATTTGTTTCATGGGAAATAAATGGAATATTGAACAAGTACATAGAGAATTATAAAATCAGTCGACTTGGAGTATTATGTTGCATTGCCGAATTATCTCAAGTAAAAACTTTTATTTAATAGTAAAAGAAATTAGTGTTTTTTATAGAGCAAATGAAAACAAAAATAAGAAATAAATGTGGAAAAATGTGTAACTGAGTGAGAAGTGGCATTAACACAACGCATTAATTTCTAATCTAAGTTGGTAAGTGAAAGTTGTGTGTTGCGCGCACGCACCAGATTTTTTTTTTTTTGTTATATGATGAGCTTTCGTTAAATTTTTCTTTAATCGATACAAATTGTTAATGTTGAAACCAGGTTTATTCGTGCAGAAGTAAAAACGATGTCGTGATTAAAGCTGTTTCAACCACCCTTCTTCCTATGAAGCCGTAAAAAATGGATAAGGAAATGAAAAGAACTCCCAAAAGAAAACTTTTACTTAGATTGCTAAAACTCTTCCAAGATCGGGATCACGGGGAACCGAGGAGCCTTGGAAACTTTTTTCCCCTCTTGGAAAAGAGCATTCAGCTCCTGACGAGATCTCTTCATAGGGAAGCGGTATAGGGTAAAAGCGAACCACTCTGCTACAGACATGTCAATGCTCACATCTCCCACAGAGGACACCTTTTACTCTGTATTTCAGGATATACAGGGAGGAGTAGTAGTAGGTCTAAAGTACAAAACAAGAGACAAGAGACCTAATTTAGAATTTGGGAGTGCTAAAAAGTGTCATGCGTCTCTCGGACACACTGTGGTTAAATGTATGTACATGAAAAAGTCTGTACTGTATATAATTTATATATATATATATATATATATATACATATATATATATATATATATATATATATATATATAGTTAAAAACTCGAGACAAGGGTATATTAATAACACACGGCATTAATTCCCCATCCTCTCCTCTAGACCCGGAAACCCCTTATAGCCTCAACGGCGAGAAAGGGGAGAACAAAATCTCTCCATCTCTCTATAGATATATAAAATATATAGAATATACCTACATATTCTGCATATAATGTTAGTAACATTACTACCTTATTTTATGATAACTATCTTTATTATTTTTTTTTTCTTAGATGGTTATTTCAATTTTTTTTTCAATGTTAGTTAATTAAGTAATGCATTTTGTTTATAGGAAATCATTCACAATTTCGTGTCCAAATTTTCTTTTGGACCTATTTAATTTTTACTTTCACTTACATATATATGAAATACATAGTAAGTGGAAGTATTGCGATCGTGAAAAATTTCGACTTCCGGTTTTCAACGGGAATACACGTTTTGGGGTCCCCTGAGTCTAAATAACCAAGTCCCGCGAAAGGGTGTGTGTGTGTGTGTGTGTGTGTGAACAGAATAGCTCAAAAACTATAGGCCGTACAAAACTGAAATTGGGTATTTAGTGTATGTATATGCCCGCGATGAGACAGCAAAAATTTTATTAAAAAATGGTCAAATGGAGGGGGTACTTTATTTAAAGAATTTTGTCTATTTTTTACGTTTTTCTCGATTTTCTCAAAAACGGCTTTAACGATTTTAATTAAACTCGGTATTTGGTGTATGTATACGCCCACGATGTGACAGACAAAATTCATTAAAATTGATTAATTAGAGGGGGCACTTTACTTAATAAATGTTGTCCCATTTTCACGTGTTTTTTTTATTTACTCAAAAAGGGCTTTAAGGATTTTGATCAAACTTGGTATTTGATGTATATATATGACCTCGATGCGACAGCCGAAATTTCATCAAAATTAATCAATTGGAGGGGGCACTTTACTTAATAAATGTTGTCTCATTATCACGTGTTATATTATTTAATCAAAAACCGGCTTTAACAATTTTGATCAAACTCGGTATTGGTTAAACTTGGTATTTGATGTATGTACGAGTATATGTGACAGCCAGAATTTTATTAACCGTATTATGAAAATAAAAACTTTTATTTATTAATAAAAAGATTAATTTTCTTAAATGTGTAAAAATATGGTATAAGGTAATTAATATAGAAATAGAATTAATTTATTTATAAATATATAATTAATAAAGATAATTAATATAGGTATATTTTAGTCTAGAAACTTTTGTTCCATAATAAATTTTTGAAAACAATATAAAGAGGAACAGTAATCGTTCTTGATTTCCAGAAAGGCATAAGAGACGTAAATACTCCTATCGATTCACCTTCACGACATATTTACAAAAAGCAACTCGCAATATAAAACAAGGAACCAGTAAAAAAAACGTTTACATATTATCGAAACACGTCGATTTCTAATCTAAGTAAGTTCGTAAGTGAAAGTTGTGTTGCGCGCATCGCACCAGATTTATCTTAATGCAAATATTAACTGTACTATACTTCATTACTTAATTAATAAATCGAAGATTTTTTTTTTTTTTTTTTTCGGTTGTCTTTGCGTGGTGTTAATGTAACTGATTCTTAGACCATCTTCGCTCTCATTTTGTTGAAATTATTAAATTAAATTTCTTCTACAGATCCAATCTGATTCGGAACCTATTAAAACTAATTGGGCTAAAACAGCTCCTATATCTTCGAAAGAAACTATTACATTCCGGGTGTTTCGAACACAAATATTTTATATCTTTTAATGCCCACAATGATCCTCCGGATAAATATCCAATAATAGATATCCAGAAGTGGTGGAGAGCTGAGACGGTCGGAGAGAGTTAGCAAGGCATACAGAGCTTGACTTGTATGTATGTAATTTAAATATATGGAATCAATAGTGGATTGTAAGCGAGGACCAAATGAAGTTTTCAGCTTTAGATCTATCATGGAAAATAAAAAATGTTCAGTAATATTTGTTGAGTAATATTTCTGCCATTACATATGGCAAAACGGTTATCTTTGAATTCTTCAAAATTCTTCCGAAATACAAACTTCAAATGCTATCACCTAGCTTGCTCATCACTCAATGTTAGCGGGTATATAAAACTTTATATACTCGAATTTTTAAATTTTTTGTAAGAAGTGGTGAGCTAAGCAATTTCGATTATGGCCAGCATTTTTACCTCTAATTTACCCTGAATTTTCTCTTCAATTTCGAACGAACGCCGACCTCTTGGGAAAATACTGACCGATTCTAACTTTATTGAATGTTTTAAAAAACAACAACAACAAACTGAGATGAGTGTACCTGCTGAATATTTAGGGGTGAGTGCTCTAGTGCAATGGACTACACTGTACTATTACCAATTTTTTTAACATAAACAACGGACTGAAGTTTTAGTTTGTTTGATTATTTAAAATATATATTTTTTTTTTTGTATTTTAGAATGAAAACGAAAATATATTTATTATATTTGAGTATTTTAGAATTAAAATGAAAATGTGATTTATTTTATTTTAATTCTAAAATACTAAAATAAAAAAAATTATTTTCATTTGTATTTAAACTACTTTCATTTTAAATACTGCCCAGGTCTGGAATAAATATAGCACTCGAATATTGTTTTAATTTAGTAGCTTTCCAAGCCAATTTCTTTTCAGGCGCCTCGGAGGATTGTCTGGGATAGAGGAGGAAGCAAGGTTGTAGTCAAGAGGATTAGGATGAGTAGGAAGTTTACTGTGAATGATATTGTATCTGAATCGGGTCAAATCGGTGACATAAGGAACATTAAGGTCTGCATGGATAATTTTATTTTGGACGAAATTAGGAGCTTTAAGGATTTTACGAAGGATTTAGGATTGAAGGGATTGGTTGCGAGAGGAATTCGAGGGTTTGGTGGAGCCACAAAGTTCGACTCCGAGAATCCAGATAGGTCTTATTATTGTAATGTAAATTAATCTTTTGTAGTGCATTGGAAGTTTGAAGCGTTTGTCTAGTAAATGGTGTATTAGGCGTTTTTAAACGATTTATTTAGAAGATAAAAGATTTTACCACGGCCGGGAATCAAACCCAGGTCCTCTGCATTTACGTCGCAGCGCTCTTACCACTGAGCAAACCGTGGGGCCGTACCAGCCGTGATCGAATCTTTCTCTTCTGTGATCCCTCCCACCATTATTTATTTGTTGTATTAGGCGGTTTCTTGTCTTTTTAGTCTTGTGTGAGTTTTCCACGTGTGACGTTTACCTATATGGAGTCCTAGATATATACTATATGTTAAATGGGGATAAGTTGAAAATTATTAAAGGATAATATAGGACGGGGTGTTGTGAGTTTAGGACGTAGGGTAAAGGTAATAAAATTTTGTTCCGAGACACACTAATAGATAATATAATATCTTTATAAATGGCAATTATGTTCCATGAGCATCCCAATGGAGTATAGGCGTATAGTCCTAGAATCAGAGTAATGGGAAATATAGGGGAAAGATCGGTGCTAGCGGAAGAGCGAGGAGTGAGGTTGACAAAAGCAAACAAGGAGAGACTCACAATGGGATGGGACACGAGGAGGTGGGTGTATTGCCCTGTCGGCCGAGGATTGGATCTCAGCCTTCAATACCTTATCCGTCCAATATTTAACGGAAATAGCATCTCCCTCCCAGTCTAAGGATTGGCTAACCGTTTTTCCTATCACATCTCCTTTTTTTTCTTTCTTTCTATTTTGATATGCAACTGTTCAGGTAAAGAAATTGTTGCGTTAAATTGAATTGTTACTGGTGTCAATAACATAAGCCTGACTCCCAATCTCATTCTCTCTCTCTCTCTCTCTCTCTCTCTCTCTCTCTCTCTCTCTCTCTCTCTCTCTCTCTCTCTCTCTCTCTCTCTCTCTCTCTCTCTCTCTCTCTCTCTCTCTCTCTCTCTCTCTCTTTATATAGATAAATAACAAAAAATAACAAATATTTATTCAACAAAAGTATACAATTATCAATGCCAAACGAATTATATCAACATAAAGATTCGATCAGGTTATAAAAATTATCGCTTTATAACACAATGGCTTGAGCACATCACATGGCTTGAGCTTCACAGTCAAGACAAACACTCAGACTGTTCAGTCAATCGCTCCTTATATATAGTTGTTAAGAGGGTCTAGAACGTTGTAGAATATCGTGGATGCTGGTGGTTGGAGCTCGAACAATCTAGATCCAAACAGTTCGCTCCAACCGCTAATTTGTTCCAACAAAAGGTCTGGGATTTTTAAACCATACGTTTTTTTAATGTAACGATTAACAATATATATATATATATATATATATATATATACATAGTACCTATGTTTGGTAATATGTATACTCTTTTTTTTTTTGTTGGTTTCGATATGAAGATCAACTAAATTGTAATAATTTGCAACTACATTGAGACAAAAAAAAAACAACAATAAAAATGACTTGAAATATTCTTCATGGAGAGCATCTTACAGGACAACTAATGGAGAAAGAGCAGAGTATCTCTTAGCAAATCGTCTGAACACCAATATGAGATCTGAACACCTCAACGCAATCGGAAAATTAAAAAAAAAAGCTCTAACTGGGTACCTCATGAATTAGCTAATATTCCAAAAAATAACTGCTATTTAAACTTCAAGAAACGAACCTTTGAGCTTGACAGAATAGTCACTTCGGATGAATTGAATCGAAGTGGATTCTCCATTCGCATTGGAGAAACAGTACATTTACCAAAACCCAAATCATAAAAAGAAGTTAATGGTTAATTACATTATATTCACTGATGTTTGACGGTTAATTACATTATATTCACCGATGTTAGCGCAAAAGGGGTCAAGTGTTTGAGTGGGAAGTTTACAGGAAGATTTTCCAAAGTTGTGAAAAATCATTTTAAAACCTTTCTAAGAATTTCTTTATTCATGAATCACTCTAAATTATCTCACAAGGGACTATACATCGTAGCGGAATAGAATCTTAAAGCAAATATTACTTATTTATTTATTTGAAGGCCATTTAAGCCCTTTGCACTTAACCTGCACTTGTACTTAATAATAAGTAGCCTAATTCCTTTTGACCAAGGATATGAGAAATAGACCTGGCCATAAGGGTGTTAAAAAGTATGAACAAATAAAAAATATCATATTTTATAAATAATGATAAATTAGCAATGTATTCTATTTTCCCTATTTTCTTTCCTATCCTAATTTCCTATTATCCTCCCTATTAATCCTATTTTCCACAACAAATAGGCGAACATAATATTTTATGTTAAAATTATCATTTTATTTATGCATATTAGTACGGGAAATGCATAATCATTAGCAAAAATGATGAAAAACCAATCTAAAATTACATTATTAGTTTAAAAATGAAACTTTATTGATCTATTTCTGCATCAAATAAATCATGATCAATATCTTAATCATTATTAGACCTAAGGTTTTGTAGAAATCGTGAAAATAGGACGAAATTTGTTTTGAAAGCTCTAGTACTTAGGTGTCTTTTTTTTTTTTCCCTTTGTTATTGGGTTTAGTTCACTTTAGGCATTTTTCAACGTAATGTGCTTGGATGTCGGCCTTTTAAACGAAACATAATCAAAAAAATCTTCTAAACTCAGGATATTTTTAAAACCAATCAGTCCAAAAACATTGTCGTGCCGAAAACATTGTGCTTACCTCCACAAAAAAAGAAGGCTCCATTTCTAGTTTTTAATTTTCCTCAAAACTAATACACTCCTGAAGAGGTCTCCAATGCTGAAGAAATATTTTTGCTCCATTTCAATTACGCTTTCAATATTTCGCTGGGCTATCAACGCTTCTGATTTTTTTCTTTTGTCCTTAAATGAACGAATGATCGGTATCACATTCCATCCACGTATGCCCTGAGACAAGAAACTTGCAATGTACTTCATGAACCGTTCTTTTCTCTTTTAATAAATAAGAAAGCATTGCTGCAACGTGAGAGTTTTTGTTTCTGATCTCAGTTGTTCGAACAGAACAACTGAGCCTGGTAAATTGTTTAGCTCTTTATAAAGGCATGAAGCAAACTCATCATAATTAATGCTTGCTGCTAAACAAGAATCCAGTAAATACATGCAGCACTTAGTGAATGAATGAAAGCCAAATGAATCATAATTTATTATGACATCATTATGCTGCTAAAAAAAAAATTAAAAGTGAAACTTAAATTTTTAATTTATTGATTTTAGTCATGACAATAAATTATATTATTGTTATTATTATTATTGTAAATGAAATACAATAATAATAATAAAATACGGTTGGAGTCAAAATTATTTACATTTATGTATCAATGTGTTTTAAAGAAAAAAGGAAATGAATCTTTTTTTCTTGAAAATGCTAAATACGAATTGAGTTAGAAACTATGAAAAGCGAATTAATAAAATTGATTCCTTCTAAATTCCCAAAATCGACTATATATATCGAAAAATCTTAAGAACTTTTGAGTACTTCGATTTTTTTATGGCATGAATATTAAGTCCGACTGAATCGTATTAGAGTGGAGATATCAGTCGGCAGAAAATCATGCAAAGCCGTCAAACCTTTAGTTGCTCCTCGTCAAATCTTAAAAGGGCAAGATGTTGTCCCTAACTAGGTCGCTTTCCTACCCAGTGGTTCAGAACAAGGGAGGTATGTGGACATCACATTCCAACTGCCAGCATTCTGTCAGCCGCCCACTTAATACGGGAGAGTAAAGCGCCCTTGGAATCTAGCTTTGCTTCTCTCCATCTGAAATCAGTTCAACTCTTACAAGAAGTTTCCAATATCTATGCTGTCTATACCATAAAAAATACCTTATTATTGTTAATATATTTCACGTAAAATCAAAACCGATGGGAATCCGGTGCATAAATTAATCAATATTCCTATTCATCAAATCCCAACGACGATGGAAGCTCGCTACTGTTAGGTGTACATCGTGCCCGAAGATAACATCTCTTGTATAATGCAAGGACTCACCACCTGTTTAGATATGAATTTCTGATGGCGGATTGTTGTCGGCATTCTTTATAGAAGACTCATTAAGGCAAATTTATTCATGATATGGAGCCTCACACATCGACGATCAGTTCCGATAGGTAGTAAGCGAAATTTGAATATGGGAAGAACATGGAGCGTGTTAAATATTATGAGCACTGCTTTATTTGATCGCAATGGGGGGGCCGGATATTAACACTAACCCTAAACTTGAAATTTTTTATAAGTTGTCGCATATTAGAGATTTCAAGTAGAAGATGGCAATTCGGAGAGGGTAAATTTTTAAAAGTTATTATGCCACACAATTTCCACGGATTAAGTTAGAATCCTCAGCTCAACTTGGATTCTCCATTTAAGTTGAGATTGAAATAAAAATCTAAAAGGAAATTATTCTTCTGTTCCAATTAAATATAGAAAAGTTTCTAGACATTTTTGACTGTTACTGGACTGATAAAACTGTTTTTCTAATAAAACTAACGAAAAGTATATTAGCAATTAATCTAAAAATTGTATTTAAATATGGCTGTGAACACCAAAGATTTTGAAATTGAAAAATTCAAAACAAAAATCATTACTCTAACAAAAGAACGGTATATTCAAATCAGACGCAGGCAATACCAGTTGCCGTAGTTCTAATCTAAAACTTATCTTAAACATATTATAAATATGCACACCTATTCTTACGATAGAAACGTTAATTTTCTGGAAAATAATTTTTTTTAGTTAAAAATCCTAAGCTTCAATCGTATGAAACTCTTTAACAGCAGGAGCGAAAGTAATCAATAATTAATCATTTGTTATGAAAATGACACTGCTTGTGATTGCACCACTTTTTCCAACTAATGTTTCATGAGGTTATATAAAATTAGTTCTAAAAATGTAGCCAATTATAATTAGAGAAATTACTAGATTACAGCTCAGGTATCGATTTATTACAACTTACGGGATATAAAAGATATTAGGGTCGGCTCATAGGTTAATTAAGGTGCTAAATTTGGAAAAGATTTAGATTTTTGGATTCGGCAAAAAAACTTATTTAATAATATTAAAATCAAGCTTTCATTCTTATATTAGATATCATTGTGATAAAGTACATTTCAGGATTTTAATTTTCTGGTTCGAAATAAGTCATTTATGATGAGATTTTTGTTTATTTATTACTACTATTAGAGTCCGGATTTGAATTTTATTCTCTTTCCAAGAAAATAAGAGTTAATTTGAAACCCTGGTATATTCAGATCAGACGCAAGCAATAACAGTTGAAAAAAAATCCTAATATTGGCTTTTCGAAAATAAAATAAAAATCTGGCCCTCAAACAGATTGCTGCGTGATACTTTGTGGAGTTTGAAACCTTTTGACTTCGAAATAACTTAAATTAAGGTCAGAGTCAAATTTAAGGACCCAACTTGGGATCGGCCATATTTCCGCGAAAGTCCATTAGCTTTGAGAAATCCTTGATCAAAATCCAACAAGCCAGAGAGCCGAAATAGGGATCCTTACTATGCTTAATAGATACTATGAAATATGTAAGAAATAAATAATCAATAAATATAATAATATTTAAGTCTCTTCCGGTCATTTTACCTTCATGATTGTAAATCACTAATCTCCATGTTCTAGGAGAATTTTTATTGAAGAGTTGAATAAATAGTTTAATGTGTGATAGTTTGATAGCAACGAGAATTTGTTATCATATTCGTGGATTCGATTTATGAGACGTCAAATGTGTCATCGCTTAACATTTCATTAAAATATCTACATTCAGATTATAAGCCATCTTTCGTAATTAATATAGATGGGGAAATTAATTTTCGTGATAAAAAATTGCCGGGATTGAAAATTTATTTAAATCCTCATTACAAATATACTCAGAAATGAAAGAAACGCGGAACAATGGACGCCTTACAACTGACGGCCTTTAAGAAAATCCAGGGGCTCTTCCATTTGGATTTGAGTACTGTATTATCTCCAGCCGCTGGGGACTGGAATTAAACATTTAATCACTTAACTTTGGATAACAAAAAAAAACCTTCTACCGACCAAAGCTGTTACTTCTTTAATTGACGTTTTGGTGAGCTAAAGAAAAAAACCTTGACAATGAGAAAAAAACAATTTTATCCTTTCCAAGCTTTAGCGACTCATAATAGATCAGTGAATTCAGTCAATAAAAAATATTAATTTTATCAAGAAGATTTGAATGAAAAACATTTTTTTATCTTTGCCTTTGCCACTACCCCAGAGGGTAATTGGCATTGTTTTCTGATTTATTCTGTAGTAATAGGATATTTCTTTTAAGTATTGGGACAGAGTGAATATTTTTGCTTCATCTTTTTTCAACAGTCCACTCAGTTTTTCTTCCATTTTAAGTTTTTTGTATTTTGAAGAGTTTTTTAGAGGTATTTTCCTCTTTTAGAGGTGTATTACTTCATATAAATTTGCGTAAATTATTGCATTTCCTGCATGTAGAATCGTCCAGACCTGTGAGAAAATATCCGTGGGGTAATTCGCTGAGCTCAACCCTAATGCGACACTATATAACTTCTTTTAAAATAATGATAATATTCATAATCTCAATTGACCTAGAAACGATCAGAATCTATTAAATTTCTAAACTGAATCTTCCAATGTCTTCATCAAATTATTTATACTTTTATTTCCATTTCCTTTTACATAATCGTAATCTATTAAAACGGAGATGGAGAGGAATGTAAAGAGTTTAATTTTTTATTTTATTTTAAAGATAGGGTCATAAAGTTGAAATCCGTGAAAATTATTTATTTCGTATTTTACCCATCATAACCAATAATGGATCGCTTATAGTTTTCTTTTACAGCTTTACGTTTCTTTCGATGGGAGATAAAATTATACTTTTGTGGGAAAAAGTAATTAAGAATTGGTAATCAATAAAAATGATTTATCATCAAAACCTCCTCTAATTTATTGAGTATGCAACTTTACATAACTTAGTTATTCTTGATAAATGTAAGAAGATATATCACACTTAATCGTTAACAGTTTCTAACTATTAGGCAGGATTCAAAATTTTTAATCGCTGCAAGCTTGTCTTAAATACTGATGACTACGGAACAGTAGATTCCAGGGATAGGCGGCACGGTATTAACGTAAGCTTTACCAAGAGAAACGCTTGTGGTTGCGTGTGAAGGAATCGAAAAGAAACTTTTGGCCTTCTTAAGATCCAACATAAAGAATGAAATACTGTGACAATTTCTGGGCAATTTTAAGAAGACAAGTGAGTACAATCTTCAATGCTCACGTTACATTTGGCTACTCCCAAAAGGGATACCCAGTTGAAGAAATTAAGGATAGGTTCTTCCTATTTCGAAGAATAAAGAATAAAGTTGTTAATTCCATATAAAAATAGAATAAAAAGCACTCACCATCAATGATGAGATAGGAAGAAGAGTTGGCCATGTTCTGGAGGACGGGAGCCATGTTGGCGTAGGTGAGGGTGCGGAGGTGGTTCTCCCTCAGGTTGAGGTAGCGCAGGTGGTACTTGTCGTCGAGGAGGCCGACGGGCAGGATGGTCAGTTTGTTCCCAGCCAGAGACAGCCTGGTGAGGGCGTTGATACCTCTCAGGGCTCCGGGATTCAGGAACTCCAGCATATTCTTCTCCACCAGCAGTTCTTCCAGTGCCGGCATTTCCTGGAAGGTGCCATCACCGAGCATATTAAGGTTGTTGTTGGAGAGATCTAGTCGCCTGAGTGCCACCAAGCCCTGCAAAATAGCAAAAGTTTATTAATCATCGGAAACGGAAACAGTCACAACAGAAATAGAAATCCTATTGTCATTTTAATTTCAAACATTATCTAACAGAGCCAAGTCAACAATGTCACCTCAAATAGGTTGAAGGTGATGACACTGCGGCGGAATAAATCACAGCACATGTTTATTTCTGTTCCGTGGACGAATTTCTAGAACTACAGTAATTACTTAGTATGTGATCACTGGCCTCTCTGGGTAGTTTTATTGCAGATCATATATAGGTAAGTGAGCAATAGACTAGTGACTTAGTCTAACCTGGGACAGCGAAGAAGTAAAGTAACTTTTGAGTCACTGTTTGTAACTTCCTTATTATTTAAACCCACATTGGTGTCACAATACTAAAAAATACCATTATTATGATGATCGGGAGCCTATAAAGTGCTAGTGTTCTTTGATGTCTTTATTTGTGAGTCAAAATTAATTTTTTTAGAAATCAGCCAGCTATGCACTGTGCTACGCAGAATTCGGTTCATATACACTGCATTATAGCCCTACAGCTAAAACCCTTAACCAATAAAATTGGCCATAAGTATCTGTTCTTTGATATGAACTCTGCTGGCAAAAACTTTTTTTCTAAGGCCAACTTCCATATGATTAAAAGTGCGTCAATACAAATTTAACAGTCGAACACATTTTGAAAAAATTACCCAGGACTGGAATAAGCGAGGAATACATATCACCTTCAGGGATATGCTGAAGCTTCAAGACCAGGATATATAAAAAACCGATTTAAATTTCTTAATGAAACCAATTTTTACAAATATCTATAAATTTACCAGGATTTAGTATAATCTCTATGTATTTATAAATTTGATAGAATTAGGTGCCTCTAGCCTTTCCTGTTGCACACGGCACCGAAAATGTAATTAAATAAAATAAATAATAATTTCTAGTTTTAGTTTGACTTGATTCACCCAAAATGGGAAACATGTCTTCTAAGGTCCACAAATATGACACAGGACTGTATTTCGTTTATTGTAAGTATCGTTATTAAAAATAAATGTACAGATGTAAATTTCAATTAATATTTATTTAAAAAAAAAATAAATCACTTAATTTCAACGCAAACTGTTAGAAGCAAATCAATAAAAACGCTGAGCGCTATATCCTTGTCAGAGATATTCTGTTGCGGTGGATTATTTCATTAGATATACAGTAAAAAGAGGAATCGCAGAACAAATCTGAAATGGGAAGAGAAACTCATAATTAAAATAGAAATAGGAAAAGTTGGAGTTGCATGACACGTCATGAAATGTCAGTTAAATTAGAACAGATAGTATCCATCCAATCCAATATATTCCAAAAGAACAACCAGTTTCTTAATAATTCATTAAAAATAAATTAATTATTTGAATAGTTATCTATGAGAGATGAGGTTCAAGAGAAATGAAAATCGACTTTCTCGGTTAAAAATTCGTCCCATGATAGAATGGAAAGATAAACAATCACTTAACAACATATTAACATAAAATCAGCTTGACCAAATAAGACTTTATTTTTAATAAAATAAGTATAAATTTCGACGTCACCAACTGCAAATTCATAAGTTCTACAGCCTCATCAAAATTCTAATGAAATCACTTCTCTTCAAATCTTCTCCTCCCCCCCCCCCAAAAATTCTATTTACATACGTTTAACGCTTCGTTGTCTCATATGTCAAAACTCAGCTAACGTATTTTATTTTTTTAAATTTTAATTCCTCGAATTAAGATCTGGCCACACATGTCCGCACCGGATCCGCACCGTAGCAATAATACAGGTTATGTTCAGAATATTTTTAATTTAACTTACATATTACCTTTAGTTATGCCTAAAGTTCAAGCCACACATGTCAGACACAGGCCACTTTGGGCATAACTAAAGGTAATATGTAAGTTAAATTAAAAATATTCTGAACATAACCTGTATTATTGCTACGGTGCGGATCCGGTGCGGACATGTGTGGCCAGACCCTTAAATGGGCAGTTAAACGCGAATATTACAAAATAAAAAAAATCATATGATATTTGTTCAAAGAATAAACAGTTTTTTACTTTTCACGTACTTGTACAAGAAGTATACAGTAAAGAGAGCATTACAAGCGTCAAAAATTTCTAACCGGTTTCCCTTTTTGGGTCCGCAGAGTGTATGTGTGTGAACCGACTACCTCAAAAATGATGAACTGTCTGGAACAGAAATGAGATACAGTGAATGTGTATGCCCGTATCTGCAAAATTAAGTAAACGAAATCGATGTATAACATTTTTTTCAAAAACCGCAAATATTAAACTCGTCTTTTTAATGAGAATTAGGTAAGTATTCTTTAACATGTTGAAGGAAACACTTAGGAAAAAAATTCTTTCTATAAAGTATCTTTTATTTTATTATTATTTTTTTTTTATACTAGGCAATACATTTTCTCATAATTACAATTTATTTTTGTGATCGTCCTTTTCATTGTATACTTTATTATTGTGAAATGCCTTTACCAAAACCGCTGTATATTTAACATTTTAAATTTTAATCTTTAACCAATGATAATTTAAATAAATTAAATTTTAAAAATTAAGAAAATTAAAAAAAATTAACAAGTAAGTAAAACCAATCCGTAGTCATTATTAAAAAGAGTTGACAAGATTAGTATCACTAGATATAATTCTTTTTTGTTTTTACTTTCACTTACCTATATATGAAATATATAGTAAGTGGAAGTTTTGCGATCGTGAAAATTTTCGACTTCCGGTTTTCAACGGAAATACACGTTTTGGGGTCCCCTGAGTCAAAATAACCAAGTCCCGCGAAATGGTCTGTGTGTTTGTGTGTGTGTGTGTGTCTGTGTGTGTGTGTGTGTGTGTGAACAGACTAGCTCAAAAACTATAAACCGTGCGAACCTGAAATTGGGTATTTAGAATATGTATAAGCCCGCGATGTGACAGCAAAAATTTTATCAAATTTGCTCAAAGGGAGGGGGTACTTTATTTAATAACTTTTTAAGTTTTTTTCGATTTTCTCAAAAACGGCTCTAACGATTTTGATTAAACTGAGTATTTGATCTATTTATATCTCTGAAATATGACTGTAAAATTTTCATCAAAATTGATCAACCGGAGGGGGGACTTTACTTAATAAATTTTGTATCATTTTCACATGTTTTTTTTTATTTACTCAAAAACGGTTTTAACGATTTTGATCAAACTTGGTATTTAATGTATTTATATGCCCGAGATACGACTGTAAAAATTTCATCAAAATTGATCTACGGGAGGGGGGACTTTACTTAATAAATTTTGTATCATTTTCACGGTTTTTTTTTTATTTACTCAAAAACGGCTTTAACGATTAACGAAAATAAGATATGAATGTAGAAAAATGTGTGACTTTGGGAAATGATATTTAGCAAAACACGTCAATTTCTAATCTAAGTAAGTTGGTAAGTGAAAGTTGTGTGTTGCGCGCACGCACCAGATTTTTTATTTTTGGGACCAATACTTACTTCAAGAATTTGAGATTAACATTTCTAAATCACGTATTGACAATAAATTGAGTAGAATTTTGATAAAATCAGGTGATGTAATAAAAAAAAAAATTATATTGTAATGAATATAACTACTGTTGATGGCCTGATCCTTTAAAGTTCTTCCTTCCTTCTTGGTATTATACAATATAATTTTAATTTCCTATGCAACAGTGAAAGTTTCTTCTTAGGCTGTCTCACTCTTCCCGTCTCACTCATCCCCATAGGGCCTTGCCGTCTTTCATTACGAATTTCTGTTTCCAAAGTAAACAACCTTTAGGAGTTTAAAGGTTAATACAAAGAGTTTTAGTTGGTGAATAAGAGGCATTAACAGATATTCGGTGAAATGAACAATTCTACCTAAACTGTCAACGAGAAAGCAAGTCACAAAAAGAATAGTTTACTTGATAGTCAAATAAGGCAAAAATCGTCATAAAAGTATGATATTTAGTTTCTTTCCTGGAAAAATTTATTTGACTAACATTCTACACTCAAACAAATCCTCCACTAACTTGGACCTTGCAAATAGTCTATTATAGGAGCAAACTGTCTCATAGTTAACAGCATCTCGCTGTTCCCCACTCTCCACTATACATTTTAAAGTTAGTACGCCTTTGAGACCCCCCACCACCAAGAGCCTCCGTGGCGCAATCGGCTAGCGCGTTCGGCTGTTAACCGAAAGGTTGGTGGTTCGAGCCCACCCGGGGGCGAAATTTTTTTTTTTAAATTAGAATTATATTATATTATTTCATAATTTTTAATAATCACAATTGTCATGTGTTAGAATGGCTACAATACAACCAGCTACCTAGGTATATGATGTTTTGTATTAGAAGGGTTTAGTATTCTTCATAATTTTCACAGGAGCTTGATGGGCTTAAAATAATCACAAGCTTAACTACTAAAGAAAGCCTTGGACATGCACTGACCCATAAGCCAGATAGCCAGAACGGCCAAACTTATGATCAAGTTAAATATTCCAACATAAGATTTTTCGTTCTTTAGAACAGAAACTTATTTATAATAAACACATTTAAGTATTATTACTACTATTATTTATTCATTACTAATATTATAAAATATTACGTTACTATTATATACTTGCTATATTACAATTGTATTCTTATTTATTATTACTATTGCTTATTGTCATATCTATTATAATTTATAATCATATTAATTATAATTATTTCAATTTAAATTTGATTTTCAGATTTAAATATAAAAAGGATTAATCGAAGATATTGATAAAAAGATGGGGAGGGGAGGATATGCACTAATAGTTTGTTCCGGACTTAATCTATAGACGCATTCCATCTTTTTAGTAGAGAAAAAGGTGTATGGTTAAATTTACATAAAAAGGGAATTAAATAAAGAACAGGTAATTAATACTATAATTGGAACCGTTTCCGAGTTTTAAAATGTATTCCAATGAGTAGAAACAGGCAAAGTAATAGGAAATGTAGACATATTGATTTATCTGGGTATCAAAATATATGCATAAATATATATATATATATAATTAATTCCAGAATAAATGGATCATAAATTCAAGGTTTTAAATCGGGTTTATTATAAGTGACGGACAGTTCCACTTTATTATTTACTGTCATTAAATTTTAAAAGCATGTCAAAGCTTGAATATGTTTAATTAATATAATGGTTAAATGAATTAATTATTATTAAAAACTGTTATATTATTACCGTATAATGGCAATTAAAAGGAAACGAGGCTAATTATTATCTATTCATATTGAAAAAAGTTAAAGAAATCACCAATATGTAATATTTCGTAAAATGTTAATGATTTTTTTTATTTAATTTCCAGTTGCGACCAACAGTGAGTACTCGGGAAAAAAAAAATAAAATATGGCAAGCAGGAAATAAAAAAAAAAAGTAATATTCACAGAAATCAATGTGGTTTTAAATAATTTTGTAAATGTAAAATAATTACAGCAAAATGTCCAACGCCCAATTAAAGCTCAAATTTGTAGCATTGTTACAAGCAGGAACTAAAGGGAAGAAACAAGACTCAAAAATAACCTTTTTTACTTTCACTTACCTATATATGAAATAGTAAGGGATAGTAAGGGATATTATTGCGATCGTGAAAAATTTCGACTTCCGGTTTTCAACGAAAAAACACGTTTTGGGGTTTTTTGGGTCCAAATAACCAAGTCCTCCAAAATGGTCTCTGTGTGTTTGTATGTGGTTGTGTGAACAGACTAGCTCAAAAACTATAAACCCTACGAACCTGAAATTGGGTATTTTATGCGCATACAAATGCGCAGTAGAGCCTTTAATGACAGGAGATTGTTTATAATTAATGATGTTCATATAATGGAAATTATTTGTTTCATATTAACTATAAGACATTTTCAACAACTAAATAGAGAATTATAAAATGATACGACTTGGTGTGTTGTGCCCGCATTGCCGAATTATCACAAGTCAAAACTTTTATTTAATAATAAGAAAATTGAGTGTACTTTAAAAAGCAAATACAAAAAAAAAAAAAAAAAGTAAATGAATGTGGAAAACTATGTTACTTTGAGAAATGGCATTTAACAAAATAAGTCAATTTCTAATCAAAGTAGGTTTAGTGATTTCAAAGTAAGAGTGGGACAGAATACCGATTTTGTTTTTAGAATACTGGTGTTATCTATAACAAGAGGCTTAAAAGCTGTTATTGACGCAAACGGGACGCCGTCGAAGTATTAGGCTCCGAAATAATAATTATTTCTCGACTGCTCGAATACTTTGTGTGTGAAGTTTTTCCACAAGTTTTTCAAGTTTTATAAAAATGATTATGTTAATAAAAAATTTTTACTCTGTTATTGTATTCTAAAGTGTTTAATTAAATGTTTTTTTTTTGCCGTCAGTTATGTTTTTCCCACAAATTAACCATTTTGAAGTCACAATTGCACATAATAAAATAATTTTCACTAGTGTTCGAATACTTTCTGCACTGACTGTATATCTCATGTTACATATTGTAACATAAAACAAAACACAAAACATATGATTTAAAATAGTTCTTGACTTTTTTTTGGAACACTGTTCTAGTACATGCTTCTGACTGTTCGAGTACCTACTACGCTTGTCGAGAACATTCCAGGCAGTTCTATTTCAGACTAAATATAAGGAGCAGTGACTGAAGAGTAAGTCTTGCTCTGAAGATGGATTATATGGTTACGTTGGTCTTAAAATGTTATAAGTGGATCCTTTCGTAACCCTTTTGGTTATTTGAGTTTATAAAGTTTGCGTGGCATTGTAAATTATCATTTTCGTTCAATAAAAATTATTTTAACCTACATAAGTTTTACAATACTTACTACAAGCTATACGTACATACTGCTCACAAATTAATGGTTCGCAAAACAGCCACACTAAATCAAAAACTTTTCAACCCAGAATTAGAAGACCTATAACAGTCGAACCTTGGTGCGTTAGCAACAAAACTCGAAATACCGACGACAACCATCTATAGATCAACACCTACGAACTATTTGTTCTAGCTTTCGTATAAAATAGCAAGGACAAGAAAATCAACTTATTGCGGCCACATGTCATGGTTTATAGGAGGCGACTGAAGAGGAATTGGATAAGGGATCTTCTCTCCTGAATTAGTGTCAATTGAGGAGTCCTAAATTTTGCTAATCCAGAAGGCAAATTAAATCAAGAACGAGAAGATGGAATTTCTCGGCACTATCGTCCCTCTTGTCTGAAAAATTAATTTATTTAACATTAATAATTCCTTCATGAAAAAAAGAAAGTGAAAAATGTGTGTGACACCACACCCCACGTGATATTTTTACTTCGAGCCGAATATAAAATTTTCTACTACAATCCTAGTGAGGTTGACCTTCGATTTATGACTTGAAACAAATTATTTTAATTTTGAATAGTATTACTTAGTTACTTTAGTAACAGCCTAATTAATGTAATTAATTACCTATCGAATTAAAAGGCTACAACTTAGACGATCACCCCCATTGAGAAGGGTTCAAAGGCCTTGAGTAATCCAACCCGTCTAAGGTCGGAGAGTAAACATTCCCTTATTTTCCCCTGAGACTTATTCCCACTCCCCATCATCATTTAATTCGACTAAATTAATTCAAGTCGAATTTTACTAATTCATTTTCAGTTATGTATTGTTTCTTTTTTTTTTTACTTTTAATTTATTTAGATTATAACTATCCAAAGAAATTTAACATTTTCTAGCAGGAGATATAAATTTTAGCAGAAAAAATAGATTAAAAAGAGAAATGAAATCTTGTATAATCAAGAAAAGCAATTTAAAAAAAAAATTAATTATTCTCGCCGCAGGTCTCGGGTACGAAATGCCTGACAGCCTAGATTCAGTGAGAGATCTCAACTTAAGCTCGAAAGACATCTTGTTCTTTTACGACAAAACTCGGTTTTATCCCAGAAAATAAATTTCACTGGCTTAAGCTTCAAGCACGAGCGTTAATCTAGATTATTTTGCTACAGCAGACCCTTCGCTGGGACGAAATTCTGTATAATGAACAGCGGTCTGGTGAAATAAATCATCCAAAGTGACGCACGCATAGCATTACTTTGAAAAGTCGATATTTAATCATACATTTTGGGTTTTAACAAATATAAATTTATTAACTAACTATTAATTTATTAGTCTTTCTGTGTAATATACAGTTAGCACTTATAAAAAAATCTCTCTTCGAAATATTTAAAATTATGTGTTTTAATAAGAAAACAGAGAAAAATTTCAGAACTGATCAACCTTCCAACAGTGACAAAGGTGGTTCTCTGATTCTTAATTTATAATATAGGTTATCTAATTCTCTCTTCTCTGAAGACGATGGTAAAAGAAAACAGGAGTAAACCAACGATATTGACTACTTTCAAGACTACTAGACTAAATTATCTCTGACGAACAAATTAACCGTTTACAAATGACTAATTAAACCACTATGGACATACGGTACTGAATTATGAGGAACAGCGAAAAAGTCAAATATATAGTTCATAGAGTCATTACAATAAAAAATAATAAGGGAGACCATAGATACCACCTCTTAAGCCTCTAATGAGACCTTACACACCGACCTCGACATTCCTTAGGTCGAAGAAACGGGCATAGATCGTTACCGTAACTTACATGACAGACTTACTCTAAATTCCAACCCCCTAACTCCAAGCTCTACACACTCTCACAAACCCTTAGGGCCAATTCACACTATCGGTTTCGCTCCCGGTCCGCTCCCGGTCCACTCTCCTAATGTCTTATCATATTCGCATTATATAATTTTACACCGTTCACTTTAGAATGGTTGAAGCTATTGAAGCCATTAATAATCGAAGTCGTCTGTATTTGGATTTTAATTAATGATTACCTTATTTTATCAATTTTACGGGCAGAAAAAAGTTCAACTTTTCGTTTGTAGAAATAGCTGTTGAGTGTACTTTTCTTGATGAAGAAGATAAGATTATCAAAACATATAATGAGAAAAAATATTGCAACACTATGATAATTATTGATAATAATTATATATTAATTTAATTAATGGTGAAGAAATAATTTAATTTTTTTTCCGAATGTATTCGAATACGCTTGAAATCGGCAAATGCTGCAATTTACCGATTATGTTCTCTTCTTTTCCAGATTCATATTTTAATTATTTTTTGCTTTAATATATTTTTTTGTTAATGATCTGACATTTTTCATAAAATACTGCATTTTAATTCGTTTCAAATTGAACGTTATTTTATAATAGCGACGGGTATGTATGTCAATAAATAAATCACCGTTTTTTAAGAGTACATCAATTCATTGAAAAATATGTCTCAAACATAACATGAAGTTTTCTCGTGGAAAAACCGCTTCACAACAAGATTTTGTGTTTTATTTTCTTTTTGGTGATTTGTTTTAATCATTTCAAGTGTATTCGAAAACATTCGGAAAAAAAAAATTTAATTATTTCTTCACCATTAATTACATTAATTTATAATTATTATTAATAACTAGCTGTATATACCGGTTTCACCCGGAGAATTTCATTTTTTAAATCTATAAAATCTATAAACTGAGACTTTTATCGACTCAAACGGTGGATTTTGTAAAAAGCAATGTAAAGCCAGATCAAAACGATTATTATAACAATAAAGAATATACCCAGAGATCGGCTGAAGTTATGCAATTTTAATATGGACAGGTGTTCGCACCTGGTCTGAAAGAACCACTGAGAGAGATTTGGAGAATTTAGGACAAACGGTTTGGATTTCTATAAACAAAAACAGAATTTCATCTTTATATACATAGATTATAGCTGTATATCCCGGTTTCACACGGGGAATTTCATTTTTCTAAAGAAACGGTCGATTTCGTAAAAAAAAACATTGTATAGTGAGATCATTATGATTTTTGTAACAATAAAGAATATCAGCTGAAGATCGGCTGAAGTTATGCAATTTTAATATGGACAGGTGTTCGCACCTGGTCTGAAAGAACCACAGAGCGAAATTTAGAGAATAAAGAATATCAGCGTAAGATCGGCTGAAATTACGCAATTTTAATATGGACAGGTGTTCGCACCTGGTATCAAAGAACCACTGAGCGAAATTTGGAGAACTTAGGACAAACGGTATGGATTTCTATAAAGAACAAATAAACAAACTAACAAACAGGATTTCATCTTTATTTATATAGATTATCATAGTGTTGCAATATATTCTTCTTATTATATGGTTTTTTTTTTTTTTTTTTTTTTTTTTTTTTTTTTTTTTTTTTTTTTTTTTTTTTGGCACCAAGATTTGTTGACAAATCCTATTTCGCATGGTTTGATAATGTTATCTTCTTCTTCCAGAAAAGTATACTTAACAGCTATTTCTACAAACGATAAGTTGAACTTTTTTCGGCCATAAATTTGATGAATAAATAAATATTTTAATAACTGGAAGTTAATTATAAATTAAAATCCAAATACAGACCGCTTCGATTATTAATGGCTTCAATCGTGAACGGTGTAAAATTATATTATGTGAATATGATAAGACTTTATGAGAGCGGACCGGGAAATCCGCCCTTCCAATCCGCACAGTGGGACGAATCGCCAATCTAGGCGGAAATAGTTAACATCAACGAAATGAAAAAATCTTGTCGGTCTCTTGAAAACAATAGTCTAGCTAAGGCATTTACAAATTATTAATCACTTTAAGCAAGTATTAAGAGAATAATGAGGGTTTGAATACGGTAGTTCCCTTATAATGCTTAGTCAGCGTATTTCCAAATTATATTGTAAAATCAATAGAATCATAGAATGGATCGTGTTTTTTTGAAAAAAATTTATGCTAGGCAATAGAAGACGATTCAGAAATTAAGTTTATATAAGTTCTTGGTTCTTTAAATGTGGATATAATACAGAGTATCCTCCTTTCTTTTCAATAGTCGATAAGCTATATTTTTTTCTTATAAAAAAAGGGGTTACTAAAAATCTACACCGATCTACACCGAGATATTTATACAGAATATAGTCCACACTATATAGAAATAAAGTATTCATTATGAACTGCTAATACCTGCTAATAAAGATGTGCGCTTTTTTTAAAGGTATAAATCTCTCATTGTTGAGAGCCTATATTTTTAATATTTTGAGGCAATACGGAGGTGCTAATGAAATTTATAGATGTATAGTAAACCAGTTTCATTGGAATACACTACGGCAATCTCCGAAGGTATGAAAAAACGAGATTCGATGACCATAAGTACAACAATTAAAAGCAAATAGCAAGATTTTTTCCTGTCTAGGACTAAGAAAGAAATAAAGCATGAAAACAACAGTATACCTTAGGTATCTACAAACCATTAATTCCTTAAAACAAATAGCAACGGAATAACAAAAGAATAAACACGCCACACTCGTCACAATAAGTCGGATAATTTGAACATCTTATTGATGAAGCGGCAACATAGATCAGCGAATTTCATATTGTTTTGGAAAAAAATTTATACCACAGTACGGAAGACGATTCGGCAAGTAAGTTTATATTTATTTGGCTTTTTAAGTGTGATGTACCCTTCTTTATTTCCAGTAGTCAACTTAGTAAGCTACTTACTTTAAACTACTACTTATTTAATTATTGTTGGTAAAAATGCGATAACTAAAAATCTATAACGACTTAGATAAATAGACAGATATTTTCACAGAATACAATCAACATTATATAATGACAAATTTTTCATTACGCATTTCTTATTCCTGCTAATGTTTGGTACGGTGTTTTTTTTTTCCAGGTGTTAACGTGTCATTATTAAGATCCGATATTTTTAATATGTGGGAACAGCACGGTCGTATAGATGAAATGTATATTTCAGGTTTTTTTTTTTTCTTTCCTATCTAATTACCTCTCGCATGGGTAAATATTAAAAAAATTTATTTTGTGGTGTAGTGGTGGGGGATCGACGTCAGTAAGGAAAGATTGGGTACGATTACTCGACTCGTAACGAACAATAAATAGGTTCAGGGAACATACCAGGTCTAGAATGAATACCGTAAGATTATTCCGGTATGTCTGGAATCATCCTTTTCTTCAATATTTACCGAATATCTGGGTTAATTCCAAGGACTAGGGAGCATCTGAAGGTACAAGTTCAAGGGGGTTCAATTTATTTTAGGATGGCAACGAGATTGGATGTAAGGCATTCTACCATGTCGTCAATTGATTCATAGGAATAGATGGGTCCTATACAACGGGATAGTAGATCAAGGGATAGATTTATTTCATCTGCTGTCAGGTAATCTAGGTTTTTCCAAGATATATATTTTAGAAATAAAGTAGGATTCGAAAGATCATTGGAAATACGTATTAAATCGTGGCTAAGTCGTCGATCACAGATTTTATGAGTATGATACTAGTTGTTGAAAAAAGTTCTCGAAAATATGATCGATAAATCAGTAAGGAAAGATTGGGCATGATTACTCGACTCGAAACGAACAATAAATAGGTTCAGGGAACATACCAGGTCTAAAATGAACTGTTTTTTGGGAGAATTGGATAGAATATTTGTATTGAAGTCGCCGGATGTATGCATTCAGATGGATGGATTCAGATCCATCAGATTCGGAATGAAAAACAATTTTTTTTACATTTCGATATTAGAATTTAATATATATTTTTTTAAAAATGTATTTGACGTTAATTTATAGTTAATATGTTTTTTTTTCTTTTTGAATAATTGAAAATTGAATAAAGAAATATAAATAGAATTACTCCATTATTTACAATTTATCTAAATAATCTTATATTAGTTTTAATTTTTTTTTTTTTTTTTTTTTTTTTTTTTTTTTTTTTTTTTTTTTTTTTTTTTTATGGCCATTGCCGAAAACCACTATTTTGACTTTTATTTAATGATTCATGCTTAAATGCAATTTTCTACAAACATTAACATAAAATAAGTCGCTTCCAGAATTATTTCCCCCTAGATTGGCGATTCGTCCCACTGTGATCCGCCATGAAGTCTGTTAAGGCGCTGGAATGAGATTTTCTGCACTAAACATTGTTACATATATTTTTTGTGTTCCATTTAATCTTTCACTTGTTTTTGCTTTGTTTTTTGTGTTTCCGATTGTTTGTTAATTGGTTTATTTTGAGTATTTTTACTTTCACTTACCTATATATGAAATATATAGTAAGTGGAAGTATTGCGATCGTGAAAAATTTCGACTTCCGGTTTTCAACGGAAATACACGTTTTGGGACCCCCTGAGTCGAAATATCCAAGTCCCGCGAAATGGTCTGTGTGTGTGTGTGTGTGTGTGTGTGAACAGACTAGCTCAAAAACTATAAACCGTGGGAACCTGAAATTGGGTATTTAGTGTAGGTATATGCCCGCGATGTGACAGCAAAAATTTCATCAAAATTGCTCAAAGGGAGGGGGTACTTTATTTAATAACTTTTTATGTTTTTTTCGATTTTCTCAAAAATGGCTCTAACGATTTTGATTAAACTGAATATTTGATCTATTTATATGCCCGAGATAGGACTGTAAAAATTTCATCAAAATTGATTAACCGGAGGGGGGACTTTACTTAATAAATTTTGTATCATTTTCACGTGTTTTATTTATTTACTCAAAAACGGCTTTAACGATTTTGATCAAACTAAGTATATGATGTATGTATATGCTCGAGCTACGACTGTAAAAATTTCATCAAAATTGATTAACCGGAGGGGGGACTTTACTTAATAAATTTTGTATCATTTTCACGTGTTTTATTTATTTACTCAAAAACGGCTTTAACGATTTTGATCAAACTAAGTATATGATGTATGTATATGCTCGAGATACGACTGTAAAAATTTCATCAAAATTGATTAACCGGAGGGGGGACTTTACTTAATAAATTTTGTATCATTTTCACGTGTTTTATTTATTTTCTCAAAAACGGCTCTAACGATTTTGATTAAACTGGGTATTTAATGTATGTATATGCCAAATATGTGATAGCCAACATTTCATCAAAATTGATCAACCGAAGGGGGGACTTTACTTAATAAATTTTGTATCATTTTCACGGGGTTTTTTATTAACTCAAAAACGGCTTTAACGATTAATAAAAATAAGATATGAATGTAGAAAAATGTGTGACTTTGGGAAATGATATTTAACAAAACACGTCAATTTCTTATCTAAGTAAGTTGGTAAGTGAAAGTTGTGTGTTGCGCGCACGCACCAGATTTTTTTTCTATCTATCATGTCAGCATATTTGCTTATTACGATAGTACGAGTAGATAGCAAATTTAAGAAAAATGCCGAAAGCTATGCATATCTAAATAAATAAAATAAAAATGTGTTATTAATGCTAATCACAACATACAACCATAAATAAATTTTTTGTACATATATTTTTTGCATTCAAAAAATGACTGCTAATAATCAAGATTTAAATTTTAACAAGTGTTTTTCTGAACTGTTCTTAGACTAATTCAATAAAATTGAAAATTTTGTAACGTGAAACAAAAACCATATTATTTTGGTTTGTTACATAAAAAAGAGTTCTACAATATTTGTTGGAACAGATACCTAACGGTTTCTAGTTCATGTTCTGATCTTCTAGAATCTTTGAGAGTCCTCTAAAGCATTCTAGAATGTTCTATTGCGGACTAAATATAAGAAGCAATGGACTACGATATTCGATAACAGTAACATTTGGTGTCATGCGCTCTCGTTCCAATGGAATGTGTGAATGAAGGTATCCGGCGGAATGTGGTCTGAGAACGTTTAAGGCTTCTCTCCAATCAGTTCTCGTTCCAATCTGAGATCTTGTTCTACGGATTTTTAATTTGTACCATCAAAAATTTTAATCGTAATTTTATCGCCAGAAACATCTGGAAAGAGACATTGTATTTTATTACATTAATCATTGTATTTTATTTAGGAACAAAATTCAAAGAATACTGTAACTTTAGTGATAGTTTAACACCAAAATAAGTAAAACAAAAAATAATTCAAATATTCGAATTCATTATTTTTTCCAATAATTATTAATCAAGATAACAATCATGAATACAATCTTATAAACTTAATCGAATATTTTTTGAACGAAGATACAAAAAATCTTATTCAAATGAAATTGGAATGGGAAATTTTACATCACTGAACTGATCCCAGAATGAATTATTAGGAATTACATACTTACCTACCTTCAGAGCTTCATTTATATAATTTTCGATTTTTACCTCACTATATATGTTATAACTTTTTAACTTCCTCTATTGGGTATGATTTAAATATTTTTAGAAATTATGATCATTTAATATATAAATAAATAAAATATAGTTAATTAAAATTAAAATAAATTAACTTACTACATATGGTACTACCTAAATATATGTTTTTTACTTTCACTTACCTATATATGAAATATATAGTAAGTGGAAGTATTGCGATCGTGAAAAATTTCTACTTCCGGTTTTCAACGGAAATACACGTTTTGGGGCCCCCTGAGTCGAAATGACCAAGTCCCGCGAAATGGTCTGTGTGTGTGTGTGTGTGTGTGTCTGTGTGTGTGTGTGTGTGAACAGACTAGCTCAAAAACTATAAACCATGGGAACCTGAAATTGGGTATTTAGTGTAGGTATATGCCCGCGATGTGACAGCAAAAATTTCATCAAAATTGCTCAAAGGGAGGGGGTACTTTATTTAATAACTTTTTACGTTTTTTTTCGATTTTCTCAAAAACGGCTCTAACGATTTTGATTAAACTGAGTATTTGATCTATTTATATGCCCGAGATATGACTGTAAAAATTTCATCAAAATTGATTTACGGGAGGGGGGACTTTACTTAATAAATTTTGTATCATTTTCACGTGTTTTTTTTATTTACTCAAAAACTGCTTTAACGATTTTGATCAAACTTGGTATGTGATGTATGTATATGCCCGAGATACGACTGTAAAAATTTCATCAAAATTGATCAACCGGCGGGGGGACTTAATAAATTTTGTATCATTTTCACGTGTACATATTTTTTATTTACTAAAAATCGGCTTTAACGATTTTGAAGAAACTGGGTATTTGATGTATGTATATACCAAATATGTAAAAGCCAACATTTCATCAAAATCTTTTTTGTTTGTTTCTTTCTTTCTTATAAAGTACCTTTGTTTTTATTTACATGGAGAAATTAACTGTCTCTCGTTACGCCTAAAAATAAGAAATGGCTAAATATGAGATATGATAAAAATTAACAAAACATAAAGAGGAGAAAAAAAGAAAAATATTCAGTCTACTCATAAAACTCGTTGAGACCACGCTTGCGGAGTACGCTTTTAATGACACACCATTGTTCATAATTAAAGCCGTTCTGTTTATTTGAGAAGTGGCAATTAACAAAACGCATTAATTTCTAATCTAAGTAAGTTGGTAAGTGAAAGTTGTGTGTTGCGAGCACGCACCAGATTTCGTCATGTTTAATGAAAATTAGGTGTTCTTTAATATCAGGTAAGCTTTATCATTATTAAAATGTTCTGGGGGGCTTAAATGGGGTAGGGGCCTTTTTTTTTTTGTTTGTTTTTGTTTCCTATGAAGTATCTTTGTTTTTGTTTATTTGGAAAAATTAACTGTCTCTCATTACGCCTAAAAATAAGAAATGGCTAAATATGCTATATGATAAAAACCAAGTAAACATATAGAGGAGAAAAAATGAAAAATATTCAGTCAACTCATAAAACACGTTGAGCCCATGCATGCGTAGTACGCTTTAATGACAGATCATTGTTCCTAATTAAAGCCGTTCTTTTCATTTAATGGAAATTATTGGTTTCATGGTAACTAAATGAAATTTTCAACAAGAACATACAGAATTATAAAATCAGACGACTTGAAGTATTATGCTTTCATTGCCGAATTATCTCAAGTAAAAACTTTTTTTTTAATAATAAAAGAAATTAGTGTTTGTTATAGAGCAAATGAAAACAAAAATATGAAATGAATTTGGAAAAATGTTTAACTGAGTGAGAAGTGTGTTACACGTTTTGGGACCAAAGTGTTACACGTTTTGGGACCCCCTGAGTCGAAATGACCAAGTCCCGCGAAATGGTCTGTGTGTGTGTGTGTGTGTGTGTGTGTGTGTGTGTGTGTGTGTGAACAGACTAGTTCAAAAACTATAAACCGTGCGATCCTGAAATTGGGTATTTAGTGTAGGTATATGCCCGCGATGTGACAGCAAAAATATCATCAAAATTGCTCAAAGGGAGGGGGTACTTTATTTAATAACTTTTACGTTTTTTTTCAATTTTCTCCAAAACGGCTCTAACGATTTTGATTAAACTGAGTATTTGATCGATTTATATGCCCGAAATATGACTTTAAAAATTTCATCAAAATTGATTAACCGGAGGGGGGACTTTACTTAATAAATTTTGTATCATTTTCACGTTTTTTTTTTATTTACTCAAAAACGGTTTTAACGATTTTGATCAAACTTGGTATTTGATGTATTCATATGCCCGAGATATGACTGTAAAAATTTCATCAAAATTGATCTACGGGAGGGGGGACTTTACTTAATAAATTTTGTATCATTTTCACGGGTTTTTTTATTTACCCAAAAACGGCTTTAACGATTAACAAAGATAAGATATGAATGTAGAAAAATGTGTGACTTTGGGAAATGATAATTAGCAAAACACGTCAATTTCTAATCTAAGTAAGTTGGTAAGTGAAAGTTGTGTGTTGCACGCACGCACCAGATTTTTAAATTGTAGAAATCTTACTACAAAACTAATTTATCGTTTAAAATTTTTCAATGTTTATAAGTGTGAGACTGGGAATAGAATGACTAAGATCACCATTGGCGAAAATATCTTATCGTTATAGTTGGAATAAAATCAGAACGAAACGTAAATTATGTAAATTTCAGTGGAAGTGAGGTAGGTATGTCTAATTCCGTTTCGAGTGTTAGTTTCAATTTCCATACATAATGGCCAACTAGCCCCAATTACTGAACGAGTTCGCTATTACCATTTCCAGGACCTTTTAAGCAGCTTTCTGGAGGGATAGGGCCAGATTTTTTTTTTCCAAAGTAGATACCATGTTCACAAAATTCTATAAGTAGTGCTAACGAGCATTCCTTGCTTTAATTTTTTCCCATGAAATATATTTGCAGTGCAGTTCGTACCCCGTTAAGTTAAATATTAATTTAATACCAATAATTTTGTATATTATTGGTGTTACTAAGGCGTAGTTGTCGGGTGAGCTAATGTTAAGGGAGAAACAACTAATGAATAGCTTCAAGAGATTCAAATAATAGAATTTTTCACATTATGACTAGGGTAGAATTGCGCATTTAATTATAATATTCATCGGTAACATCTTTCTAGCCTTATTCCGTTTCAAATCCAAAGAATCCTTTTTGCAAAACTTTTTCTTTTCACCCTGCGTGCCTTGTGATACTTATCCAGAGGATGTAGTACACATAAAAAGCAGCATAGAGATGCTTCTTTTGAAAAATCGTGGAAATTAAGGTTAACTCTTTTGTAAAGCCTTTACCCATCTCATATAAGGCAAATCTTAGTTTCGTTTAAAATTGACAAATTTTCTATTTACCCATGAAAATTTATTAAATTTTTATGTAAAAAAAGGATCAATATTTATAGAGGAAAATACGTACTAATTGTTCGATCCCGCTGGAGATGACCGAAAAGCTAAGGCTCTTTGATAGCAACATGGAGGAGCGTGATAAACAAAAATTGATTACCTACTCTACAATTTACAGTCTGATATACCATCTTATGTACATATACAAAGATATATTTTCAGCAATATCATTCACTAAATCCACCCAAATCATTAGTGGAATTAACATTAAATCAAACGTATTAATAGTAGTTGCATCCTGGATAAGACAGAAGACATTTATCATTTTTCCACCGATGGGCAAAATATTCACTCAGTCAATATAACTGGTAAATTGTCTTGAATTGTTAAAAATCGAGAACGTTAAGTGCCTTTAAATTTTGTTTGGTCACACTAGGCAATAGTTTTGTTCAAAATAATTCAACAGTATGTAATAATACTGTAACGTTAAATCGTTAAAAAAAAACAAAAAAACATATGATTTGAGATCCCAGACCGTTTGTTGGAACAAACTAAGCGGTTGGAGCAAACTGTTTGGACCCAGAATGTTCGAGGTCGTTCTACCACCTTCCACGAAGACGGATGGACGGATGAAACCTTCCAGAATGTTCGTTTTGCTTTATATATATAAGGAGCGAGTGACTGGGCCAGTTAGTCGAAGTCTGTGTCTTGACTGTGAAGCTCAAATTATATGATTAGTGTGCTATAAAGTTATCATTTTTGTAACCTGCTCAAATATTTGAGTTGTATTAATTCTTTGGCATTGATAATTGTATATTTTTGTTCATTAAATATTCTTTAATCCAAAGAAGCGTTACAATAATAATTGTCGAATTTCCAAGTAGCTTCATAAAACTACCACCGATAATTAATGCTTGCAAATGAAAATAGATTCGAAATCTAAATGGACATTTTCACTCAAATAATATATCCTATATATTTTTAAAGGACTAAAACATTAGAGCTTTAGAATTTTAAACTATATTATTTTTCAATAACTAAATCACTCACCCTGAACGTATCCGAGGTAACAACAGTAAGCTGGTTTCCGTGGAGTTCCAACTCCTCGAGGCTGTACAAGTGAGAGAACGCACCATCGTGTATGACGCTCAAATTATTCCTGTCCATGTAAAGCTTCCTCAGGGACGGAAGGGAGACGAAAACTTCCCTCTGAAGCTCGGCAATCTTGTTCTCTCCCAGTGTGATCACTTTGAGGTCAGGGAGTAGGGAAATAGCGAACCTTTTTAGGTGAACAATGTTGTTCCTCGCCAGGGCAAGGTCTTGGAGGAGAGTGAGATTGGCGAAAGCGTATGGTTCCACTGTTTCGATATTTGCATAGACTATTTCCACAGTTTTGAGGTGCGGGAGTTGACGTAGGGCTTTAGTTGGGACGTAGCCCAAAGAGCTGACTACTCTGATGTGAAAGGTGAGTTTGGTCAGATGCTTTTGCGACTTGAAGGCCGGCCAAACTTGTGAGGTCTGTGGTTCCCCTTGGTTGAACAGCCAGCAATTGGCATCGGTTGCGTTCTGCCACTCCATCGTATCGCAATAGCAGTAAATGTTCAAGTGGCGTTCGCTCTGCAAGTTACAGATGTTGAGTGGCTCCGTCTTCACGGGCTCTTTGCTCTTCTCATCTTCCTTCTTCCGCTTGTCTTCTCGAGTCCTCGTGCGACCGCTCACCGTAGAAATGAAACAGCAGGCAACGAGAAGAAAAATCAAACGCCCCTTCATAGCATCAACCTGAAACAATTGAAAACAAAATTAAAAACCTGTATTAACAACTCTGTTGCTTAAGGTAATCTGAATATGAAGCCAAAAATTTCTACCTATGGCTTATTTAAAAATAAAATTTATTTTAATAACTAGCTATTCACGAACAATTATAAGAATCAAGTTAAAACCACAACCATCAGCACACATAATTTTTTGTGAGTTATTCCTGGAAACTGTTTCTAAAACACTGAAATAACGGTTGTTCGATAACAGCGTAATCACTGATAGTGAAATCATCTAGGTTACTTATTAATCCATAGCTGCAGCAGATAAGACTCGGTCTAATAAATATTACATTCAATAAAATTTCAGAAATTTTTAGGGCTGCTCTGAAACTTAGCTTCGGCATCGAATTAATTGTTTATAATATTCAGTCGTTAAATTAAATCAATTTAAAAATTAAACTTAACTAATGGGGACAGTGAATTTTTACAGTTAAGTATTTATATATATATAATCTACCTGAAAATTGGATAGTGAGTAAAGATATTATTTTTTTTAATACATATATATATATATATATATATATATATATATATATATATATATATATATATAAAATCATTGGTATTTTATTTTATTTAGAAATATTTATGTAAGTAAACAAGTTTTTGAGAATTGAGCGCACTACACTTCGTTATTAGATCGTAAAAAGTCGACTTTAAGGTATTGTCAGTAAAGTTAAATACATCAACTCTATCATAAATATAATTATTTTTATTTTCGTAGAAAGCTAACAAATGTCAAGGTTGATTATAAAAAAAGCCCTAAAGGAAACACGCATTGGTTGGGTCAAGAGGTAGCCAACAAATATAATAGTTTCTAACTATTTGCAGAACATTTGACTATTAACTGGATGAATATTTTCTTTGATATTCAGTCCATTATAAATCATCCAAGATTTATGATACTTTAGTAAAATAAAAATAGCTTAGCGTTCATTTTCATTCACGTATTCGGTTAAATTTCTAGGTAATCTAAAGCGAGCAAATCGAAAACTATAATAATTTCGTTCGTTGTTTTACCTACATTGGTTGAGAAAAAAAAAAAAAAATTGAAAATTTCTATTTTACTTTGCTGCTGCTGAATTTACAGTTATATATATTTTTTTTTCAATTTTCACCCTGATAATATAAGGGTTCAAAGCTATATAATCAGAATAAAACATTTTTTTTTTGTCTTAAATTGCATAAACGACACTAGATGAAGATAAGATATTTTAACTTCACATCTATTTTGCAATGATTGTTTTCTGCAAAATATATGTAGGGCTCAGCATATTTCGACTAAGAGACAAATAAGACAAAATGTTTTGCCTTTTAACAGCTACTTGGAGTACAAAGAATTCGCATTTATCTTTTCTGTTGTCATATGCGTGTTCGAAGAACGACGTCAGTGATAGTTTAATTGCACTACTTTCAGAAGTAACGAAACTTTGGAAAATGTCTGCCAATTACGAGTTGGACTTGGTAACTTAGTGAAGTTTCCGACGTGATCGGCCAACAATTACGTGCTTTAC
The DNA here is from genome assembly GCA_911387785.2 of Aelia acuminata. Taxonomy (NCBI): domain Eukaryota; kingdom Metazoa; phylum Arthropoda; class Insecta; order Hemiptera; family Pentatomidae; genus Aelia; species Aelia acuminata. The sequence goes on from OU426978.1 coordinate 97,436,458, forward strand.
ATCGCAATGGTATTGAAGCCCTACAACGAAGCAGGAATTATATTACCCCAATTTAAGACTTGATAAGTTCCATTGAATAGAAGGTCCCTCACTCAATTCTATCCTTTGCAACATAGAATTAATTGAATAAAATCCTCTTTGATCTAATAACTGGATGAGGTTAGGATAGAGGATAACTTTTTTCTTTAATAAAAAATGAAGAACTAGTGGGGAATGGAGGCCACAATCTTTATTTATGTATTCATTGTTTTCATTAAATTTATAAATTAAACTTGTGATACGCCGGAGTTATTCTCAGAATATTGTCACTGAAAAAAACGAATCAATACTTGAAATATTAGTATACTATTTTTTTATTTTCCCTTACTTTATTAGGTTCTCTTACCTATGATACAAATGTGTTAGGGGAAGTATTGCGATTATCGGGTATTTGGAAACCAATCAGAATAAAATTAGAATCGGAAGTACCCATAATCGGACCCACTGACTTGAAATAACCAAATTTCGCGAAATGCCCTTTTTCAATTTATGCACAACCTAGCTCAGAACAGAGATGTAAGAAACTAAAAGTAGGCACTGACTTTTATTTATGGTGGAAATGGCCTGATAGGAGTTCAGTGGCGAAGAAAAAATGTTTTTCAATATAATATAATAATAGAAAAATTACTAATAAATATAAAGTTTCGCATTGGTAAAAAGCTCCTCTTTTATACAAAATAAAAAACAAAGATGTTGCAAGTGTGAAAAAAAGAGTTTTACCTTTAATTTGCTCATTCATAATATTTAATAAGCTTGCTTAATTTTAAGTATAAGAAAAGGTAAATTTGTAAGTTAAAAAAGCAATTGCTTGTATCTTGTCACGTTTGAATACAAAATTACAAATAACTTAAAAATAATTGATAAGCTTTCACTACTTATGATAAATTAGTGAATGTTATGTGTGATAATATTATGAATTTTATATCTACTGGTCTAAATCAATGGATTGACTTTTATTTAATCTTTTGGATAGTCTTGCTTCGGTTTCGGGATGTTCCGCCGTTTATATGTCATGTTGCCTTCAACATTTTTGATAAGGACGCTGAATATTTAATGGTCGCCCCGGATAACGTGAAACGAACGTGTGGGAAGAGACACCACTAAATATAAATTACATTTATATATATAATATATATATATATATATATATATATATATATATATATATATATATAAGTGAAAATGAGTAAAATTTAATTGTTTCAGAATAAATTTATAAGTTTCTTTTCGGATTTTTCGATGTTCATATGCATTGATGAGTCAATCCCGGACCATATGAAGTGGTCCAAAAATAAATTAATGGTTGATTCAACATTTTTATTTTTTTAAACATTTTTACCATGGAAAGAACAATGCATCTAAAGTACAAAAATGCATATAGTTTGTTTTTTTAATTTTTATTTTTCCAATGGCGGCCATATTATTTTCGAAAAAACGCGTATTTTTAGCTATATCAGTGCTCTGGTTCAAATCAAATATCTTTTCTTTTATTCATCGTAGAACATTCAAATAAAGACCAATCTCTTGAGAAAGGTCTGACATTTAATAAAGGTTGGTACAACTATGAACTTAAAACTAAGTATTACGGTCTATGTACCCCTTCAAAGTTTTAAAACGCGCGCTTAAAAGCGGGTTTTTCAACAAAAACATTTTACAAGATGGCCAATTACTAAGTGCTTGTTATTTTTTTATTTGATTGATAAAGGTAGGCATTATACATTCACAAAGTTTCAAGCTGTGGACTTGACGGTTTTTCATTTTAAATTCGTGAATTTTCAAAATGTCAAAAGTTTAAACGCACAATTTTTCTGTTAGGCATGAAGATAAAAATTTGAAACTTGGCCCAGATTTAGTCCTTGGGTAGAGGATATTTGGGGTGTTGACTAAAAAATAACATCGATTTTAAGGTTACTCGCTCGGTTATAGATTTATTATTTTATTTTATTTTTTTTTTTTTTTATTTTTTTTATTTTTTTTTTTTTTTGGGATCTTAAGGCTTCTATTGAAGCCCTATATTGCCCATACCAACACCCATGGCACTGGGTGATACTTCTCCTACGAATGAAAAGCACCACCCAGGGCGGGACTCGAACCCGCAGCTCCGGCATGGGAGTACGGCGCTTTACCGCACAGCCACACCGGGCCCCAGAGTCATTTGGAATTCAGTTTATGAAAGTTTGTAAATAAGATTTTCTAAATTAGTGAAAAATCATATACTTTGAATAGTCAGAATTAAAAATATAAACCAACTCCAAATATCACTACTTGTACCATAACCGCACTAAGTATAAGTAATATTTCCCATTAACTAGACAATATTTAGCTTAATTAACCTAATACCTAAAACCTATCCAAATGTCTTTAATGTTATGTGTTAATTTGGGCTATTGTACACCTGATTTAGTATATGCTTCTAAATAATCTCTAATTGATCTCTAATAATTCATAGAAACTAAATCAAAAATATCATTAAATTTGGATTTTTTACTTTAATCGAAAAATAATTATGTAAATTTCCATCTTATTCTTCTTTCAGTAACTTACTTTGTAGGTCGTGCGTTATTGTCAGTTCTGCTGTTTTGAAGGCTTTCAAAAGTCTTAACAGGCCCTCGAAGTTGGCATATTGAAGTTTGAAACTTTATTTCTATACTTTTAGTTACTAATCGTTTACAATAAATGTCCAAACAGTTGCATGGACTTCTTGTCTACCAGCATCCCCAAAAGATGATGATTTACCGAAATATCTAGAGTGAATTGAGAAATTCATCTCAGCAAAGAGAAGAGCTCGTAAGATATTGCCTTATAAATTCATGTAATATGGCATGCCCTTACATTAAGGCACATTACATTAAGTACTTCTAACAATCACAGTCGCTGATTGTCGCGGTTCGCTGACGGCTGTTAATGCAACTATGAAGATAAAAAACAGTTAATTCAATAATAAAATTCTGAAAAACCTTAAAAGGTGCAGTTCTTAAATAAAAACAGTATAATTAAGTATTTAATATTACAAAATAAATCATTGAATTTTAGACTTTTATATTCAGATACTACGAAATTTTAGCTAGTTATCTATCTATTAAGGGCAATGATCATTGATAAAATATGATACTTTTAACAGAATGCAATATACAAAAAGTCGAATAAGGATTTGTTGTTCTTAGCTTAAAGGTCCGCCAGGAAAACGCCAAGAAGTGGGGCTAGAGATCTCTTATCTGGGCATGGCTAGATCTTTTCCGAGGAGAACGGCTACTGGAGTCTGTTTTTCCAATGGGAAGCAGGGAGGAGGAACCCTCCTTAAATAAAGGACTTTTTCTCCCTCCTCCGGCGTTCCCAGCTCATCGGAATGAAACCAGGAGAGAAATCTTTTTATTCTCCTGAAGGGCTGAGATAAAACCTCGCCAGATGTTCCGACCCGGAGAGCTATGATGAGATTGCGTCTTTATCCGTTTTAATTACTTTTAAAGAATTTTAGACTACATCTAATGACGAAATTACAACACTGAAGTAAGTTTAGTAGTAAGGAAATTATAAGGTGATCGGTTAATTTACGGGTAAAAATTTTTCATTTTGATGGGGAATAAGAACAATACTGTATTTATGTAAATAAACATTTTACAGGGGTATAGTTTAACTTAGGGGTCCCAAACTTTTTTGGGTTCTGGCGCCCTTTAGACATCAGGATATTTCCACAGCGCCATAAATTATATATTTTTTTACTTTAAATATCAATGCGCATCTCATAATATGTCAGGCGTGAGGAGGGAAAGCAACCCCTTCCTAGCTTGATTCAATTACCTTGGCTGTCTGGATATATAATACAATCTATTATTAAAGAAACTACAGAAGCATGTTAGTCCTTGATAAACACATCATAGCAGGGTTTGAAATTGATACTTACATGATTTACAACCAATCTTAGGCAAAATATTGATGAACCAATTTAAGAAATCAGGATGCTGATTGCTGGATGAAGGGATCAAGACCATATCTAATTTTATTTAGCAATTATTTATCAGATATGCCCTTTTTCAATAACCCTCATAGATATATTTAAATAACAAAAGTGGACACCCTAATGGATACTGACTGGCATGGGAACCTATATTGATCTATATTACATGTTCTGTTGTACGAGAATCTTCTGCATATTGTATGAGAATCTTCTAAGCTTTCCGAGAACGTTCTAGAATGTTCGATTTCAGGCTAAATGTAAGAGTCATAGTCTGGCTCTGAAGATCGAAGCAAATGGTTGCTTAGGTGCTATTATATTGTTTGAAGTAGTTACTTTTAGTATTATTGTTAACAATTAGAGTTTTTATTGTTTTTCTGACACTATGAAATATAATTTCTTCTAATAAAAATTATGTAAACCAACATAGCATTCCATTATGTTAAAATCTCTTTTTTTTAATTTGGACTAGCAATCTTTACGTTGCAGAAACAGAAATATACAAAGATGGATTAAATTATCTATTTAAAACCTTGCGCAATAGATTGAAGGGGATTACCTGTTCACAAAGACAGGTCAGGTTCAAATCCCGTGGGGTGGCCCTAGAATTTTTTAAACATAGTATATGATCCTTTTTATGCTTTCTTTCGGAGGGGTAGGGGGTAAAAAGAAGGCCCCGAACCTGTAGGATGTAAAGTACTCTTTCTAGATCCTGCTATGTATTGTGGATGCTGCCATTATAAGAAAACTAAATTGAATTAATAATTTAATATCAAAATATGTAAAGTACTGTATATGGTCAACCCGGTGGTCAGTTTTACCTGAAGGCGGCTAGGTCTTGGAAATACCACCTTGTAAGTTATTGGGGCCATAAACCTTCTGTTAGAGATTCAAAATAAGCAAAGCTTAGGACCGGCAATGCTGCCGACAAACATTCAGGGAAATACCTAAGAAGATTGTTAGAGAAATTTGTGGCCATAAACCCTGGTTTTTCCCCGGCAAAGAGGCCGCTGGGAAACACGTTGAATATGGAAAGGAAGGGAAATTTTAGGCAGCCAGCCAATCAGACGAAGTCTGGAACCAACCAGCCAGCCAATCAGAAGAAGTCTGAAGAGAGTGGGGGAAAGAGGACTTATACGGTGAAGAAGGAGGCTCGAGGAGTTCGGGTGGAGAGTGAGTTCGGAGGTGGACAGAGGTCGGGGGAGTGTGCCAAGAGGGCGAGAGTGGAACGAGAAGGGCAGAGGACCAGATAGGCAGGAGCGGCAGAGTCCAGATTTCCGAGAGAGACCGAGATGGGATGCTGTGCTGAGTCAGAGATGGCAGGGACTGATCCAGCAGATAGGCCAGAGACAACACCAGAGAGTGCCCACCAGATAAGGTTAATACAACATATACAGTACTAGTTGTAATATTGTGTGGTCAGTATTTATTTAAATAATGTTAAATTTCCAGTCAGCATCCATTAATTAATTAGTGTCAGTAAAATATCTTCATATGATATATTAAAGGGGGTATTAATGATTTATATTATTGGTCAGTAAAATTAAAGATATAGTTCAATTTAGATTTGTTTATTTACTATCATTTACCCTATGCCACAGGTTTATTAAAATAAAATAGAATTGGTAAACACGTCACCTTTGGAAAAGTATCCAATTTACATTAAGGCGTATTAAGTACATTAATTACAATATCAATTAGATATATGCCGTTTCTGGTAACCCCCACCCGCCTTAGAAAAGCGGGAGTCCAGAAACGTAGCAATTAAAATGGCATCCCTTGTGGGGACGTACTTACCAATTTGTTCATATCATTAGTTGACATTGCTTGTTAAATTATACAAAGTGGCATAAGGGCGAATATTTGTAAGGTTTGATAATTTCTTTAATCTAACAAATTCTCAAGGATTTCGCTTTAAACATTTGCTCCGTTTTCTCGTGCTCTCTTTCCTTAGTGTTATATTAGTGATTTGTGTGAGGAAGGCTGTCCTTATACTTCTTGTTGTACGGTCTTATTATAAGTGGCTTGTTTTTTGTGTTATATTTAACCAGTGCTTGCGTTTAACCCTACCGCGGAGGTTTCAATAGATATTAGAGGGATAATATACGCGCACGATATTTTGATATGGCTTTGAGGGTAAAAAACGAGAAACTACCACAGCCGAATACGGGGTTGGCTGAAGGAATAGCGATCCCACATCCAGAAGCAACTCAGCCACAGACCATGGAGAAAACAGAAGAAAATGGCCTCAGCCCAGAAGAAATGTTAATATGGCAGCTAATAAAAGAGATGCAGAAAAATCAAGAAGATAGACATAGAGAGCTAAAGGGAATAATAGAAGAGCACAATAAACACCTTCAGGAAATAAATGATGCTTTTCACACAACGAATCTGAAGCTGGAAGCATCTGCAAAACGTTTCACTCAACCTGATGAGGAAACACAGACACCACCCCTAGTTGAAAGTGAGGATATGAATGAGAGTGCAGAAGATGATGCCCATGTCAATATATCAGTGGAAAATTGTATTGATGAACCTCCTGTCACCAATTCTGTGAAACCTGGACCGTACGAGATGACTGCTCTTAAGTATACAGAAATTATTAGTGACGAATCTCCGAGGGAAGGATCGGTTTCTAATGCTCAATCAGAAAGTGGTGACATTGAGACTAATTCCGACGGGCAAGATAAGGTTCCCTTTAAAGTTGAAGATGAAACGAAGATTCTTCAAAAAGAAACCATTCAAGAGAATTTACCAATCCCTCAAGCTCAGGTAGAAACTCTTGAATCTTGCCAAGTACGTGAGGAAGTTGATATGACCCATGAGAAGATTGATGATGAAGAGAAGGACCGACCTATGGCGATTTCTAATGAGGGATACAATTTAGATCTCGTGGAATTTATAAAATTAATTAATTCTCATAAGTCACATCCAAGAGCAGATCATGCAAACTCGCTTAGTATGATTATAAAGAAACTCCCAGTAAATAAAAAAAATTACAATTATCGAGCCAGATCATAAATTTATCTTAAGGATTTGCCAACGGAGCCAATCACCTTCCTGTTTTTGCCGTTTGACTTTTATATGAATTATTTGATTTTGGACCATGTAAAGAAGAAGCGCGAACGGTGTTATAATAAGACACGGTAGTCTTTATCCCAGTCCAGGGGATAAAAAGGGTTTCCATCTAGCGTCCCTTCCGTTGACGAGCTAAAGGGTCCTGGCAAAGCCGTCGTCAGGTCAACCCGTTCTGGATCAATGTAAATATAATTGTAAATATTTTTATGTAAATAAGTTTCTTTTTTAAATTTAGGAATTGATAGTTTTAGGATTTCAACTACATAAACTTAATAATAAACGTTTAAGTGGATCTCAGTGTTAATTCTTTTGATTGAAAATATTAAAATTCATTTAGTAGAATGATTCAAAATAAAAGTGACATGTTCTTAAACAACGATTTACCAATGGAGATTTTATTGATTAATACAAAGTAAAATATACAGTACATTACCTATGAATGGAAAGTTAATATGTTAAAGTTTAAATTTGCTTAGATCACGATTGATATCCGAAAACTGTTGGTTAATAATAATTTTAAATTGCCTTAATTGTTTGATAGCTATGAGCAACCCCCAATAATAACATTTAAATAACTTGGATCAATTTCGTATTTTTGTATATCCTAAGTGGATTATTGAACTTTTTTACTTTGGAGTAGACAGAAGTCCTCCATCCCCCTGAATTCGGGTTATTATTTTGTGTCTAGAAGGGAAAAACCCTCTATGTGGAGCAGCCGTAGCGCCTCCAGGTATCCCTAAGATTATTTTTGAGAAGATACTGAAATCTTCAAGTACGCCCAGAATACTGAGGCAACATTTTTATTGATCCATTTGTAAAAACTTTTATTATTATATAATTGATGGGGCTCATAATGTATTTAATCCGAACATCCGGATAGGAAAATCTTCAGTGGCCATAAGTAGGAACTAGATTCGGTATCAGAGATAAAAATATTTTAAATAAAGGAAATTATATAGATTCGAATAAAATTTTAAAACATGTAATTAAAATGACCAAGAAAAACTTATTAATAAATAAAGAATAGATGTGAATGGTACAACATTGTTTTCATATAAATTGTGATTTGATTACACCGTTCGTTTAGTAAAGTCATAGTAAAAAATCTATTTTAAAATCTAATATAGTAATTTGAGAACTGAGATTCATTTGATAGAAGGTGTAAATACTAAATCCTTGATTGTGACAGAAGAAAACCCAAGATGGTACTTGGACAACTGATTTTTGTGAAAACAAGAGGTTCGCCGTTGTTGTGTCAGCGTGCTATTAAGAAAGGAAATATAAATACCGAATAAGACGTTCTAATAATTAACCCTGAAAATAATTGAAAATAAACATTTATTTAAAATATAAAGATTCCAAACAAAAATGATTTTAAAACTAGAGTGGGAAAGAATCCCAAATAGTAGAATCCTCTTTGTTTTTGAAAAATGCTTGCCACACAATAAAATAATACTGTATAAACATTATGCTTCTTGTTTTTGTTGTTTGTGAATTAAGAAGTTTTTCAGGATGTGAAATAAAGACAGAAGAACTCTAATCGCTATGTAAGTTATCTAGTAATTGTCTATGAAAAATTTATATATATAAAAAAAAAAAAAAATATCGAAAAGCTACTAATTTGTAACTATTGTAATATGAGGGGGTAATTACATGGAAGATCACAAGTTTTGTTATATTCTGCTGCCATTTTAATTGCTACGTTTCCGGTCTCCCGCTTTTCTAAGGCGGGTGGGGGTTACCAGAAACGGCATATATCTAATTAATATTGTAATTAATGTACTTAATTCACCTTAATGTAAATTGGATACTTTTCCAAAGGTGACGTGTTTACCAATTCTATTTTGATTCTAATAAACCTGTGGCATAGGGTAAATGATAATAAATAAACAAATCTAAATTGAACTTTATCTCTAATTTTATTGACCAATAATGCAAATTATTTATACCCCCTTTAATATATCATATAAACATATTTTACTAGACCAAATTAGTTAATGGATGCTGACTGGCAATTTAACATTATTTAATAAATACTGGCCACACAATATTACAACTAGTACTGTATATGTCTTAACCTTATTTGGTGGGCACTCTCTGGTGATGTCTCTGGCCTATCTGCTGGATCAGTCTCTGCCATCTCTGACGCTCTCTCAGCCTCAGCACAGCATCCCATCTCAGCCTGTCTCGGAAATCTGCTCTCTCCGCTCCTGCCTATCTGGTCCTCTGCCCTTCTCGTTCCACCCTCGCCCTCTTGGCACACTCCCCCGACATCTGTCCGCAACCATTCTGTAATTCTGAAATTTAGTTTTGAAGGTTGAGTCAAAATATTTTTAAATAGTACACAGAAAACTTATATTGAGAACTGTTTTATTTTAGATTTTGTTATGTAAATTGTAGCAATTGTAAATTTATTATCGTATCTTGTTCTACTAAAGGGTTTTGTTCTATTCATTTTTGTAACTATTTTATATGTTGTATTTTAATTAATGTTTTGTATGTTGTATGTTCATTTTATATCATTTTGTTTTATTCGATGCTGAACAGTTAATTTTGTAGATAGGATTTTACTTTACGGCTGATTATATTAACAATATTTTAGAATGTATGTTAAAAGAAAAATCAATAAACATACGTTTATTATTTTTTCTTTCCCTTGACACTAGGAGAATGCTATGTATTGTGGATGCTGCCATTATAAGAAAACTAAATTGAATTAATAATTTAATATCAAAATATGTAAAGTACTGTATATGGTCAACCCGGTGGTCAGTTTTACCTGAAGGCGGCTAGGTCTTGGAAATACCACCTTGTAAGTTATTGGGGCCATAAACCTTCTGTTAGAGATTCAAAATAAGCAAAGCTTAGGACCGGCAATGCTGCCGACAAACATTCAGGGAAATACCTAAGAAGATTGTTAGAGAAATTTGTGGCCATAAACCCTGGTTTTTCCCCGGCAAAGAGGCCGCTGGGAAACACGTTGAATATGGAAAGGAAGGGAAATTTTAGGCAGCCAGCCAATCAGACGAAGTCTGGAACCAACCAGCCAGCCAATCAGAAGAAGTCTGAAGAGAGTGGGGGAAAGAGGACTTATACGGTGAAGAAGGAGGCTCGAGGAGTTCGGGTGGAGAGTGAGTTCGGAGGTGGACAGAGGTCGGGGGAGTGTGCCAAGAGGGCGAGAGTGGAACGAGAAGGGCAGAGGACCAGATAGGCAGGAGCGGCAGAGTCCAGATTTCCGAGAGAGACCGAGATGGGATGCTGTGCTGAGTCAGAGATGGCAGGGACTGATCCAGCAGATAGGCCAGAGACAACACCAGAGAGTGCCCACCAGATAAGGTTAATACAACATATACAGTACTAGTTGTAATATTGTGTGGTCAGTATTTATTTAAATAATGTTAAATTTCCAGTCAGCATCCATTAATTAATTAGTGTCAGTAAAATATCTTCATATGATATATTAAAGGGGGTATTAATGATTTATATTATTGGTCAGTAAAATTAAAGATATAGTTCAATTTAGATTTGTTTATTTACTATCATTTACCCTATGCCACAGGTTTATTAAAATAAAATAGAATTGGTAAACACGTCACCTTTGGAAAAGTATCCAATTTACATTAAGGCGTATTAAGTACATTAATTACAATATCAATTAGATATATGCCGTTTCTGGTAACCCCCACCCGCCTTAGAAAAGCGGGAGTCCAGAAACGTAGCAATCCCTATTCTAATCATTTCGAGATAGGGAATTTTAAGACTCCCTTTGCTTCTCCGATTCGCCATAATGTGACACAAAATAAAGAAACATGGATTGAAGATCTAGATATTAAGAATAAAAGAAAAATGAAGATATATAAATCTTGATAAAAGTAATTCAACGGACAAGGCTCAATGCCATATCCACATATACTCACTGGAGGTGGACTACCTCTAGTGAAAACCCTCGAGAAATATGAGAGTGGAACAAACAATAAGAAGGGCGGGAGTACTTTGCCGCAGAAGACGGATAGGGTCATCAGTCAAGGGCGGAAGGGTGTTCATTTAGGACACCTATCATTGGAGCTTAGGTTTTCTCGGCTCTCACCCTTTTCCAATCCAGGGACCTTTTGCAGCTCTTTATAGCGCAGGTGGTGGTACTCCATATCGCCTGCCCTACCTCAACCGGGTCTTAGTAGGGCTCATATCCAGGACCTTCATCAAGCGGGTCTTAACGGTCCATCTACCTTCATATGTCGTCCGAGAGGAGATGTTTTCTTTAGGTCCTAATGAAAAATTAAGTTCGGTAGATGGAGCAGGTGGAGTGTCTCCAATCTATTAATCCTTCCGATATGACACTTACATCAAGTTAAAGGAGCCAGAATTATTATTTTATATAAAATATCATCATCCTACATTACAAAAAAAAAAAAAAAAAAAAAAAAAAGCAATTGACGAAACCACATATCCGATTAATATTTTACATAAGAATAGAATATATAAGTATAGAACAATGCTATATTTACGTAAATAAACATTTTACAGGGGTATAGTTTAACTTACAAACGTTTTTGGGTTCTGGCGCCCTTTATACATCAGGATATTTCCACAGCGCCATATATCAAACCTCAGGACAAACGTCAATACACTGATGGTTACTTCATTTCTAATTCTTCATACGCGTTGATATATCTATACCTCTTTTGATTGCAATATTATGTAATAAATAATTAAAGCTAATGTCTTTTATTTTTGGACTAATTATAAAATTTAATGGTGAATACTTTTTAGTTTGTTTGTTTGTTTAACGTCCATTTTTATGCTACTTAGGCTAATCGGACGATGCTACAGTGGGAGTCCTAAATTTTGCCTATCCAGGTATAATTAGGATAGGGATCTTTAACGAGTACCTGACATCGTACAGGCTCGGGACCTCTATTTTACGTCCCATCCGAGGGACGGCATAGCTAAGGATTTTTTACTCTCATTAAAAAATCCTAGGGCCACCGCTGGAATTGAATCCGCGATCTTTAGTATTGTAGGTTGCCATGCTAACCACAACACCACAGGTGACCCCCGTGAATACTTTTTTTTTTTTTTTTGTAAAAATTCAAAATACATTTCAGTTATGGCTGACGTGACTATCCCTGTATTTGAATGCATTCACTACAGCCACACCAGGAAGTTACATTTTCATGTGGTTTGATAAGTTCAAAAATAAATAAACGCATTTCAAATTCTCAAATCTCTATATATATAAGAGGCTTCGGAATTTAAATTTTAAACGCGATGTAGGTAACCACTAAGAAAGGAATTTCAAAAATGTAACCCCTAAGGGGCTTAAATGGCGAAATTGTCGTTTAACTGTAACGGAAATCTATTGTTGAGATTTTAAACCATATGTTTTTTATTTGAATATCGATTAACCGTTACAATATTATTAAAATAGACATTCACATAAAATATGGCTACTGATTATTTAAATATTAGTGGTAATCAAATTATGCACACTGTGAATCCCATTATTGGGGATGGTGCGTGTTTATTTCGATCTCTTCTCCTATATATAAGAGGCTTTGTCCTGACTAACAGAATCAACGCAGAGCTAAAACTACTTATGATAGAAACTTGAAGTTCGGAATTTAGATTTTAAAAGCTATGTAGGTAACCACTAAGAAAGGAATATCAAAAATGTAACCCCTAAGGGGTTTAAATGGCGAAATTGTTATTTTTTGTTGTTTAACTCTAACGGACCTCTATTTTCGAACTTCGACAAAATATATCTAATTAGTACTTATTTTAAAGAATTTGATACGACGAATTTAACTCGAAAGGCCATATTGGGCGTCGAAAACCATGTTTTACAGCCGAAAAATGAAGCGTTCACGACGAGTAAGTCATTTTTCGTTTCGTCGGTTTTAGTGAACTCTCTCCATTGCGCGTCTCTCTCTTTTCTACCGAGCCGGCAGCTTCCCCCTCCAACATTCCACCTACCGGAAGCTCAGATTCTACTGTCTCCTTAACATCAGTTAACATATTACATTAGATCAATACCAAGATAATGGTCACAGAATTGATTTTAAAGGCTCGCGGGCGAAGCCGCGACGGGGAATGCTAGTCATTTATATTAGGCCATTAAAATAATTAATGTGATGGGCGGGCTTCTTGTTACCTACCCATTTCATAAACTAATAATGTTTTACATCTCATACGATATTTTTCACGGGTTCCCAAGAGAAAAGAGGGCACAGTTTGGGAAACATTGGTATAATTAAAATTTCTCACATTACCACCTGCATCTATCTAATGCCTCTATAAAAATAGTTTGTACATTATAAAATTATACTATATTACAGTTTCTATTCATTGCCTATATATATTTGTATTTTATCGTATTGTAGTGCCGAATAATAATACTAATATATACTTCATTATGATTAATTTATCAGAAAACAAAAATAGAATAATAATTTAAATAGAACTATGCATCAATAATAAATGTCCTTAATTTCAGTGCAGCAATAACATAATAAAATGAATCATTTATGGCTGCATTTTCAGTTGAACTTAATATTGATATGAGTTTATCTGAGTCCTATAAAAAGATCGGGATATCAGCTGTAAAGACTGTGTAGAGGATGGGACCTAGGATACTACCTTGAGGAACTCCAGCTGACTGGTAAAACTGGCGGAAGAGGGAAGAGTATGCATTATTGAAATTTACTTTGAATAATCTGTCAGCTAGGTAGGAATGGATAATAAGGAAGTAAGTGGGGGGCAGGAATTTACGGAGTTTGTGGAGTAGTCCCGGATCTAAACGATTTTTCTATATATTACTTTCTAGAAGGGTCATATATTGGGCATTTCATTATATATTGTGTTCCAGGGTCCCATCTTTTTTAAGTTACAAATTATAAAATTTATTTGTGTGTTTATATCATGATAAATAATCGCACATAACTTTTATTGCACGATCTCAGCTGAATAATCAGCCTTTGTTTATATATTGACGCGTTATTGACCAAATTAATTTCATCCTGACCCAATACACCTTAGATTAAATCATAAGAGTACAGTATAAAACTCTAAAAATTATATGATAAGTGCATTAAAGAAAAAAATTAGGATTCCTTTTCATTCATATTTTGCGAGAAATTATGGCCATTTATGCATAAAATCTGAATTTCTATCCATATCACAATAGAAATCCTTGAGCAGGGACCATCAGCATCTGAGAGGGGGTTAATGAGAGTATGAAAATTCATACAATAATCTCCCCTTCATTAATTCCTGTTATTGTTTCTCTTAAACTGAGCCGGCCCGCTTCATCTACTTATCGCGCCCCTCCTGTAGTTTATACAGCTTGTTTGTTTTCTCTCCCAAACTTTTGAGAGCAGCTCGGAAAACTTGCCTAAACCTTTCACCACAGTCCCATCCTATCAACTTATTTTTTACATGGATTATTCACAGTGAAAATATAAACGATTAAAGTAATATAACTATGACCATTTTTTTTAATTGAACTAAATTTAAAGCCATAGATTTTAATGCCTGATAAACCCTTTGCTAAAATTGGTTTTTAGTGGCTCATAGGGACAGCTCAATGATTGTTTTTAACACTATTCTTCAGATTGATTAAAAGTATTTATAGTGGAATTTAAATCTATAGCGTCATAAAACAATGCATTGAAACAATGATGTTTACCTTCGGGGTAAAGGTATAGATTTATTTTATAATAATGAAAAATTGTCCGTGAAGTTTCAGTAGGGATTTTGATTTGTTACTGATTAAGGTGGAGTACCACTGTATTTTTTTTTTTTATGACGATTTTTTTAATGTTTAAACATCGATATTTGATCATTGGAATTTTAGTTTAGGTAAAAATCATCAAAATAAATTAAAGATTAAGCAAAGAAGATCTTCGATTCATTCACAAATAGATCACTTTTTATTTAGTTAACGTTCCGTAGACATACTTTACATGGATTTTTACACACGTTCTCATTCAAACGTTTTCTAAGTGCACCACACACCAAAGGGCACCGACCATGTTAATACAACATTACATTATATTTATTGTAATTATTATTAGAAAAGATGTTTTGATGCAATAACAATTGATGAAAAATAAAAACAAGGGAAATACTGAAACATTCTCTTTGCTTAACCTACAGACTTTTCTATTGTAATTAAAAAATAAATTTTAAAAGATATATTTTATAGGTAAAAGCTTTCAACTAGCAATAATCGAAACTCAATAGACATGTATTGGTTAAGATATTGCCTCTGGGCAATATCGTTAAATTTCTGTTTGTTAATTTGTTTTGTTTGTTTGTTCTGTTTTTTGTGTTTTTTTTCTTTCTTTCATATGACGCCATGTCAGCATATTTGCTTATTACGCTAGTAGATAGCAACTTTAATAAAAATGTCACAAGTATGTATATACAAAAACAAAAATATTTTATATTCGTTCATTAATTTTATATATTTGCAAGCAAAAGAAATTTGGAAATTCATTAATTAATTAAAATCTTAAATTTATTTTATTAATTCAGTAAATAAATTAATAAATTGTGTCGGATGGTGTTCCTACTAGTGGCGCAGTGTTCGGCAATCATAGACAACACAAAGTCTCTATAATCATCACGCTCTAAATGAAACAGTTAATCATGGAGTGAGAGAAACAAAGAAAAACCTAGCAATTGAGCCTTAATCTTTGCTAATTCGTCTCCTTACAACTGCCTTCAAAATATTAAAACGCGCCCTCCCCTTATGTGCCGCAGTGCTAGGATGACATGAATCAAAGAGTTTAGCTTAATTAAACCGAAATATTTTGTTTTCAATAGAAAATAAAAAGAAATGAAAGTTAAAAATTAAACACGCTAAAATCAGATCTGAAACAGGTCTTTATTCAATAAAAAAATAAACCAAAACTAAATTCAAACAATGAAATGGAATTGCAATTGAGACAAGTGACAACTGAGCAGTGAAACTTCAGATATTGTGAATAATGCTTTAAATTATACGACGATTTGATATTTTTTTGTCTCTTATATTATTCATCTGCGTTCAGATTTTGCAAAGGGGGTAATTTGACAAGATACTAAAATCCTCTGGGTAGCATTTAGGTGAAATATTTTAAAGGAAAAAAAGACTGCTTCCCTTATTCCAGAGTGCTCTTCAATTTTTAATGAGTCGAGAAAATGGGTCCTGCTAAAAAATGCATTATAGTTGTCTAAGATTCCAAGTGGATCTGTAATACTTATTATATATAAATATAAGAAAAAAATAATTAACACATCAGCAGAGATTATATTGAAATTCGTTTGCATAAGTGTTATATCGGTGTACTATATGATCCATTAAATTTGTACTCTGATCATTATTAACATTTTCTATAACAAATGGGATATCATTTATTTCACATTTTTATGCAGCACATATTTCCTAGAATAAAAAATAATAATATTGCCATAAAACCTTATGCAAAATAAAGTTTACTATAGTTGAAGATATCATAATTCTTGTACTAGTGAATAAACCAACCTTTTTTTTGGAATACATTCTGCTTAAACATTAAGATTTAGGAACAAAATAAATGATTTGGGGTTCGGTATATGTAAGCATGTATACCTACATGTAATCGCAATATGTTTAATTAATTGTACAGTTTGTTTTTAGTTTTTAGTTTTTGTAAACGCATTAATCACTCAAGGTTCATTATCACCTTAATAACAGATTGAGAGGACGACGAAATTATATCATTTTAACTCTGCAAAGTGACAGATCGATGATTGACCAAAATCAAATTTTAAAGTGTAGTTCGGTTTCCCTATATATTCTAAAATGTTATTGAATGTTAAAACATTGTTCTGTAGAATGGTCTGAAGATAGTCTGAGAGTATTCGTTACGGGAAATAACAAAATTAGAAAATCTACCAAAAACGAAAAACGTAAATGGATTATTTTATTTGTGGATTATTATGTTAATGTTATTATAGTAAATCCAGCGAAAACCGAAGCAAATATATGGGTGATTCTCATATGAATTGACCAATTAGTGTCCCTGAACTTAACATTCGTTTTTTAGATATTTTTTTGCATCCAAAATTTTTTTTTAGATATTGGTTTTATACTCTTGTGTTATAGAAAAACGATGGTAACATTTAAATGAACCTAGGCAACATAAAAAACAAAATATCTTAATGCGAAGTTTGAAAATGTCACGAGTGTTATAGTACCCAAGCTGGTTTTGCTTACTTCACCACATCCTAAAATGAACCCCTGATAATTGAGTAAATTTGAACAATCAATTATTTCATTGTAATACAAATGGTGTTTCAAGGTATGAATGATTTTTTTTATTTACCTCTAATACTTCGAATGTAAATCAGGAAAAATAATTCTGGCAGTAGGAAAATTCATGACGGGTGTTGTCGGCTGTTCTGCGCAACACTGTTCTTTGAAAATGTGGGGAAGGGTCATGAATGCCTTTGATTGTGTTACCGGCCTTCAGTTCATGTGTAAACTTGGAGAAGAAAGTATCTAATAGGCAGTTACTTGATATCCTATGGAAAATCATGTATGTCACAAAAATTATAGGTCACGAGTGTTACGTTAATTGTATGTATCAGCGTTCATTTAAAAATGTGAATTATTCGTGGAAAAGATGTTGGTTAGGGACATGTATTCGAGGTAAGTTAAGATAGTAATTATTGTACAACAAAAGGCAAACAAGATTCGATGCCTTACAAATGAGTTTTTACGCTGTGATATGGAGTGACGAGAGTGAGCGAGAATAGAAAAAAAAAAAAAAACATTAAAAAAAATAAATAAATAAAAATACTGAAACGCTGCTCACAAATCTCATTATTGAGTTGAAAAAATAATAAAAAATACTAATACTGAACGAACTGACAAACTATGTTCACCTATGTTTTCTTGAACATCTTATGATATTCAGATCAAATTTTATTCATAAGTTGAATTTTTTTAAACCCTAAATTCAATTTCTAAAAAAGTTAAATGGTCAAATTAAATGAGAATCACCCATATACGTGAACTCATATTTTGTATATACTAGTTCAGTATATATTTAATATAGTGTAATGTAGTGAGTTTTATTAAATGTAACAACGGTGTATTTAATCAAGTATAGATTTGATAAAATTAAGCACACATTTCCAAATTAAATTTCTTTTGCTAGTATTGGAAACTAACTTATTTTCTAACTTGAAATTTAACGATTCACAAATTGAATGTTATCTTGCGACCTTCTATATTTGAGAAACTTTCTAATCAAAGAGTAAGGGAAGTAATACAAGATTACTTTAAAATCATCGTAAATTCCTCCAGAAGCCCTTACAATTTCAAAGTCCCGCTAAACTATAAAGATGTTTAATATTAAACCATAAAACCTTATGCAAAATGAGTTTTACAAAAGTTGAAGAGTTCTTGATTCTTGTACTAGCTTTGCGGTTATCTAAACTTACAGAAGGGTATACGAAAACTTTGAAAGAAAATTTATAATTTAAATTAAGTGCACTCTCAGTTGACTTACATAACAAAGTAATACTAATTAAAAAAAAAAAAAACGTACCTTATACTTTATACTTAATAAATATGAGAGAGCTAAAGAATGATAAAAAGTAATTGTTATAATGAACACATTAATTTATTGTATATAAAATTACTTAATAGTATTAAACAATCTTTTTTTGCAAATATTTTTGGTAATATTTTAATAATTTTTGTATTGAGCGAAGCAGGTGGACCCTGCCTACGTAATCTAAGTACTGCCACTTACTGACAGCACAAATTTAAATAAGTTTTCATTACCTGGGGTTTGGTAATTTTTCACGCCATTAGGCGATAAAAAACGTGAATACACAAGGGTATTCATATTAAATAGAATATCACACAGACACTATATAAGTGAGCCTCTTATGTTTTCTGCGAGAGCTTGCAAAATAAAATATTACACGGTCACTAAAAAGTATTTATATGCTATGAGAACTATAAGAAATTGAAATTTATGCTTTAATAAACTATGATTTCTGTAACATCGATGTTTTGGTTAAAGCAAAGATTTTTTTTAACATCAATGTTTTAAATAAAGCAATATGTGATACATTTTAGAAAATATTTTCTCAATAAAACCTAATCCTATCCTATGTTGTTTTAAAATAAAAATGTTATTTTCAAACAATAGAAATCAAGCTAATAATAATTAATGGAGTTACTTGAGGAAAAAAGTTATTCTAGCGCTTGGTGTCCTCTTTGAAATAATTAAAAACTTATTGGAAGATTTTAGAAAAATGCAATTTCATAATCTTCATTTAGTTAACTTAGCTGCTAACAAAATAATTTAAAAATATTCAACATAAATACGTTTTTAGGTCGGTATTAAGTGTGTTTTGGTCCGTACTACATTCGGTCAATATTTTATCATCATCGATGTTTCGAATGTAAACATCGGTGTTTTTCTGATCCCTAGTTGACAACTCCTTCGCATGCGCAGTAATCCTTATATCGATGCTAAACACGATATGGAAATATATCATTGTTCTTAAACATCATTGTTTTTCTGTAGGTGTACCCCAAATCGCCAGGACTGGTGCCCCATCAAATAAGGTGAACTTTCGACTAATTCGTGACATATACTCAAGCATATTTCACTGTTACTTTTTTTTTATTCCCCTCATTGATAACAGTTTCTTGATTTATATCTGAGGTCTATTGAAATTTCAATTATTTCCCTTCAATATTTTTTTAAAAGTTGTTATTTTTTTAATTGTTAAATTAAAAAAAAAAGGAGCGAGGTTTTTCATCAGCATTCCTCATTAACTAATTGGATAAATTTTATGTTTTGTGTCTATATATAATAACAGCCAATATCTAAAGTGCTCGTGCTATCGTAAAACTTCCATTTATTAAATTTAAGCGTTATCGTATTTCCTATAAAAGTCGATTTAAATAATAATTTGTGGTTGCATATTACTTAATTATATATAGTTCCATTGAGTCTCAACGGGAAAAGATAATTGAATAATTTAAAATGCTTTATATATAGCTCGCAGCACATAAAATGGAAATAACCCGATAAAAGATATTATGTAATGGAATATAATTCTGTATTTAATCAGGTTTCAGCATTTGAAAGCGCACTAGCATACCAAAATATATTATTTATTATTTATTATAGGAGATTTTTTCTGTGTATAGGTACTATTGCTGAGGTATCATCAAACCGACTTAACTGGTGAACGCCAAGGATTATTCCTTGGTCGTTAACTTTACCCCAGATTTATTGAACTGGGTTTCCCCGAATCCAAAAAATCGTGTCTTTTAAACAATTTTATAAGTAAAAAAACCAGTTAGTTTTTTATTTTAAATAATGGGTATTAGGTATTTGGGACAATGTCATTCAGTTCATATTCAATAGTGCCACTACTTAGTTTTAAAATTAATAATAGTCATGTTTAAAAAATGAAAATCAGATTTTAGAAGGTTAATAATTACATCTATAGATTTTTAGGATCTTTAGATCTCATATATATTAGTATTTTATTTTTATTATTGCCATTCTTTAGTTTATTACTTTTTATTATTAGTGTCCCGAGAATTAGTCTTTAATAAAGAAAGAAATTCTACCTTTTATGTGGTGATACAATAAACGGGTGTTCTGTTCATGATTTAATCAAGTACTCTATTATAAAATAAAAGAAGAAAATTGTTAAATCGTATAAAAACGGTCCCAACTCTTATTCTCTTATCAAATATAAAATACAAAATAAATATATAAAAAGAAGGCGTGTAAGGGAATTCTACCACGTAAAATATGCATGAAGCGTTCCAAACGGACATAGAAGTTCAATAGTAGTATACAATGTTTCCCATCTCCCTTCCCTGTACAACATAAATCTAAAGCTTCCACAATATACTGAAGCACTGCAGCAAAACAAAAAACAGAATAATCTAGGTGGAGTGTTTTAACACAAACGTCGGGGCATTTAATTCACTTCTTGAATTAGAAGCAGTCCTGGGTCTTAAAAAGCAGCTTTCACAGGCACACAAAAGATCCGGGAGACGGACTTTATCTTAAAATAAATGTTTCCGGACCATAAAACCCGTTCGCTGAAGGGCCTCTCCACACTATATCTGCTGGGGACGTACAATTTCAAACAAAATAAATTAACTAAAAGGATTCTTGAGGTCAAAGATAAAGTTCCTTAATTATATACCCGTCAAATTAAAAGTTTTTTTTTTTTTATAAAATTAAATGTGATAAAAAAAAAAGTGGGACATTCTACACCTGATATAATTATTCATAAGCTAATTACAAAGGGTTCTTAAGGTCGCTATGTCTGTAACTTATTATTTGGCGTCTAAAATATCATATGCGAAACTCACTACGAACTAAGCCGAAAGTCCCAGATCCATCGTTCATTGTTTTGTTTTTATTTTATTAAATATAAAATATATTTTCATTAATTCGCATCCTATCTAGGTTAAAAACTAGACAAGAATCCACTAGTTTACAAAGAGGTTTGTCGATTTATACCCGTCAAATTAAAAGTTTTTTTTTTTTATAAAATTAAATGTGATAAAAAAAAAAGTGGGACATTCTACACCTGATATAATTATTCATAAGCTAATTACAAAGGGTTCTTAAGGTCGCTATGTCTGTAACTTATTATTTGGCGTCTAAAATATCATATGCGAAACTCACTACGAACTAAGCCGAAAGTCCCAGATCCATCGTTCATTGTTTTGTTTTTATTTTATTAAATATAAAATATATTTTCATTAATTCGCATCCTATCTAGGTTAAAAACTAGACAAGAATCCACTAGTTTACAAAGAGGTTTGTCGATTTATACCCGTCAAATTAAAAGTTTTTTTTTTTATAAAATTAAATGTGATAAAAAAAAAAGTGGGACATTCTACACCTGATATAATTATTCATAAGCTAATTACAAAGGGTTCTTAAGGTCGCTATGTCTGTAACTTATTATTTGGCGTCTAAAATATCATATGCGAAACTCACTACGAACTAAGCCGAAAGTCCCAGATCCATCGTTCATTGTTTTGTTTTTATTTTATTAGATATAAAATATATTTTCATTAATTCGCATCCTAGGTTAAAAACTAGACAAGAATCCACTAGTTTACAAAGAGGTTTGTCGATTTATTCCCTCTTACTTAGGTAAAACGGACTGGGCAAATTAAATTTGCTCGATTTGAATAAAAAAAGCGTGAATAAACACCATTCTAGACCTGAGAGGTTTTAAGTAAATATAGATATGAATAAGGAAAGGCTGTTGCATATGCATCAGTGGTCACTTGTGGTCGTGATTTCTTGAACACAGCCCTCATGCATGGCCACACACTTCGTCGGAACTCGGCTAAAAAATTCATCCACTCCAACAGTTTGAATAATTAACCTACACCGTAATGCTCGCTGCCCCTTCCTATTGGTTTTTAAATCTAGCCTTGAAGAGAGCTTTTTGATACTTTAGTATGTCGAAATAAGATGAAAACAAAATAGTAACTGTGAAATTTCTTGGAGATTGACACTCAAAAGTTCTTGTCTTTCAAGCAGATCAGATCCATTCAATCAATATTTCACCAATAGGAATAACAACGATTATCTAATCAAAGATCATCATTGAAGAAATTTCGACTTTATTAAAATAGGAAAAGGGAAGTGGGGCATCTTGCAGGACGATGAAATCGAGAATATTTTAACTTGAAACAAAACCCAAAACATGTGAGTTATAATAGTTCCAGATTTGTTGTTGGAATAGTTGGAACAAACTATTCTAGTACATGGTTGTGACTACGATGTTCGAGTATGTTCTACGCTTGTCGAGTATATTCTAGGCAGTTCTATTTCAAAAAAAAAAATATAAGGAATGGTGGTCTGAAGAGTTATTCTTCCTCTGAGGATCGATCATTTGGTGATCTTTAACACTCATACACTTTAAAAAGGGGTTACATGTGTGTTAAAATGTCATTACAAGTTGATGGGGTCACCTGTGGTGTAGTGGTTAGCGTAGAAACCTACAATACAGAAGGTCGCGGGTTTGCCCCGAGGTTGCCCTAGGATTTTTTAATGTGAGTAAAAATCCTTGTCTATGCCATCCCTCGGATAGGACGTAAAATGGAGGTCCTGTCGAGCCTGTACGATGTCAGGTACTCGCTAAAGACCCCTATCCTAATAATACCTGGATAAGCAAAATTTAGGACTCCCAGTGTAGCATCGTCCGATTAGCCTTAGTGGCATAAAGTGACGTTAATTTGATATTTTTTGTAACCTTTTCGATTATTTGAGTTATTATAGTTTGTGTGGTATTGTAAATTTTTATTTTCGTTTAATGAAAATCATTTAAACCTACATAAGTATTATAATATTTTATTACTATGAACCTAGTGATGATTTTTACCGGGAACACATGTTAATCTTTATAATAATTACTTGCTAGTAACAGTATTCGATGGTATTAGCAGCTAAACCGCTGCGCTAATGTTTTATGTTCATCTATGTTACATTTAATTGTTTAGTAAACGAATAGTGTTGTTGGACAATCCTTGTACCAACTACCTAATCGAGAACAATATTGATTGCGGAACATATTACGGGGTGTTGGTTAGGGTCTCTGGCCAAGTTTCCTCCCAAGTAAAAGAAATGTTCTGTTACTTAGAAAATGCTAGCGACCTGTTGAACAACTGCTTCGGACTTAAATTTGATTCAGTAGCTCTTAACTTACCGCACTCCAACCGCAGCCTACCACTTACTCCCTTGCCTTACACACACGTCTACTTATCTTTAATATATGGCTGAACTTAAGTTGAGCTCACCACTTTAGCGTGTTTGTGAGTTTATATGTGTATGTATAAAATAAATAAATGTTACTACACAGCGATTATAAGATGAACATGCCAAAAAAACGATATAATTATTTCATGATCGAGGACAACAATCAGAGAGATAAAAATAATAGTCAATATAGTGTTGCAACAGTCCAAATAGTTTCCTTATGGCTCTTATGCTTACTGACCCACGGAGAAAATACCAATTTATGACAACATTGCTGTAGATATTGCAGGGCATAATATGACGTATTATAGTCATATCAATTTTAAATTACTATAGAGAAAGTTAATGGAAAGTAAATTATTATTATTGTTAAGAATAATTACAATGTTATAATTATAATTAATCACAGCGAGATGTTTGTGAGAAAGGTACGGGAAAGTTATCTTCTTAACCCCTTTCCCTTTAGTACTGCAAATCCAAAGCCCTTGAAAATCAAGGATTATTAAATGATTAACTTTTATAATTAAAGTCATGGCTTTTATTGCTCCGTTTTTCTATTTGAGTATCTATATTTAAACAAAAGATAATCTGTAGTTCAAAATATGTAATGTCACTTCTTCTATTGAAAATATGTATTGAAGAGGGTTCAGGTGTTCTAGGAATTTTAGTACTCGGAAGGGAGGAGGTGGTCGGACTACCTAGAGGGTCGGACAAGCGAAAGTCGGATTGGCGAGATTATTAAAAAGTTTCTAAAATATAAAAATTGCCATAGTAATCACGCATTTTCTTGCATGGCGATTATATTTTACAATTTTTACTCAAATAGCTTGGCCGTTAAAAATAGTAACGAAATTCTAATTAGCTGTTAAAACTAAGTGAAACAAGAAACAAAAAGATACGCACTTTAGCATAATTAACGTATTGAATATTGCTCTTCAACCGGTTCCCACCATTGAGAACCTACAGCCTATAACCGTTGAATTTAGAAGATGCGATCTCCTTTCAAGCTATCAGCATGAAAATAGGCTGGATTTTTTAAATTATACTTTTATAGTGAAAAAGAAATCAATTGGGTGACACGCATTGCAATCATAATTTTATGGCAGTGCGAATTTTTAAATTCGTTTTTTATGTATATAAAGGAAGAAATATTAGGTTCGTTCCAACAACTTGCAGTCGTGGATTAGATGGCATGCCTCCCGCACTTTTGATTCGAGTTAGAGCCAAAAGAAATGGAAAAAAATAAAAAATAAAAAAGAGGACGACGGTTTGTAGTAACAATTCTATAGAAAATAAATTTGCGGTGCATTTTAATTAATAATAATATTATTGAACGTTCCAACACACTATGGAATCGCGCAGGCAGTACTTTCCATCTATGTTTGCCATTTTGAGAAGTTTTATAGAATGTCTGTTCAACATTCAACAACATAATTGCTAATGCTTTTTACTATTTAGAAAATATGTAATTTTAATTAAAACTTGTCATCTTATTCAATAAAACTATAAAATCTAAAACTTGGTATAAAAAGTATTAATTTTTCTCGGAAAATATAATTTTTATTTTTGGCTGGTCGGTCGGTTGGATCCTGTTTAATCAAATGGTTTCTTTTTGAAGCACTTCTGAAAATTGAACGGATTCTGAGGGTTTTAATGAAAAAACTTTTTTAATAATTCAGTCGGCGGAGGTCATTATGATGTTCGGAGTTGTATGCGATATTTGTTATCATTGATATTTAAAAAAAAAAACTTTAACAATTCCTGATGTTTGGCTTAGGAAAATAATCGTGAAATATCCGTTTCGATGATTATTTTTTTACAATATTGTTTGGTATCTCATTAATTTTTCATATGCATATCATCGAGATAGATATTCTTATACATTATAATCGATAACCGTTTAGCAGATCTGTTTTTATCGATTATTGATTGAAATAATAATAATATTGTATAACATATATTCACACATATCATGATGCAAGAACGTTTACTAGCAATGAAAAATATTTTTATTTTATAAAAAACTGTTTATAGTTTTAAACAGCTATAGTTCATATACAGTTATATAACTGTTATATAACAACTTAACTATAATTTAACAGCTAAACTGTTTATAGTTTAGCATACAAATTGAACGAGAGCGGAGTGTCAGGCAGTCTAAAAATTGCAAATTAAATCGAAAGACTAGAAAGGACTAATTAGATCGAAATATTAAAAAAAAAAAAAAAAAAAAAAATCGAGCGTAGTCCTCGGCTCTAAGGGTAGAGGCTAAATATCGGTGATGGAAATTGGATGAGGTAAAAAATAGGGGGGGTAGGTGCGGGAATAATATTAAAAATCGGTGTAGCCGCTCTTACTCCTTTTATGATACTATGGCTAATCGGACGATACTGCAGTGGAAGTCCTTAACTTTTCTTTCAGGTATAGTTAAGATAGATCCGATGGACTGCATCGCCAAAGATTTTTACTCCCATTAAATAATTCTAGAGCCACCTGGCAGGCTGTGAACTCGTGACATTTAGGATTTTAAGCAGTTATGCTATCCTCTACACCCCTGGTCACAACTTAATTGTATCTCTCCGATCAATTTCGTAAACATCTTTACAGTTGTTCTAGGATAGAACGAATACAATTTTTTTTCGCCCCTCTATAAAACTTTAATTCAGCTCGAATCACTCCCGATTTATTTATTTGTATCAGTCTCTAGGGCTTTTAGTGATTTTTTCTAAGATATATAGGATAATATATAGACGTTTAACTCCAACTAAATCCACTAAAAACCCTTATCAAGCCTTAATCCCCTATTATTTCCAGGCTATGTTTTGGAATTATATTTAGGTGTGAACTCTTGGAAAATAAATATAAAAAAATTATTCAGAAATTTAATTAATAAAACTTCATGGGTAATTATGGCCCTTCATAAATTAATAATAATTTTTTCCCCGATAGCGTAATTAGAACTCATTTAAAACGAAATGGACTTTGCCGAATCGAGGGAAGAGAGGAAAGCATCGAACAAACACCGAACTCAGATAAATATAATTAATGTTGATTCAAAAATGAACCATCAAACGTAAAATTGCCGCTACGGTAATCCAGGATTAAGCAAATTAAATCCCTTTCTTCATGCGGGGCATTGCGCCGTATAATCAAGGCGGACAATGCAAATAGAGCCGGGGTATAATTCAAACAAACGGTGTACAATAATATCCCATTCCTTTTCCATTACAGATTAAAACATTTTAATAAAAATTATACACCTGTAGCTGAACGTCCCACTGTTTTTTTTTTTTTTGTTTTTTTTTAATACCCTCAATGAGATTACATTTTAAAATACTTTTTATCAGAAGAGAAAAGAAAAGGCCACGACCTGGAACCGAACCCAGAACTCTCCATCACGGTTTCGCTCTTGGAGACTTATAGGGAGCGTATTTGACCAGTGTTCCAGGTTTCTTTCCAATGCGCCTAAAGAGAATCAAAAAAATATATAAATAAAAATAAAAACGATATTTAAATAATTTTAATTATGTATTTGCTCTGAATGGAGGTCGGGAATAATTGTTATATATCAATGGCGTATGGTGCGGGAGTTATTGAAGATAAGTTTCATGAGGTAACTTAAATTTCATGTAATTTAGTTTATGGATTTACCGTTATCTAATAAGTAGCTAATAGTAGCCTTGTAGCCGATTTCAATTAAATGATTGATGTCGTCCTGCACCAAAAAAAAAAGCACTATTTCTCATCCCTACTTTTAAAAATAAATCTACATGGATGAATAATTATGACGAAACCTTTTTAGAGTAATAAATGTTCCACTTATTTATATAGTCGTTAGAAACATAAGATTCAAAGGAAAAATTTAAAAATATGTATTTAATACCTATTCTACATAGGGTATTCTAGGCTTACATTAACAAGCTATCAACTATGGTTAACTAGGTATTAAGCATTTTCAGACAAGAACATTATCTATCGCGGTCTGCGGAACACTATCAAAACTTGGCTTAACAACTTTCCGTACTAGTTACTAACAACAACCTGGGGCCAGCTATGTATTAATGCATACATTTTCATACACAATTAACTCTCTCTCAAACGAGTATGCATAGATTTGATTATATAGTGTTAATTATACTTCTATATGTAGGTTTTAGAAAATTTAGTTATTGTTATATATATGATTTTTTTTTTTAAATAACCGAATTGTTTAATGTCGGAAAGAAATATATACCTAGGATCAAAGATTTGTCGCGCGAAATTCCAGGCTTTTGTAAACAATGGTGTTGGTCTCATAGGTATCAATAAAAAATAGTTAATTTCTATTTCAACAACATGCTCCATGGTATACAGTACTTAGTCATTCATTTTATTGGAAAAATGTCAGCCAGCAAAGTCTATGATACATATATCTTTCGTAAATTAAATTTAAGCGATTAATCGTTTTATGAGGTTGCCTCGTCAATGAAAAATCAAGGCTCAAACAAAATATGGAAGTGATTCGATAAATTAGACCATCTCATTAATACCAGTCTAAACAGTCCCAAAAACATTTATCATAGCTTATGCTCGTCAATTGGAATTGGAATAACATCATAACTAGCTGACCCGTGCGAAGCTTTCGTACTCTAACCTGGTTAGGTCCCAATTAATTAAAATACCATTTTTCGAACATAAGTTTAAGGTATTTACATAGTACTGAAATTGCATGTTTTTGCTTTTAACACGCAAACGACGGCGGCAAAAGAAAGTGTATATTACCAAAAATGTTCGTCACGACAAACTGAAAAAAATAAAACCTTCGAAAAAGCCCTTCGATGAGAATTGCAGTTTTTCGCTTAGAACTCTCACACGAAGGGGTTATCGAAAATATGTAAATTGAAATTTTAAAAAGATTGACACCATTTAGAAACCTCTACGACCATTTTGATTGTCTCGCAAAAAACGCGAAGGCTAAATGAATGATTTGTATATTTTTCAGGAGTAGCGGCAAAGGAAAGCCTTAAAATGATGCCTCATTCATCAAATTTGATGAAGTACTAAGGAAGTTGTGGCGTACCGACAAAAAACAGGCTTTGAGAAATAATATTGTAACGTTAAATCGCTAGTTTCAAATCCCAGACAGTTTGTTGGAACAAAATAAGCGGTTGGAACGAACTGTTTGGGTCTTGATCTTTCGAGGCTAGTCCACGCAGACGTGAACTGTCCACCTTGTTCTGGAACATTCCAGACCTGACCATTTCCGATTATATATAAGGAGCGAGTGACTGAACAAGTTAGTCGAAGTCTGTGTCTTGACTGTGAAGCTCAAGTCATATGATTGTGTTTTATAACGTTATCATTTTTGTAACCTGCCCGAAAATTTGAGTTGTATTAATTAGTTGGCATTAATTATTGTATATTTTCGTTAAATAAATATTTGTTACCCACATAAGTGTTACAATTATTATATGATGATAATACATTATAATATCTATTGTAGAGGTGAAAGATAGTCAACAGTTTCTTCTTTACGAAAGGTTAAATCATTATCTGGATTTTCAGTTTAAAAATATTTTATTATCAAAAGCCAAAGTTTCGATTCAACTTGTGGATCTTCATCAGGGCTAAAAGAAAAAAAATATATGAGTAGCTATGCTAGAGGATGACGATAAATTTATAGAACTGATAATAATATATGGTAAAAGATGGTAATCATTATACATGAATATTTAAAGAGGTCGCTGGTTAGCAAGATAAAATAGAATCTGATATTTACCTTCTGAGTCCAGGATGATACAAAGACTGAAGGTAAAAGGTAAAGGTGGTAAGGGGTTAGTTTGCCGACTTCAAAGGTTTATGACGGGAAACCCAACGCTTTACCAGTATGGTACCAGTATGGTAGTACCTTTTTTATTGTTATTATTATCTTTAGTATTGCATAACTTCCTTTTGTATATTTTTCAATTTTTTATGCATTGTTACCTTATATATTATCTCAATTTTGTGTTATTATCGAGTCCAGACATGACAATTTGTTTACAGTACCATTTATTTTGTTAGTTTTTAATATTTTATTTCAGTAACATCGGGCCTTAGTGATCATGTAGTCTTTCACTTCAAAAGCGTTGGATTTCTCCGTCACAAACCTTTGAAGTCGGCAAACACCCCCTACCACTACCTCTCACCTTATTTTACCTTCAGTATTTGTATTAACCTAGACTCAGGAGGTAAATATCGGATTCTATTTTATCTTGCTAACCAGCCACTTATTTAAATATTCATGTACAATGCTTACCATCTTTTATATTATTATCAGATCTGCAAAATATTCATTTATTGTCATCCTCTAGCATAGATACTCATATATTTGTTTTCTTTTAGCTCTGATGAAGATCCACAAGTAGGATCGAAACGTTGGCTTTCGAAAATAAAATATTTTTAAACTGAAAATCCTGATAATCATGTAACGTATCGTAATATCTATAAATATTATATATCTTAATAATTATATATTATATAATCTATAGAATTTGAATAATATCTTAATAATAATATACATTTAATAATAATAATGTCTTGGAGCATTAAGCAAGAGCATCTCTTAAATGCTAAGAACGATTCTTGATGATAAAGTGAAAAGTAGCCAAAATTACGTATTATAGTAAGCGGTCCTACAAGATCTTATACGCTAATAGTTTTGTTTGGATGGTTTGTAGTCTGATGGTTTTTAGAGATGTTTTAATACAATATCTTATAGATCAAGATCAATAGTATCTAGTTCCGTTGCTCACAGTACTATAAGGTCTGGAGATATTCCTGAGCTCAGTCCAGATAGATTCGTTTATTTCTGATGAATGGCCCTTCCAGGATGGCCTATGATACATTTCCATTGGAGAGATGTAGCCAAGTAAAAGATAAGATAAAATTAACCGTACAAATGGATTAGCTTCGCAGACTATCAACTAGGGAATATAATATGGCCCATAAAGAGTTACTGAGAGCTCATCTATATTTCTAAACGCTGCAGCCGCACATTCACGAAACTGTTGCGTGGCTCAGGAACATTAACTTTATAATCGCGGGTGCGAAATTCCAACCTTTGGACTTGGTTCTTTTCCGCCTCGGCCCCAGTTCCACGATCCAGATAAGTAACTTGGAAGGTCGCCGTATTTAACCGCCCCGCTAACTGATTTCCACTCCTAATTACATTAGAGCAGATGTTTTAATTAAATTTGAAAAAAAAAACAACTAATTATTGTTATTTTTAGAAGTCACGATTTTCTAACGAAACCTTGATAACTAAATAAAATATGATGAGATGTCAGTTAACAATATCCGTGAGAATCTTTGAAACATTATACTCTTTGCAGATCTGGGAAGGAAAAGAGGGGGAAGGAAGAAGAACTCAAAGGATAACAGGGAAATGTGAAACTTTCCTTTCTCAAGCATGATGTCTCTAAGTACAAAGAATGGCTTGTAACAAAAAATCGTTAAAAATACGATTAATTTTATACTCTGTTACAGTTCTTAATATTTAATGCAAAAAAATTTGCTCTAAAGAACTAATATTAGGAACTACATTCCAACTTAATTTTCACTTTAATTGAAACCAATCTTTTTTGTTTCGACCTATCTGGACCATAAAAGAGTGCTTCAACTAGAAACAGACTTTTAATCGTATTCGTTTAGATTTAAGAGGAAATTGGAAGATATCATGATACGATCTAGTTTTTCTAGAACCAATGTAAAGAGTAAAACATCTATGCGGACCTTAGCATGCATGGGGTCTCCTTCACCTTTTTCGAAAAATCGAGTTAGGTGCCGAACATGGCAGTAAATATCCCATTCTTTATATTGATAAAGAGATCGAAGTGGATTTGGAAATTGGAAGTGGTAAATAATAATACGTCCATCCCGCATAGCAAAACCTATCCTTGCTAATATTTTTGTGGAATTAAACTTTCCTACTATATATTCATGCTACTATAACACCCGAATGACATTCGTTTTTATAACTTCATCAAAATCAGATAAAAAGGTAAAAAATAATCAGTATCCCTTTCTTCCCAACCCACCATTATTCCGATATTTTAACACTTATTCTCAGCGGAAAAAAATTCAACGAATCAAAGAGTATCGGAATAGCTGGTCTTAATAGTTCAATGGTGTAACTAACTCAGATTTGTTTTATACATCTACAATAGATTATAAAATACCTAAAACTAAAAACAATAAAAATGTTAAAACTGATATCGAAAAACAAAGACCTACCTAATTGAGAACTTGTAATAAAATAAAAGTTTTTCAAATCCACATAAAATATTTGTATCAACTTTAGCTTTGATACTCAAAATGGAAAAAACGTCACTTAGACCACTTATCTATCAAGGGCCACATGTTTATTTTAATCGGGACTAAGCGAAATTTTCAGTGTTTTGCAAGTTGGTGGTAAATATATGGTTCAACATATATTTTATAAAATTTCTCCTCAAATAAAATATATGTCTTCTTGGGCCCATTAACGTAACTGCTAGAGAATTCCGTCGGAAGTTGGACCATAAACGGTGATTGTAGTGAAATTAATCCAATATCATTGCTGCTTTCGTATAAACGGGTGAAAGCTTATGTTCCTTCGGATAATAAAGAATATAATTTGATAATATGGCTCTTCCAATCCAAATTGATAATTGATCCTCCTAACCCAAAAGAATCACCGAGAACTTAGTAAATATTCTTTATATATCTCCTTGCAAGTGTATAAAGAATTGATACAGTATAAAAGAATTTGGGGTAATGTGAGAGTATTGCGTGATCTTCAACTATACATATTGTCTTAAATCGATTGTGAGGCCAAACCCTAGCAAATTTATGATCCCTCCCTGTGTTAGCCTCCTTTATTTATCTCTTGGATTTCTTTCTACCGTTTATATATCGTTCTATTGGTCATTAAATTTTCTTGATTCATTTATGTAGTGTTCTTTGTTGACCATTTTGATTTTTTAAACTACCTTTATTCCGTTATCGAAAAAAAAATAAAAGGTATATAATAAATTAGATAAAACTTCAAAATAATTGCATTTTAGAAATTATTACGTGTTTCGAAAATCATTGTATATATTTTGAACATAAAAAAAAAAAAAAAAAAAATTGTGAATTCTGAAAGGTCACTTTTTAAGATGATAGTTATTTAGGGTATTTTATTTCTTAATTTTACTTACTAACGAAAAAATGAACAAAATTCGAATTTAACTTAAAAAAAAAAAATGTAATGAAACATACAATAACAGGCTAAGGACATCTGCATTTAATTTATTCATTTATATTCTTATTCATTTGTTTCAATTTCGGTAACATCATCATCATCAATGCGGCTCGACAACTCGGCGACGAGTCCTGGCCTCCTCCACCAGTCTCTTCCATTCGTCTCTCCGCTGTGCAGCGGCCATCCAGTTCCGTATACCCAGGATTTTCCTTGCGTCTTCAGCCACACCATCCCTCCACCTCAGCTTCGGTCTGCCTCTTCTTCTAGTTCCGTGGAGAGGCTCTGTTAAAACCTGCTTGGGGATCCCCTCTGCACCCATCCTGGCTACATGTCCAGCCCACTTTAGTCTACCCAGTTTCATCATTAAAACAATGTTCGGCTCATTGTATCTTGCGTATATCTCCCTGTTGCTCCGCCTCCTCCAAGTGCCATTATCGTAAACACCTCCATATATTCTGCGGAGAATTTTCCTTTCAAACACGAGGAGATCTCGCCCGCTTGATTTACTTAGAGTCCATGTCTCTGAGCCATATAAAAGTACTGGGCGTAGCAATGTCTTGTATAGATGAATCTTAGTCTCTCTGGACAAAAGACGGGTAGTGAATTCCCTACGGAGGCTAAAGTAGCATCGGTTGCCAAGCATGATTCTTCTCTTGATCTCCGCTTCTGGGGCATTGTCCTGGGTTACGAGTGAGCCGAGGTACACGAATTGAGCAACTTTTTCAAAAAGGTAGGGTCCAAATCTTATTGTCTCACCAGCTCTTGGTGTTTCCCCCGTAACCATATATTTAGTTTTCCCCTCGCTCACCTCAAGTCCCAGTCTTTTTGCGGCTTCCATAAGTCTTAAGAATGTCTCTTCCACAGCCTTAAAAGAGCGTCCTACTATGTCTATGTCGTCTGCATAGGCTAGCAACTGAACGAGCCTAACAAATACATTCTTATCCCGCTGGACATCAGCGTCCCTTACTGCCTTCTCCAGAGACAAATTAAATAGCAAGCAGGCCAATGCATCCCCTTGGCGGAGTCCTTTCCCAGCAAAGAACTCGTTTGTTTTCTGTCCATTAAGCTTAACGGTGCACTTTACCTCTTTCATAGTTATTCTTACTAATCGCACCAGCCAATTTCGGTAACAGTTAATTTAAATTTGATTTTAGATTTTTTTTTTTAGTCTTCCATTACAGCTAATTAATTTTTTTTGAATTTTAGAAGCTCTAGAATCTCGAGAAGAGAAGAAGTCATATTATGTCGCATCAGAATTGGCCACTGCGAATTCACACACGGATACCTTCTCCGAGGACTTGAACCACCGACATGCCAAGAAGGTGACAATGTACCCCAACGGTAAAACACCTTTTACTTCATTGTTCACAATACAAAGAAATCAGGAAGAAGCTTAAAATGGAAAGAACATTGAGTGAGCTGTTGAAAGATGATGATGACAAAATAGCTATTCTGGTTAAATACCTAAAAGAAATATCATACTTCAACAGAATATAACTGAACACATCGCCAATGACCCTGTAGGGTAGAGGCGAAGATCAAGGAAAAAAAAGAATTTTAATTATTATTGTTTTAATTGATATTTTCAACATGATCTTATATTTAACACCCCTACTCTCGATTATCTTTAAGACTAAATTTTTATTATGAACTAACTAGAAAAACAGAAAACAAAAAATATTAATAGATAATGAATGGCAGTAAGGTTAAAATAATGAAATAATATCCTAATAAAAATATTCACCACCCATCACAACTCACAAAAATAATATTCGTATAAAGTTTCATTAATTTGAATGCAGTAAAATGCAGTTTGATATAATTGATATTGATTTATTTACTAACCCCTTTTATTTTCCTAAAACTTTAAAAATTTGGATAATAGAAGGCCCCGTTTTGAAATTTATAACCAAATCGCGGGAGATTTTTTTTTTATAACAACTGACACTACGTCATTTTTCCAATTGAATAATGTTATTACTTAACATATGTTATTAATTACTGTTAGACATTTCGCTTCCATCCTAATTCGGTCTGAATAGTGATTAGGCTATAATCAGGCGAAATTTTAAAATTTGCGTACATTTTCTATAAATTTATAAATAATTTTATCAATGCATTTCTATACGCATGATGTATTTCTATACTTTATGAATTTTATTATCGTCTTTATTTTTCCTACGGCGTCTTCTTCATTCATACGGAATTTATATCATTTTTTGTACTAGTGTCAAGTTATACTCTGCGTGTTGTTACAATTTGTATATATAATAAGTAATAATAATGAGAAACTGTTGGCCCATGCGAGTAATTCCCGTACAATATAATAAGAGACTCTATAGCCAGAGTATGAGATTAAGTAAACCAAACATATTATATAAAACAAACAATTTTGTTTCCCTTTATAAAAAACAACATGAACCCAATTCAAAAGTTAGTAGCTTGGTCCAATTTTTATGACTAGTTTTGATTTAATAGGTAATAGATTGGCCTTCCTTTCGTACACTTGATAGATGATAGATGAAAATTCGATAGTTTTTGAGTTAATGGAGTTTTCTATTCTTCATAGCTTTTTTGGGAGGTTCTAACTATTTTTTGGCACTGGCGGGGAAGGAAATTTCCAATGTGATACTTCAGTCATCGAATATGACCAATAATCAAAAGTAATGTGGTACCAACAAAACAAAAAAAAAAAACATCTTTTCGAAATAATATACAATATAGCTAAAACTAAGGGGCATACTTCAGTAATTGTAAATGTTGAGTCCCAAAAATTAACAAAGTAAAAATAGTTTGGAATTTGACATCACATTATATGGGGATGTTGGACAAGGCGTACGAGCTTCCCACATATTACCTAAATATGTTAGAATAATTTGATGCGTTGTCGACAAAATTTGAATATGCTAATTAAATGCAGATTTTAGATAAATAAGCTTTTCGGTGTATACTAATGAGACAAGAAATATGCATCGCGGATTGTTAGTCTCTGCTTCGCTTTATGCGACGCGAACTCATGTCAAATACTGCCTGTAGGTTATGATTTATAAATTGTTAACAAATAAAAAAAATGTATTTACGGATAATGCTATTGACCACTATATTGCACAATTTTGTATTGTAAATTATATAAGGTTTCTAAAACAAAAAGCCATCCATACTTCAGTAATCAGAATTTCACATCATGAGTATACACCATTAATTTATTCATAATCATTTGATATTGTCAAAAGGATGGTTAATAGAATTGTTTTTATCTTTTGTTAGACGAAAGTGCCCAAAAAAATTTTAATAAACCAGTTGGATCCATGAGATTCATTTCAAATAATGAGTACATCACAAGAGTTTTATCAGATTTTAAAATCTAGGTTTAACATAACTATGAAATATTTAATTTCCCGCCCTCCCCCCTCGTGCCATACGGGAAATTTATTTTTCTACAGCAGTGTTTAACAGTTTAAGGAAGGACTTTATTTTCTGACGTTCAACCTCTAAACTGTTAGTTCTAATGTTCCTGGTACGACTAAATCACTAAATCACTTAGAATGTAGCATAGTCCCTGGAAATCAATCTTTCTACATACTGATTTTAATTACCTTACCTTTTGCCATACATAATTTAAAAATTTGATGTATTACTGAACAAAGGCCTATGTAAATAGGTTAAATTTCAATAAAGCAAATAAATAAGTTTCTTGATGTATGTCTTCAGTATACATCATAAGCATCTATATCATAAAGTGCCCACTTTACACGCCTTGTTTTGTTTTTCAATAACAGGTCATCAGGTGTTTATTTACGGTTATTTTTCAGAAACAGGAGAAGGTAGTCTTTCAAATAATCACGACATGAAATGAGTTTGTATCCATGGAAAGGCAACAGAACAATAAGTAGCCTTGTGCAGCGGAGGGGCCTAATTCATGCCATTTCTTAAAAAAAAGTCCCAAAAAAATAAAAAAATATTATATTCCAATAATTGAGTAGTGAAATATCAAATCCTCCTTATTTTTTATTAAGAAAGGAATAGAGTTAGGTGAAAAAAAAGAGATAAAGTTTGTAGAAATACTTATGTAATTTGTATGTAAAAAAGGAAAAAATGAGACTAAAATCCGCAAAAACTTTGTGAAATAATATAGGTATGTGGAATTACTAAAACTAAAATTTATGAAATTTTTGACTCGCTGTCCAATGAGAATACTAATTAGAGTGTTGGTCCGTATTTAACAGGGATAATTTCCCCTTTCTTTGGCCTGGAATATTATATCATTTGCGGTCAAAAGGTCAGTCAGAGGCCTGCCATATTGGAATAAGGGCTTTATATAATTCAAGCGCTTTGCAAAAGAATATCCTCAAATGAGTATGTTTAAAATTATATTTTATTGATGGACGTAAAATTTACTCTTATTAAAATCATTGAATGTATCTAAATTTACTATGAATTTAGTTGTAGGTAATTACCTAAAATTTATTAAAGAAATTTTCCAGTTGAAAACTAATCTTAATATAATGTAATCTTGCTATTTGATCGGTACCATGCTTATCCCTCGTTCCAAGGTCTGAAAATTTTCCAAAAATCATAAAATCTACGACAACTATATCAAAAATTCATAATGTGTCTTACGCAAAACTTTTGATAGTGGAACTGACGCCAAGAAATTACATCCCTTCTGTATATCCATGGGTAGTGTTATAAGAATTTAAAAACACACTCGATAGATTCAATTTAATTCGAACCAAAAGAGTGCTCGCGTTGTATCAGTGAGATATATGGTCTTTCAATGTCTTGCTTCACCTGTCAGATTCAAATCGTCTGTTCGGCGGAATCTGTTGTCTCTATGCAAAATCCAAAAGCGCTGCTAAGACATCAACTCTAAAATAGAAAGGTTGACCGAAAATAGAAGGGCGGAACCGAAATCTAACTTCAATCCTCACCAAACTTAATTTGTTAATGAAACCAGTTGTCCTGGTTACGTTAAAGCGATTTTAAAAACTTCCTCTAAGATATATTCTAAGAATAAAATAATTTTTTTCGTTTGGCAAACAGATGAAAAAACGACTTAAGTGTTTGAGCAAGTCAAACATGAACAACAGAACAGATTTTTAACGGTATGCAAATTATTAGACAAAATTTTATTTCAATATCAAAATATTTGTACATCAAATGTGTGTGGGCTGTAACCACTCCGAATTTCCTAACCACAGAAGGGTAAAGAAATAAGATTTCTATTTAGCTACTAAATATACCCAGCCACGCTAAAATTAAATATTAGACTTAGGCATGCTGTACCCAACCACGCTGTGTTGTGCCTAAAATTTTATGGTAGTAAATAAATTTATTTTTTTGAACAATAAGATATACGAAAAAATGCCAGTCATGATATAAAATTAATAATAGTTATGTTATAAAATTACTTATATAATACTTTATATTTATATAATACTACTTAGTTATGACGTCCTTCGGATAGTACATAAAATGGAGGTACTGAGCCTGAGTGATGTCAGGTAGTCCTTAAAGATCCCCGTCCTAATTACACCAAGTAAAAGTTAGGACTCATGCGGTTGCATCGGCAGGTTAGACTTGATAATATAAATTTACCTTAAATAAATAAACGAACAAACAAATTATTTGATTTTTAATTAATCGCTATTCCAAATTTGTCCCAATCCTATTTTTTTCGTTCAATTTCTATAACTTCCTTTTATTCTATAAATTCCTTTTATTTGAGGATATATCGCTAGCTTCAAATGAAATTTCTGTATTGAGTGAGTTAAGGATGAAAATTTTACATTCATCGTATTCTTTTTTTTTTATTTATTTATATTCAAAATTAAAAGGACTTTTGTGAAATTTATTTGTAATATAAAACAGTTAAACTTACCTACAGTTAAACTACCCAAACTGTTGTCTTATTGTTCTACCTAGAAAACTACCTTGCATACCGAATTTCAATTGATTTGACCTGAGGGGGAACGCCAGAATGCAGCGGTACAGAATGTACCTGGAATAAAAATCATGCAAAAAGTAACAAAATAAAATACAGGGATGTTAAAAGCAACCTCACTCCATTCCGCTGGCCTCTAATACGACAATTATTTTCAAGGAAACATTTCTAAAAATATGACAAATATACCATGCAATATTGTTGTAAGGTATTTAGAGATGTCTTAGTAATAAACCTATAAGCTAAATACCACCATAACTCTCCAAAATATTGCTTCTTATCTTATAGTACCCTTAACTAGGTAGATATTAAATCAAAATCAAACCTTAGGATTCAGATTTTAATTTTTCATTTTTTTTTCTATTAAAATCGCAAGGAAAAGCAATGCCTATTTTAATTGGATTTTCGGATTAAAAGATCCAAATTAATTCAAGAAACTAAAATCCTATTTTAAATGAAATAAGGACAAAGATATTTTAAAGGTAAGGGAGAAGCTGAATTGAAACAAGCCACGGTCCAACAGTAACAGATAGCCTTGTTGAAGTTATTAGCCATTCCTAATTCCTTTTCCAGGCAATAAAGGCCTTGATAAATTGAGAAATAAAAGAGGTGATTAAATAAAGCTTGGAAACTAATTCGGAGAAGCACAAACAGCAGAGGATTCCATTACTCCACGAGTACACTCTCATACGCTCCTCGATGACACAGCAACGCAGCTCATTATCCACCATTAATATTTAACCATCTTCTCTTTGCTCTTACTCCTACTGTAATTATACTTTACTTTGCCCCTCTATGAATCCCTCTCCCTCTTGAATCTCTCTTTGCGATGTTAAATCATAGAATAGCTGTATCAAACGAGAAGGGGGTAGTCGAATAATTTGAGAGAGGAATCAGCTCTTCATCAAACTATACGGTAAAATGTCGCATTTGGCACCAGCGCTAAAAATAAAACACCTAGTCGCTTTTTACCCACTTAACGAACGAAATCATATAAGCATCGTAAAGAAGAGATGAAAGCAACACCATCTCCCATCTTTATATTCCATTTATTTATTTATATTCTCTTGGTTTGACAAGGTTGAAACTGAAATTCAGGCGAAATACAATTTGCGCTCAAGTCTTAAAGTAAAAAAAAATGACACTCTTGGTTAAAATGAGATTTTTGCTACTTCTGGTTATACTACAAAGAAATTTCGAAAATGAGAGTTATATTTACAGCTATATTTTAACATTTTATATCAAGGCTGAGCAAATCCTGACGATGACGTACAAACATGGGTCAGAACGTAAGCTAAAATATATAGCGAATTTTTGAATAGAACCCCTAAGTATTTACCACCAAAGACGTATTTAAATATTAAATTGGAACTTAGTAATAGACGCTCGTTAATTGTTCAAATTAAATTTCGAGTAAATGAAACCTGACCGAACCGAGGTATCGTATTTAAAAAAAGCAATACCTACTTAACTCTTATCATTCATTTTTTTTTAAATTCAGTTCGTACCGACTCTTAGAAATTTTTTTCCCTTCACCTCAAGTTGCCACCAATACACATTCCGCAACCACCCTTCTTTATTTCACTTTTTCTTTTAATTTTATTTCTCAACAGTCTTGGATTTCCTGTTCACTGAAAAGCTCAAGTTTCCTCAACGTTTCTTTTTGTAAACGAATTTATTTAATATCCAATGGTATTTTATATTCATTGTTGTTTAATAGGCGCTATTTATATGTCACGTTTTTTGTATTTATTTCCCGCTGAATTTACATATATAAAATTGTACCACTTTAACTTAGAGATTCATATTTTCAACCCTTATTCTTGTGATTTGGCATAAATCAATTTTTTTTCCAAATAAACCATATTCTGAATATAGAATATTCTGGTCATAACTTTATTTTCTAGCATGTGTATTATGTGTATTATGTGGATCATGAGATAATACTACACATAATCCTGATAAGTTATAATTGTATTCATGAATGAATGGAAAAACCTTCAATTTAAGTGTATCCTTTTTTTTTTTTTCAAATCCGTTTTATTGGAGTTTTCCAAGATTCTTAAATTAAATCTGATTAGCATTTTTTTTAATGTTTTCAGTATTACCTTATTTGACACGCCCTTGGGTTGTGATTTCTAATACATTTGAAGAACATTCATACAATCTTTTTTTTTTTTTTACACAATAAAACTAATATAATAACTCAGACATCTATTGCAGAAAAATATTTAAAATTTGTTTAAATTCGAGTAATTATTTTTCTGGACACCTACGGTGCATTGTATGAAACCCTCGGATATAGGTAAAATATTTTCTACCAATCACTAATTACCAAAAAAAAATTGGTCAAATAAGTTAATACATTTATGCTAAATTGTCTAATTTCTTTTAATAAAAAAAAAATTAATAAATATCACAGTCCCTATTTTTCATATATGCTTTAATTTTTTAACAGTTACTGTCTTAACTACTATTGACTGATTAAAATGGCGAACATAATCTTATTTATGTTTTTATGCTTATAGATATCTTTAAATCTGATTGAATGCAATTTCAACTTTTTATGAATAATTTCTTAAGTAACTCTTATTGTGTATTTTGATTCTAACTCTAGTGTGTTCAAGATTTAGTGAGTATAAATCAGTATGTAATTGCATATATTATATGCATGTATACTTCAATTTATCCAAACAGAATTAAAATACACACGTTCCATGCCAATAGGCATGTTTTTTAAAAATAGCATCGTGGATTTAATCCTGGATGAAGAATTAAAGACTCCAATGAAGAGGAAAAATTAAATTTATTGGGTAAGGAGCAATGAGACATAGGATATTAATAGCGCACGGTATTAGTAGAATTCTTCTAATTATTCTTATCTGCTAAAGTTCAAATTTAAATATCAAATAGGTTCTGACTGTTGGAGAATATGAATATGTGGTTTGTCGAATTAAAAATTTTATCAGTCTATTTTGCTAAAAAAAAAAAAAAAAAAAAAAAAAAAAAATATGCTTTCGCTCAATATGTCATAGCATGAAGGAAAAGAAATAATTATATTTTACTCCCAAACTAAATTAGTAAAATAATTAAATCTAAATTGCTTATAACTCAATCTTTTCAAAAACGCCATATCTCGAAATTCGGCTACATTTAGTAACGGGTGTTTTCCGAATGAGCTAGAAGAGCAGCGCATCCTTGTTA
This sequence comes from Aelia acuminata, assembly GCA_911387785.2. Taxonomy (NCBI): domain Eukaryota; kingdom Metazoa; phylum Arthropoda; class Insecta; order Hemiptera; family Pentatomidae; genus Aelia; species Aelia acuminata. The sequence continues at coordinate 97,478,721 of OU426978.1, forward strand.
TATCGTAAAATTTGTAACACTATCGAAGTAATTTCCATGATTCTTTTAAATGAAATTCTTTAATCAAAAAGGGTTGTCTAAAATTAAAACTAAAAAATATCTGCTGCAGTGCGCGCATCGCCCAACTATCACATAGACATAACAGTTTGAAAATGGCATACATAAGTGCTACCGGGAAGGGCACATAAACAATTTTTCCATTCACCCTTGATTCACCCTCCTTAAAAATCAGGTTTTTTGAGATCATTTTTAAAAAGCTGATTAATCCTATTCTTTATTATGTACTCATACCTGAACCTATAAATATAAGTTGTTTTGAGAAAATATTTATATTTTACAATTTTTAGAGTTTCGTGCAGCTAGTTCGGGAGTCGGCAACTTTTGGGGCAGTAGCCCACCGACATAAATATTACCTATTAAATTTGATTCCTAATTCCAAAAAAATTTTTTTTTTTAATAGTAGGGTTTCGGTTTAGAAAGGGGAGATAGGGGAAGAGTAGGAAGTGGGTGGAAGGGGGGGGGGATAAATTGGGCGGGGTGTTGGGAGGATATGAAAGCGATGACATTGACAAATACCACCTTGAAATAAGTCCACCTCCCACCTCCTACCTCCCACCTTCCAGGTTAGTATTGTCTCAAGTTTTCACTTTTTCTTCTTTCGTCCACTTTCCTTATTCTATCTTCACTTCGCTGAAATGCTGAAGACAGGAGGGTGACGCTAACAAATTAGAATTGTAAAGGAGCGTTTCAAAACGTATTTAAGGACGTCACCGGTTGAGAGACTGAAATGGCTAACCGCTTTTCTGTTTTTCATAACTATTGAAATGTTAATTAAATATTTTCATACTTATTACTGATAATGGTTATTTAAATTATCAAAATTAGCCTTTTAAAGTGCGAGGTCGGATTTGACGAGCGATTAGAAGCCAAGCTAGATCGAGTACTGTCGAGACCCTTCCGGTCCGAGTAATGAACATAATTTTACATTACACTAAAGAAAAATGAAAAACAAAAGAAAAAGTGCATGACTCATGAATAATCATGTAATAAGAAAAATAAGGGTAACAAATGGTACCGCAATGTAAAAATAAACGCGCAATAGGTTCAATTGTAATTGGTGCATCTTTAGATCATGTCAAAAATTTCAGTACGTAAAATAATCTTATTTATCGTCAGAAAATTTAAAATTAAATCGAATTAATATGAATATTGAACTATGTTTTTTTTTTTTGTTTTTTTACACTAAACGGCCACTTTGAGGACCACGCGATATCACTGCAGAATCTTCCTTCTTCCTCCTTCTCAGTTCCCAGCACAGCTTCATCATTCTCAAGTGCTCCTCTCTTCTCTCCTTTGACCACCCAATACCCTTCACCCTCTTCTTTAATCTGACTTCATTGTTAATTACTTTCTTGAAAAGATCCCTATCATGACAAAGTTTTTTTGATATCTCCAATGTTTCCAATTCTTCTTTAATTTGCCTAGGATATCCCCCCAAATTTTTGTACTTTAAAATTTTACTGAAAATTTCTTTACATAATCTTTTTTCACACATTCTCTCCATGTGCCCAAAGAACCTTAACCTCCTAATTCTCATATCAGTTTCTAAATCATTAATTTGCCTGTAAATTTCCTCATTAGACCTCCTCCTGAATCCTTCTGATGTTTTCTTTGGTCCATAAATCTTCCTCAAAATTTTCCTTTCTATTTTTTTCTACTTATCTAAACTGGGAAAACAAGTCCATATAGAATCACAGGTTTCACCACAGTATTATAATGCCTTAATTTTGTCTTTATCGAAAGATTTTTTTTATAGTGAATTTTTCCCACTTGAAAGCACAAATCCTCTAATTTTTTAATTTTCCCCTAGAAACTCTCCTTTTCCGATCCATTGCAGCACAAAACTTCCCCCATATACTTGAATTTCCTAACAAACGAAATCTTCCTATATTTGGTTTTGACTGATTTTTTTCTGATATCCTACCTCCGTGGTCATTAACTCCGTTTTCTCAAAAGATATTTGTAACCCGGTTTTCTCGGCAATTTCCTTCAGGCAATTTATCTGTTCAATGGACTCTTCTTGATATTCAGTCAATAACGCTAGATCATCATTATTATATGATGAATAAAACTATGTTTTATTCATATAAATATAGTAAAATCTTTTTACAATATTTCTGTAAACATACTTGTATATAGAAGGCATATAAAATAATTTGTATACTACTGTAACGCTATTGTGGGCGTATTAAATATTTTTATTTAATACTCACAATGTCAGACAGACAATTAAAACTCAAATAATTAAACACTCAGTCAGGTCGCTGCATGGCATTTCAAACCCTCTCTTTAATATATTGACTCCGGCATCGGCTCCAGTTCGCTGGCAAAACAGCTCTGCCTTTGACCATTAGGGTATAAGTTAGTTTGTAAGTTATGTTTAGTTAGTAAGGCAATTAGATTAATTATTATATTACTCTCAACACAAAAAATGGGTGTTACTCTTAAAATGTAACAGTGTTACAGTAAAAGGCTCTAAAATATTTAATATTGTCATCATTAGAACATAGTTCATTGTATATAGGGATTTAAAAAAAAAATAAAATAAAAAAAATCACAGTCTCGTAACTTGACATGTGTATGTTCAGGGATCGTAGTACACTATTGAGGTGTATAGTGTACTACATGATTCGTTATCGTAATTGGGAAGTCCTTTTCTTTTTAGGAACTCTCAGATTCACTTTTACCGAATATCTGGTAAGATAAAGACCGTATTTCAAGAAATTCCTTTCATACCCTATCTGAAGTGTGACTTGTTCAAGGAATTAGAAAATCAATAGCACACAAAACTAGTACATACATTCACTTTTAGTACAGATTGATGTCATTAACTTTCGGATATTTTAATTATTTTTATGCTTTAGAAAACAAGTAAATAAAGCTATTAAATTATAATCGATGTTTCAATTCACACAATCGATACTGCTGTGCTATCAAAAGAGCTTTCTGATACTGCAAGCAATTACATTAAAAGCCTATAATTCGCCTTGGCTCCCACTTCCATATATTGCCGAGAAGAAACGGCAAAAACCGACGCCAGCTCTGTCATTATCTTATGGGATTAAAAACCTAACGAATTTTCCTCATTTCTTCAGTCTCCATAATTATATTCGTGATGATATATGAGACATCGACAAAATTACTGGTCATTCTATTGTGGAGACAACAAATTATTTTAGATAAAAAATAACTTTCAAAACTTAAAAGCAATTGCTCATTCCCTTGAAGAACCTGTTAGTTGAAGTTGATAGTTGTGATGAAGTTATCCGGAATTACCAATTAGTCTGATAAGCCATTTTTTTTATTGGCGCACTTATAAAATAAGAAAACTAGCAACTAAAAATGAGAATAAATTCACTTTCCCTGAAGTGATCATTGTACATATTTTTAATTATTCCTAAAATTTTCTTCCTATAAAGTACCTTTGATTTTGTTTACATGGGTAAATTAACTGTCTCTGTTTATGTCTAGTGATAAGAAATGGCTAAATATGAAAACAAATCGATAAACATATACAGGAGCGAAAAAAGAAGACGCCAGGATTGAAATTTCATTTCCGTCATTGAGAGCAGTAATAACTATCATTTATAATTATAGTTGGAAAGCTTACAACTTCAGAAAGAATGATGTTTAGTTAATAAAGTCGTAAAATTCATTCACACTTTCTACTTTTAATTTGGTACCAACGTTACGACAATAATCAAGTTTTACAATCATTGTTATACTTTACACCTTATGGAGAAAAAAAAAAGAATTAAATAAATGTGGATGAAACTATTTTATGTGAAGTTACTAAATGGCGTTTACATATTTATCAAAACACGTCTACTCTAAGTAGGTGAAAATTTGGTGTTGCCCGCATCATACATATTTTTATTTTTAACTAAGAAATGAAAACAGATTACTTAAGAGCAATAATATTTTTAACATTTGTATTTGACAAAATATTTATTCAGGATAAGATGAGTTTTGTCGGTTTAATATTTTAGAAGATACCAGAGAAAGTACATATGTCGAACTAAACCAAACTTAAAAAAATAACTCAATAAATAAAAAGCAATAGAAAAAATAATAAAAATGGTTCGGGTAATCGACTGTCCAGTTCATTGAAGTAAAATAAAAATAAAATAAAAGATTTATTTATATATAAAGAATGAAAAATGCAATTGATACTGTTTGTTCAAAATCATTCCCTCGACTTTAAACTAAAAATTTCATTTTTGCCGAATAGTTTTGTAAATTTAAAAGGTATATATAATTTTCAAAGTTATAAGTGCGTCGTAAAATCAAAACATCGCATAGTTACATATGTATGAAGCCATCGGCTGTTTAATTAATAACTTTTTGAAGTAACCTAAATCCATTAATTAATTGTTTGTTTGCTGATCACTTGAATGATCAAGATATAAATTTTTATCAAAATCACCAAAATTACTAATTTTATACACTACCTAATATGTATCGCATACCAAATGAAGTTGATTGTATGATTTGAAAATACAACAAACTTTGGTGATACATAAGGATTTTAGATTTAAAACCAGCACCATCCACTTTATTCAGAAACATTCCAAGCGACAAGAATCAGAACCTCCACATTCACTGGGTAAAGAACGTTCAAAGCCTTTATTGCGAAACCAGCTTCGTCCAAGCTTGCTTCCCAGGCCGTCAGACTGCTTTGTAGTAGGTTATTAAAAATAACCGGTTTGTGGTCACACCGGTTATAATATCCTTCAATATTAACCGGCGGGTTTCAACAGAAGATAATTGCAGAAATCTTTCAAATTTTCCAGACCTACTTTACATTTTTATCGCATGTTCAAATTTCGTCAATACGAAAAATGTAATTTTTCAAAACAATATATCTACTTTTAACAAATTATAATCAATAATTGGTGCTAATAATTATTCCGTTAAGAAAAATGATGATTGATCAAGTTTACATCACACGAAATTTAAATTTAAATGATCAGAAAAATAAAAGTGCTGATGTGAAAATACTTGAAATAATACTAGGCGTAAAATAGATAACAATAAAAATATATGTTTTTATTTAAAAAATTTCATGTTCTTATATCAGATCAGTATGTAAATGTGAAGTCTTTTTTTTTTGTACTACTTAAAATTTTCTAAATGTAGATGGCTCAGAAGCATATTGAAAGTGTAAAATAGTAGTAGCTCTATGGCTTACTTCGCTAAGTACTAAGTGGCATTTGGGTTGAAATCAGTTAAGGTCACCACGGCTTTCAGAGATTGTATTCTATACAACTGCGCAAAGGATGTAAATGGCGTAAATGTACGTAAATAATGCGTAGAAGAGTTATTTTCACGTAATTTATTTGCACTCCCACTGGTAAATTAATAGTAACGAGTTCTCAATATATCTGCCACAGACGAGGGAAACAACGAACAACAGGATGATTAAGACGATAGCTTTAGGATCTAGTCTTTTTGTTGTCAGATGTTTTATATCAGTACGCATATATTATTGAAAAATTCATCAACAAAAAAAATGTTTTAAGTCTGTGGGTGATATTAGTTTGTAAAATGATACCGAATTTATTAATAAAATGGTTGTGATCCTAAATAAATATTACTTATAAAAAAAAAACTTCGCTTTTGGTTTCTTCACCTCGTATTATTATCATTATTGGAAGATCAACTTCCATTGTGTGAATTAAAATTCGTTCGTCCCAATCTGGTGTGAAGCAAAATTCTTTCCTTTAAACATTTTGTTGCAAAACTTTCTCATTTCAAACTTTGTTACTTTATTTTTGTTACCTTTAAATCAGAAAAATGTTTCAATCCAAGCTCACTTCCATAGGGTAGCTGTACCTTTCGAAGGCATTTTTTTTTTTTATCTGGCCACTCTACAAGTCGTGTTAAGTTTTTTGAGTTTCCTGAAAAAAACGTGTTTATGTGGAACGAACGAGTTTTGCACCTCACCTCCTCACTTAATCTTGTAAATAGTTTGTAAAAATAACAGCTAAATGTCTCTAAAAGAGAGAACCATAATTTGAATGTTTCCTTAAGTTAGTTTTCAATTACTATGCACTTCCTTGAAGTAAGACATCGATTTTAAGTGTTAGAAATATTATGAAAATAAAAATACGGAATTTCTTTAAGCCTTCCCCACTAGCGCTATAGTTTCTTATCTAGTCCATTTTGCTTTTAATAACCTCAAATGAGTCCATTAATAAAGAGGACAAAAAGGAGACGTGGAGAGGATATTCATTAATTAGCGCTGGGGGTCTGTTTTGGTTTTTATACAAGGGCGGGGGTCGAAAAGTTTTGCGACAATGCAAAAACAAGGCGGGCATCCCTCGGGCCCTCCCCCCCCCCTTCAACCCCCTCAATTTTTCATTGCCCCACCTCGAGCTGTGACCCATTTAGGACCACTCGTCACCAATTTACCCGCCTATCCCCAGCATCCACTATATTAGTTCTCCCTCTGTTGTTACCTGTTTTGGTAATGGAAAGTTTAAAATTTTGGTAAAAGGTTTTGAATTTTATCGAATTCCCATCTTAAATTTAAAAAAATAATCCCATCTAAAATTAATTAATTTTAATTTTAAAATAATTTTCGAAAAAAGAAAAAATATATAAACATTATACGAAATCCCCTGAGGATAATCAATTAAGTTATGGATATACAAAAAGAACTTGTGACAATGTTTGGAAAATTATAATAAGAAATTTTCATGTGCAATTTGTAACATATAAAATTATGTATTTTTTAAATGAATTCGCTGTTTAATCCAATATATAACAATGAGCGACTGTTTTAAATAAGGTTAAATGCTTATTTATTAAAAAAATTTAATGTTTAAAGAAAACTAAAAATCATCTTCATATGACATATTTAGTTATTTTTCTCCTTAGTTTGACTACTTGCAATTAATAAAATATTTTGTTTCATGTGGGTATTAACAGGTGACTAGCATTCAGTCTCAAAAAAAAATTTATTTCACACCAACAGACGCTTTAGCTATTCGGCTATTTTCATTGGAGCAAGGGACACCCTTAGTACTTTTTAGTTTAAAAAAAATAATATTCAACTGTAAAAACCAACAAAATTACTATAACTTATTCACACAAACATCCAATAAAAATTTTTCTTTTTAAAAAAATATAAAATATTTAAACATCAATTGACTGTTCCCTCCCTGACAAATCCTTGAGCGCAGACTCCTAACGTCCAAAGTTAAACCCGAATAGCAAACATGGGAAATAATAAAACAATATCGGTAAATGTGTAGACAATAACCCCTTTTGCATCATTTAACTTCCTTAAAATCACTAAAACTCGTAATTTTCAGAAAATTTTAATGAATTTTTTAAAATATATAATTTTGAGGTTACTATAGCACCGAGTTAAAAAAAAAAAGAAATATATTCATACACATGCAGATTATCTGCCTCCTGAGTTACTTCACAGTTCTGTTACTTAAAACAGAACTGGTCTCATAAGTAAAAAGACATACACATATAATATCAAAACTATAGATATTATAGATATAGATATTATATAATTACGTCTATATTATAGATATTATGTAATCTATATACTTATACAATATAGATATTATACACGTATGTAAGTAAGTAATTTTTCTCTAAATGAATTTACCTGTAATAACCCAAGCATGTTTATGGTTTAAAATTATTTTAGATGTGCTCTCAGATTTAGTCTTATGTTACAGTCTGAAATACATTTTAAGATTTTACCATATTCAGTAATTGTCACTTATTGATTCTGTGTATGGTTAATGTTATTATTACTTTTTTTAATGTATTTAAAATTTATAAATATTTTATTTTTGATTGGCTCAGCCGCGAGTCGAACACGGGTCTCCCGCGTGACATGCGCGGTACTCTAACCACTGCGCCACCGAGCGACTCCCGGCCCCAATCTTTTCTCTTCAAAAATAAAATATTTAAAAATAATATAAAAATTAAAAATAAGTTGGTTACCCACGATAATGATTAAATTAATTTATTTAAAATTTACTTCTAAAATTGGTTTAGAACTAGTTTTTACTATACGGAGCTCTAACGAATATTGTTAGAAACTATAGTTACTAATAATTCGTGAAATAGAGTGAATTAAGTAATACATTAGCACATTACCTTAAGATTTATATAATATAGTTAATTAAATATTCTATGATAACTCACTTCTCTATCCTTAAAACTAGTATCTTACGGTTTCGAAGCTATAATTAGCTTTCTAACTACAGCTGAAGAAACGAACTACAGCTGAAACGAATTCTGTGTTTTCAAAACTAACTTGTTCAGTAATCAGCTGTCCAGGCTTTTGCTCTTGATGCCTCTTACCCTCTTTCCGTATTTGCCATTTAATCCTTTCACGGAGTTCCAAAACTTTCTTTTATCCTCAACATAGCTAGTTAGCAAGTTCTTCACTAAGTTCAGGTCAGGTTCTCTCCTTAGCTAATTTTATTACTAGCTTTACCTATATATTTATTTTTAAATAAATATAAAAAATATTTATTTATATGTTTTCTATTCAAATAGCCATCGCCTTCGATGCTAGTCCGTAGGTCTACATTATGTATATATATACGTGAAGTCTATAAAATCAGATAATTTTCAGAAAATTCATAAGTTTCTCCACACTTTCCTGGGTTCAACATTTCTTCCATATTTTTGTACCAATTATATCCAATAGTTATTTTTTCCACACTTTACTCCACACTCATCGATAGGTTTACTGGTATGGACGTTACTTACCACTTATTGGCTGCCATTTATCTATACGATATCATGAGCTCATTAGAAGTTTTCTCATTTTTATAAGTATATAGTTTTTTATACTTATTTCTTTAACACAACTCAAATCTATAAAATAAAAATAGGATGGTAAATAAATGTTGTTTGATCCGTGCACGGTACCAGATTTTTACTTAATCGAAAGTATCCAAATCCAATACAAAGATTCCTGAACTTATATAAAATATTTAAATCCCTTCAAGCTGTCATATATTTTATAATTACAGGCTCTCTGAGTTAGACATTTTTTAACAGAAGGAAAGGTTGAACCAAAATATCTTATATTCTGCTTAAACTAACCTAAATGACAACCGATAAACTATAATTAAGACAGAAGCTGTAATATAATGTTATATATGGGTTACGAAATTCGATAGGATCTCCAATTTGACATTCTGCCTGAGGGCCTGGTCCTGTTACACTGCTGCAGAGCTGTTTGATCTGTCATACGAGGAAAACAATTAGCAGATTAACAGTTTCAGGGGCTAACTTCTCATCCCGTCCTGGTAACCAAGAATTAACTAATAAAGTTACAACTTCCAAAATTAGTCTGTAATATCAGCTTACATTGCAGTGAACAAATTACTTCTTTTTCGTAAATAAAGGCGGACAAAAAATATTTTTAAAAAAAAGTGCAAAGTGCACGGTACATAAAAATAAAATCATTGATTAGACAAGAGAAATACAGCTTCTACAAAAAAAATAACAGAAATAATGTAATAAATAATACTAATATAATAATCTCTACCCCAAAACATTGCAAGTCCATTTAACTATTCGCAAATAAATTATTTTACATTATCAACACTGGGATGAAAATATCTGAAAAACGGCAACGATTGGCGCACATCATTTTGTTTTATTTAGATATTTTGTCAGGACTAAAATGATTAATTTAAAGTTTTGAAGGTTTTTATTATTATTATTTTTTAGTGCTGTTATTGATATTTACAAGTGTATCATTATAAGTAAAAAAATCTGATGCGTGCGCGCAACACACAACTTTCACTTACCAACTTACTTAGATTAGAAATTGACGTGTTTTGCTAATTATCATTTCCCAAAGTCACACATTTTTCTACATTCATATCTTATTTTTGTTAATCGTTAAAGCCGTTTTTGAGTAAATAAAAAAACCCGTGAAAATGATACAAAATTTATTAAGTAAAGTCCCCCCTCCCGTAGATCAATTTTGATGAAATTTTTACAGTCACATCTCGGGCATATAAATACATCAAATACCAAGTTTGATCAAAATTGTTAAAACCGTTTTTGAGTAAAAAAAAAAAAACACGTGAAAATGATACAAAATTTATTAAGTAAAGTCCCCCCCTCCGGTTAATCAATTTTGATGAAATTTTTACAGTCATATCTCAGGCATATTAATACATCAAATATCAAGTTTAATCAAAATCGTTAGAGCCGTTTTTGAGAAAATCGAAAAAAACTTAAAAAGTTATTAAATAAAGTACCCCCTCCCTTTGAGCAATTTTGATGAAATTTTTGCTGTCACATCGCGGGCATATACCTACACTAAATACCCAATTTCAGGTTCCCACGGTTTATAGTTTTTGAGCTAGTCTGTTCACATACACACACACACACACACACAGACACACACACAGACCATTTCGCGGGACTTGGTTATTTCGACTCAGGGGGTCCCAAAACGTGTATTTCCGTTGAAAACCGGAAGTCGAAAATTTTCACGATCGCAATACTTCCACTAACTATATATTTCATATATAGGTAAGTGAAAGTAAAAAATCACATGAAAAAGCATGTAGAGAAATTACCCATCGCATACTGGGACGGATGGCGAATCCAGGTGGAAATAATTCTGGAAGTGAATTTTTTCATTTTAACTTGTCTCAACGACTAATTTAAGCATGAATTAATAAATAAAATTCAACAAAATGTTTCTGACAAATGATTTTTAAAAATACAATAATATGGATGTTTAAAATATAATTATTTAGGTAAATTATACAGGTGCAATGGAATAATTATATTAATATTTATTTCTAAAATGGTGTATTATTCCAAAAATATAAAATGAAATAGTTAATCATTCTGATTCATTCAAATCTCAATCCAGGTTAAAAAAGATCACAAAAAATAACAAATATATACAGGTTCTCAACAATGAGAGATTTTCACTTTTATAAAAACCGTATAGCTTTATTAGCAATTCATAATTTATTTCAATATAGTGTGGACTATATTCTGTGACAATATCATATTGTAGATTTTTAGTAGTCCCATTTTTTATTAAAAGAAATAGAGCTTACCAACTATTGAGAATAAAGGAAGGTACTCACATTTAAAGAACGAAGTACTTCCATAAACTTCATTTCTGAATCATCTTCCATTGCCTACTACAATTTTTTTTTTGTTTTTTTCAATAAACAATAATCCACTCTCCGATTTTATTTAGTTTGTAATATAATTCGGAAATAAACTAACAGTATTACTGTGTTAAAAACAGTTAACTTTGTGTTCAATCACCCATTATAGTGTTATTATTTAATTCGAGTGATTAATAATTTGTAAATGCCCTAGCTAGATTGTTGTTTTCATGAGACCTTTGATTTAGTTGATGTTAACTAGTTCCACCAAGACTGGCGATTTATCCCACTTTGCATCGGTAGCTCTCTCATAATAATTCTAAATTAGAAGGTCCCGAAGCCAACTTCTTTTGAGTCGCTTCGTTGGACAGAGGAAAAAGCAAGGACGGAGACAAGAGACAAGAGGTATTGGGATGAGTTGGGAGTTTATTGTGATAGGATTGGTGTTTGGGGCCACGCCGCAGATTTTTTAAGGTTAAATATTTCCATATACTTTTTTCCTTTAGTACTGATTGCAATATTTTTTATGCAGTATATTTACTTCTTTAATAGGGGGGGAATTTTATTTTATTTTGACCATAATATCCGATTCCCGTTTGACCAACGGTTATCCATAGGGTAGAAGTGAAGAATTCACACTTAATATAAAAATCCTACGTTACAGTTTTTCCATATGAAATATTTTTTTTAAAAACATTTTATGTAATAATTAGTTCGAAAAAAAGTTGTGGTTAGTGAAAAAAAAAGTAATGTAATAAAAAAAATATTAGCTCAGTTCCTTAAATTAGCTCCGTGGAGTGTTTTTCTGGTTCAAGCAATTAGGTGGCTTTTCATTTCATTTTGAACGAGGCCCTATTACTGAATAAATTATGACAGCATGAAAAAGGCGAGAGCTTAAAAGAATCTTTATATATAATTTCTCAAAGGTGTTCTTTATTGTTGCTACGCCAGATCTTCCAAAATATTTCATCAAATCCAAGGAGTGGAGCGATAATTTTTAAAATTAGTTTTTCCTCCAGCGTTGTAAAACAGGTCCACAAAAAAAACTGAAAAATAATTATACGTACAAGAAACAATTATTTGCGTGTAAACTAAAATGCAAAGTCACAACGTAAAGAATTTTAAACTCAGGAAATATGAATTGCCGGTCGCCAAGAATTAGAAATTGTCAACATTAAAATTTATCAAAAGAAAGCTTCCAGTGTTGTTAATATAATTATGACAATTTTCTTGCTTCAAATTTACGATACTTCAGTGTCTGACTATAATATACCTAACCTAGAGGAAAATGTCGTACTTCAGATGTGGAACGTAAAATGGATAATTAAATCTGGATAGTCAAAATTTGGGATTCCCCCTATATCATCATTCAATTAGCCATAGCAACATAAATTTACGTCAAAAAAAAAAAAAAACTATACTATTTCAGATTAATATAATCTTAATTTGTGGGTGACCACCATTTTAAATAATTTATTTTTTGAAGAGAAAAGATTTGGCTCCGCCGGGAGTCGAACCCGGGTCTCCCTCGTTACATGCGCGGATGCTAACCACTGCACCACAGAGCTCGGCTCAAGGCAGAGCAAATCCTTCCTCTTCACTGGAAGGTATCAGTGAGTAGCTATCAGTGAAGAGGAAGCATTTGCTCTGCCTTGAGCCGAGCTCTGTGGTGCAGTGGTTAGCATCCGCGCATGTAACGCGGGAGACCCGGGTTCGACTATTTATAAAATAAATAGAAAACAATGTTTTAAAAATGTTAATTGTGTCTCTATTCATTCCTGCCGACCGTCAAGTCATTATTAACATAATTGTAATAATTAGATGATAATATATCTTATTGCTAATAATTAAAAGTTATTTTTGTCTTCTTTACTCTATTTGTAAATCTTGTGAATCTCTATTTTGTGAATATGGACAGGTGTTCGCACCTGGTATGAAAGAACCATAGAGCGAAATTTGGAGAATTGAGGACAAACGGAATGGATTTCTATAAATAACAAACAAACAGAATTTCATCTTTATTTTATCTAATTTCAAAGTCTAAATTAATTTAATTTAATTTATTTAGTTTAATAATGATAATTAAAATAATGACGACATAATCGTTATTGACAACAAAATCGTATTTCATTCTATATAAATTTATTTTTTAAATGTAATATCTACATCAGGAAAACAAAAAATCTGGTGCGATGCGCGCAACACAAAAATTTCACTTACCAACTTACTTAGAATAGAAATTGAAATTTTTTTTAATTGCAATTTCTATAAATAATATAAAAAAGATGACTTGATTTTGATTAAAATTTATTAATTTAATCAAAATCATTAAAGCTGTTTTTGAGATATTCGAAAAAAATGTAAAAATTGGAAAAAAGTTTTGAAATAAAGAGTCCCATGCGTTTGACCAATTTTTATGAAATTTTGGCTTTCACATCGTGAGCATATACATACATCAAATTCCCAGTTTCATCAAAATCATCAAAGCCGTTTTTGAATAAATAAAAAAAAAAAAAAAAACATGTGAAAGTGAGACAAAATATATTAAGTAAAGTGCCCCCTCCAATTGATCAATTTTGATGAAATTTTGACTAGTTAGTTCTAATTATTGAGTTCGTACACTTTATGCTCATTACCCATGGATCTTTTCATCCCCCATAGATTGCACATAGGATCGATATACATATAAACTAATCGAGAATTCCCATCACCGGCTCATTTCCGCTGCAATATCACTTCATATCCGCTTGCAACAAATATCTACCAGCGATCAATTTATAGTAAAGGGTAGAGCGAGTTAGGGGTGCAATATATACGACGAAATAACTCTATTGAACTTTATTAAATAAAAATAAACAGATGCATATTAGATATAAATAATCAAATAATTACTTTCACAATTAATAACAAATTACAATCACAATATTTTTTCCGAAAAGAATGTTAATTTCTATAAACACTTTTAAAAATATATTTTGTATAACTAGATGATCGCCTTTAGTTGTGCTTGCTTACGAGAAAAGAAGCAATGGGAAATGCAATAATCATCGTATCATATCCTTGCTCAGTATCGATAACAAGATATCAAGCAAGATCCGCTCAGGAATCCTAGAGGAAAGGAAAAAAAAATTGCTGATTGAGAGGAGCAAGCGAGCTCAGAATTTCTATGAATACAGTTCTAGGACCTTATTTTCACTTTGAGGAAGGCCCTAGAGATTTCCATCTAGAAAGGGAAAGAACGTAGTGTATACTTAGTCGATATAGAAAGGCCTTTGACAAAGTCGAAAAAGAGGATATACAGCGAGCTCTATCTGAAAGACATGCAGATAAAGGCACTATCTGAACCGTAATGGTTCCTGTCTCTATTTAAAGACAGAAAACATCGTAATACAACGACACCACCAAGAAGTTCTAAAGCTGCAAGCAACACGACAGAATTTCACTTTGTGTCACTTCCTAATCTTGATTCCCTTACAGAATATATCCCTTCAACCGCTCCCCCCCTCCTTCACAACACCTGATTTAGATTGGTTGCTGAGTATAACTAAACCCGGGTTGCAGCACTACCTGAGAAAAGAAAAAAGACCTACCGAGTTGAGGCGGCAATGGCTTGAGCTTGCTCAATATTTAAGAAAGAAAATTCGGTACCTGGATCAACCATCGCGGCTATAACAGTATAGACACAGATGTTAGACAAAAAATTTGAGTAACCAAAACAATGTTCCATTGAATCTGGGAGATTACCTTTATATGTTGACCTTTAACAGCTAAAAGGTCCAGTCAGCCTTTTCTGCTCCTCAAGTCAGAATAAAGATATAAGATCCATGAGAAAGGATGAAGGGAAGAACAGGAGAGACAAAATCCGTGACAAAACCAGGACAGCTAAGCTCGAGATGGCCGGTAAGTGCTACACTGGAAAAAAAAATAAGGTACACAGAAAATAACGCAAGGGTTGGATACGAGACAGGAGTGGTGGGAAGAAAACAAAGAAGACCAAAGATAACCTAAAAGGGAAAATGTATGGAAGAAATGTTGGATATGAAATTGCTTAAGTAATATCACGCCTCATTACTTTAGTAATGGAGTACAAATCATTATTTACATATATTAATTCTCTACAATATTCTTCTTCATTTTTATTGGACAGTCATTAAATGGACGGCTTCAATTAAAATAAATTTTATATGAAAGTAATATAAAAATATCACGCACAGTCACGGTTACGCACATGAATGTATTGTACATCAATCATGTCGTACAAGAAGAATTCCAGGCAATTCAGTTTCTTAAAAATCGTAATTAATGCGGGAAAAGTTATGGATTATCCAATAAAGTTTTTAATTCATTGGGTCTTCATGCTGTGTCCCATATATCATTCAATTTTAATAAATGTATTCATTATCAATAGGAAAATGAATTACGTTATTTTATTTTTATTCTTTTTTGTTAACACCACGTCTTCTAAGGGAGCAACGCGCCGGATACTATTCACTTAGTTTAGAATGTTTTTTTAATAAATTTGTGAGCTTGAATATGTATATATTTATCATTAATACCCTATAGTTTATTTCTTTTTATGCAAATAGATACTAGTGGTTTTGATTTTATTTGATGGATTGATGTTAGGTACCTACCTGAAAAATTACCTGCCTTGCCTAGGAGAGGAAGTTTCCATATGGCATACAAATATAACAAAGTATGTATAGTGTTTCGTTGACAAATTATTAAAAAAAATAAAAAAATCTGATATTGTTTTGACGTAATCTGTTCTCTTTAAGGACTCAGAATGTAAGCCCTGCCTTAGATGGAAGAAAGTTAAGCTAAAGTTACCCATTCTCATTGGAAACTAAGAAATATCAAGTGACTTTAACTTGAGTAAGTAAGTACTTTTAAATTCTTAATAGCATCTATAATGTACTTTAGCTCTTTTACATTAAAAATACATCAGATGATTTCCTATGGAAAAACGAAAACATGGAAACCTAAGTAGATAGGTATATAAAACTAGTCAATAACTAAGAGGAATAACGTGAAAGCAGAGTAACATAGCTGAAGCATCAAATATGCAGTTTAGCAGTGGAGGTTACTTTATGGATGGGGCCGGTACCCACTTAGCAGCACTCGCTGACAGTTTCAGTTATCGCTCCCAGAGGGCTCTTTCTCCTGAGCTAAATGGCTCTGTGAGGCCAATGAAGTTCTGACGAGCTATCTTTTTTTTTTTTTTTTTTTTGTGGGATATCGCTTTCATAAAGGATATTTTGATGGTCTATATAGACTAAGAGTAGATAAAATTGAACGTAATTCAATTTTACTCCGATGTACTTTTTCCCATTATTTCAAAAACAATAAATTTCAGGACCAACAAAGAAACGGCATTTTTTTTGCAGATTTTTCACCGAAATTTTTTCACCCAGTAACATAAACACGTAATTCAATTTTACTCCGATGTACTTTTTCCCATTATTTCAAAAACAATAAATTTCAGGACCAACAAAGAAACGGCATTTTTTTTTGCAGATTTTTCACCGAAATTTTATCACCCAGTAACATTAAGCATCCTCAAAGAGAGTTGAGGTTGAACTTAATCGAAGGGTTCAGTTGATGGTGATATTTTTTGAGTTCTGAAAAAAACTTATTTGAATCGCCTCTACTTACTATAAGTCAGGCTTATATTGTCAATATAATTGGGTAGCTCTATCAATATGCTTATAACCAAATATTGAATTTTGTGGGAAGAAGACTGAAAATTATGATAATATGCCACTTTAATCTCCTATACTATAACACACTTGAATGCTTATCAAAATGCTAACTATCACATTCATCTATTTGAGCCTAAGTCGTTTAATACATTACCGCCTTTTACAAGCTGCTATAGTTTGGGTAGTTTACATGTTAAAATTTGACCTCAAAATGCCTTTTTTTGGTTGAATCGAACCGTTATTGTATAAAGGTCACGTGCATGAATGCATTTTCACAGGACATCATACAAAAATAAAATTAGCATTGCATACAGGATGATTTAACTTGATAGCACATGTGTAAATTCTTTTGCAATCAAAATTCACAGGGGCGTTGTGTACGTTGTGCGTTGAATTGCAAAAACGTTGTGCAGTACTTTAATCTATTTCACATATTTATCAAGCAGAAGCCAAGTCTTTCACCAATTGGTCTTTCTTTCTAATTATGCCGCAAAGGTACGCGGCTCTCAATCTCTTCCGATTTTTCAATGTTTTTAAATAGTTCCCGGAAAGAACACTGGGATTATTTTGTTAAGATGTTTTTATAAGGAAATTAGAAGGCTCTTAACAAACTAAAGCGTGTTCATAAAGGGAAATTAAATAAATAAATTATTTTCGTAAAATAAATTTCTCCTTTATTTACAAGGATTAAATGAGAACACAACAAAAGGAAAAGGAAAAAAAAAAAAACTCATGTTAACAATGACTTGATATACTTCGTAAAAGTTGGTCCAGTTATATGCAGTACAAAAATGATTTCATGGTTATAACCTTTTTTTTATTTTTAAAACCTTCTTCCAAAACAGCAATGAAGATAATAGTGATAACAGCCTGTTTCTAATACTAGTATTTACGAACAGTGTTAGCCAGTATACCTCACCAATTATCAACTAACCAACCTCACCAATGCAAGTAGTTGGTAATTGGTATCTTGGTGTAACCTGAAAAAAATTATAACCAAGCTGCTGGTATCAAGGCAGAGCAGGCACTGTCCATTCGAGCCACAATTCAAATGATCGATTACTGGCTGCTCGATCGGTTTCGAAAATCGCAGTCGATGAACGGTATGCCGCTACATCATTCCCTCCCTGGATGACGGAGTCACAACAGAAGGGCTGCTTCTTCTTTACTAGTCTTCCCGAGCTGGTCCTGACTTGAGTTTTTCCTTGCGGTGTAGGTGGTTCGTCTTCTGCCGTTGCTGGTTCTTTGGCCGATGTTTCGAATGTGACCGATTTTGGTAAGGGTGAGGATGGTAGTTGATAGCTGGTAGGAATATCTACCTTGGGATGTTCGTTTTCAGTCATGAGATATGCTGGCTTAATGCGGTCGATTGAGATGGTGAGTTCACTATCTCTAATTAAGATAGTAAAAAGTTTACTGGCTGCTCGATCGATTTCGAAAATCGCAGTCGATGAACGGTATGCCGCTACACGTTTAAAAGAAATACGTACCATAGATTAATGAAAATCAAAGACCTGCGATATTATGTCTCATTCCTGCGTTTTATGATAGTAAATATTGTTTTGGTATTGCTATAGATTGGTTTTGATATTTTTTTTTTCAGCTTTACCTCTTGATTTAACGATTAGTAAACATATGATTGCCTGTCCGCATAATGGCTTATCAGAGATGAAAAAAAGAAACTTTCTCCGGAAATCTTCAAGGGCCTCTTCAGTTTCTAATATTAGTCATGGAATCATACATTTTTTTTTATTTAATTGATTTATACTGTAAAATGAATTTTGAATTCAAAGATATTTATTTACACGAGATTCAGAAAGAAAAGTCTAATTTAATTAATTTTTCATGTAGTTTCATTTCATCAGCTATTATTGTAACGTAAATGTGATTATCGGGATTTTTGGCAACTGCATTAATTGAAATATATCCATGAACAAACTTGTACAACCAATCGTTACCACTCCAATGATAATTCTAGTTTATGGGTCCATTTTCATTTCTTCGAGTTGGATGCAAATAAGAGTTTTTAGTTTTAATCATGTTTAGGAGTTTGAATGAAAGAAAGGGTATCTGTATAGGATCGAACCGGCAACGTAAATGCTTAAGTAGAAAAAATAGAACGAAGTTCATTTCGTCTATTGTACTTGGAAAGTGAAAATCAAACTACCTAATTGTTAAATTTATTTACGTACAATAAACTGCTCAAACATTTTTTACAACAATTAATATAATGAAAATTTCTATGGGCTTCTCTTTAGACTCACCCCGATTACAAACTCCCCGTTTCATTTTCTTCCTAAAGTTACCGAAGGAGGGAGAAACGGTTTTGATTATGTAATTCGAAGCCATTCCGGGGAAAGAACACGAAACCGCGGGGCAGGGCTAATGGTTTTAACGAGGGTGGGAGGAAAATGTATGTCCCGGCTCCCCCTCCTTTTATGTTAATGCACGATCTTATTAGCATACCCGCATGAATGGAACTACGCAGGGTATTCGAGGCATTTCGCAATTCCACTAATAATAATAATAAGTTCTATAACAGTTAAAAATATGTGTAATACTAAGTGTTATGATTACGTATGCTTATGGAAATTCGCCAAGCTTGCATGACATTGGCTCAATGGTAATGAATTAATATTTAACGAGGCACCAACTACATTGAAACCACCTGTTCTGTGAATTAGCATTAACACAAACGATACACCACTAAACCACGTTGCTGTAATTCAGTTCGAAGAATTGCTTATTAGGGGCTTTTGAATTCGTTATAATCGATTCTATGAAATATGGCGGAGAGTTAATATATGGTCTTTAAATATTATTTTCGACAATGTACACAACCGTGTAGATAACCCTTCAAAAATAGATAGGAGCAAAATTATTTCAGTAGGTTATTTATTAAACTATTCGATATTTCCCGGTTTCGAGTTCGACTTGTGCGGCTATATTTTATTTCGCTTATCCTTTTACAGAAGCTCAACCTTGGGTTCGGGAGACTATCCTGGGGCACACTCAACCTATAAAATTTAATCGGTACTTAGTGAGGTTTTATTCCTGATTTCTTACGAATTATAGATTTTAATCAGCTTCGTCTCTCTGGAAAATACCATATTAAATTATCTACTAATTAAAAAAACTTTTCGAAAATGTAGCCTTTTTTTCGCATTACTTCTTTTATATATATCTTTTATCTATTATTGCTGTTGTTTGTTTGTTTATTAGGTCTTAAAGGTGAAAAAATATAAAGCCTATGATTTACTTTTATAAGAATGATTTAGAAAATTAATTAATAAATTAATTAATTGAAAGTTAGAAGTGTTAGAACGTATTTTATGCATTCTGAGGGTTTCAAATGTTATCAAAAATTACAAAAAGCAAAAATATGAAGTTAGTAATAACACAAATTTGAAGATTCGTGTTAATTGTATTGATGTTAAGTTGAGTTATTATGTTAAAGTTATTGAATGAAGTTATGTTTGTTACTTCATGTTATTTAAAATAAAGATTTTCAATGAATAAATGTCAAATTTCATTATTTCAACAAAAGTGATGCAACTGTATTACTTCATAATTCATGACATGGAATTAAGATCATTAATTATCTAAGAATAATTTTATTTTATTATATTCAATAAATAATAATAGATAATAAGTTATTTGACAATACGATGCGCTGAACCATCACCTGCTAACAAATATACTCATTTAGGACCTACACTCTTTAATAAACAAAACAAATGTTTTAACTTAGAACTACTACTTTTAGATTAATATTAATGGCTTCTTGTTATAATTCTATCTACTGTTTAGGAAGGCTTATTTTCTTTCCTGTACTTTTTTTATTTTACAAAGGTGAAATTTTTAAATGTATAATGTATGTAAGCTATTTTTATTGAGGTATTGATTCCCATTTATAAATTAGTAAAATCTTACTTTACGTAGCCTAGCCACATTAGCTCTTTTTATTTTTCTTACACAGTAGTTCCCCCCAAGAAAAATAAATCTATTCCATTATATTATATGTCGTCGAATAAAATGTGCACACAAACACTCATCAATTAAAACGCAAGGGTGTATACCACCACTATCCACTACATTTTGATTTCACTTAGATAAAAAAAAAAAAATCTTTGTGTAGATAAAAAATAAGGGGAGGACTAACATTTCTCATGAGAAAAGGAACTGATTAAAATTATATTAAAAAAAAATACAGAAATGGGAAGTAATATCGAATGCAAAGAATTTCCATTAACTTTTAACTCAAAACGAATCCAGTAACACCCCAAGAATTCAAGGAAACTATAAATAAAAAGATGTTGAAAAAAGGATAGATTCCATCACTGAAATCGAACTCAATATCATATCTGATTTATTTGCTTAATCGAAGTACGATTTATTAAATTTCGTCAGCTAATAACATTTTCTGTTGAATTCGCAAGATAACGATTTATTTAACTGGAAACAGATAAATAAAGCTTTTGAAAACGTGGAATAAAAGTAAAAGTAGAATTTTATAGATTAAATTGCGGGTCATAAGATCTCATTAATTTAAGATATTAGTCGTGTAACAATAATTAACATGATTAATAAATCTGTATATAAACTAATCTTTATGACTTAAAGTACGCAGCTTGATGAGTCAAGTTAATACCTTATTGCATTTACATACATTGCCATTGTTTTATGGTATTAGTTTTTTTTTTCTTTTTGTGGCATTGGATAAATCTATATAGCCAGTTTTTAAATATTTCCTCGATGTTTAAAACCATCGTATTCTTATGTAGTATGGTATTAGTTCATTCAGTCACATAATTGAACAAATATTCGAATATTAACTAGGAAATTTAGCCGCTTTTATAATTCATACTAGAATCGGATGATGATGAATTCGCAATTGAAGGCTTAGTACACTGATTCTCTGGAATGGTAGCGTATTATAACATATATATTATTGAGCAAGTAATTAGGAAACTAATTGATTTGATTGCAATTAGCAGAAAATTGGGTCCAAATAATCCTGGATTATTAATGAGTATTATCATATGATCAGCTCTAATGATTGGCAAACACTATAAGCAAACTACCGGGAAAAAAATAATAAAATTTAAATAATAATAAAAGTAACTTTGAAAGACTCGACTACATTGGAACTTTGGCTGCATTGTATTAATCAGACATTGACAGAATCGTGTAGTAGAACGTGCTTCGTGATGAGAATTGTAAATAGGTCCAAGGCAAAGATAAATAGATATAGAGATATAGCTATAAACGTATTTTAAGATATTGTTAAGTAAGCAAGCGGTATTGCTCAAGTGCAATCCAGAATAAACATAAGCGTTTGACCTGATATGATCTTCAAGATTAAAACCAATCTATACAGTCCTTACAACTACATGGATTTCTTCTCTAATTCTCTCTTTAAACATTTCTTTTAAGTTTGAAACGAGTAAACATTCTGTACCTAAGATTTTTACTCGTTTTAAAATTTTTTCTAGATAAGTTCTGAATTCTGAATGAATTTGGCGTGTAATCTGAACGATCAAGTGAATTATTGAGATAATATAAGACTTTAAGGCCTTGCATTCTATATTGATAAGTTCTTTAAATCTCATAAGAATCTTTAATTGTACATCGTTTAAACCCTCTATTACATGCACCATTAACTAAACCAATTCCTATATTCCTTCCTTCCTTAACACGAGAATGGCAAGGAGAACATTTATACCATACATCCCTGAGTACTAAGTGCCCGTCGGGTTTTCAATACCAGTGACGAGGTTGTAAGTTAAGAAATTATTATGATTACGTTAAAATATTTATATGATTAGTGGAATAGAGGGATCATTATCAAATTTTCTAAAAACACGTAACTTAATTATCTTTACCCACATATCTCTTCATTTAAGTATGCTATAAATTATATGCTGCATAATTATTTTTTCGAAATCAAACACCAAAATAAAATAAATGTTTAATAAAATTCTCCCACTACTCTCCCAATTGTTATGCATTAAAATACTCAGTTTTAGAAGGGAGTTACCCTTCCTTAGTGCCAAGGGTTTTACAAGGGATCGTTACCGTTTTTATTCGTAGCCGTTCCGGGTTTAGTGGAGCTGTGGAGGTGGAGGATGGCCCTCGCCCGAGATTCCATGGGATAATAAAACTTGCCAACTCTTCACTTCCGAGGCAATGGGCAGGTGTGACTCCGGATATCTGCTACACTTTGGTCTTAAAATAAGACATTGAAGTTGTTTGTATTTATTTTAAAACCTACAATGGATTGGCACTATTAATGGAATAAAGAAAAAAAATGGTGAAGGAAATATAAGAAGACAAAACAGTGAACACAATGCGTATTATGATTTAAACCCCAATATTATGGACAAAAACAATGTTTCGATCCGGCTCGGAGGACCAAATTAAAATAATAAATAAGTAATGGAAATAAATCAACTGTAACAATAGTAAGAGTAAGCAAGGGGTTGAGGATAACAAAAAAACTTGTGCTTTTGGTTTTTTAAATTTTCTTTCAGCCTCCGGAGCCTACAGATGTTTCCAATTTTTAACGCGAACAATTTTTGATGATTCATATGGCTTTCATTTAGAAAATATGAAAATGAAAGATGAATAAATCAAGACTTGTTCCACTAATGTACTAACAGGTGCAATTGAATATTCGTGGGACAAACATTAGAAGGGCCTGCCAAGGAGGACCCGGCTGATGGTATCAGAGAAGGACGGTGATGGATCGCGGAGGGTAGCGGGCTGCTGTTGCCCCTGACAAATGGGTCCGCTACAGATAGCTCTACCATCCAAATAGTACCCCCCCCCCCCCGTAGCTCCCCCTTCCACGTCCATCCTAGCCTTGCAATTATATAATTTACACCGACTCGGATGTCAGAGCAGCCCCTGCCTACCTCACTGCAGTTCCTGGCGTGTCACTGCTTCCTGTAATCTAATGTAGGTCTGATTAGCTTGACTAGAACCTTCTGTCCATAGTCCTGATGCATTAATCTAACATGAACAATGTAATAATTTTATTTACATAGTTACGAAATAATCTTATATATAAAGTTCTCGTGTCACAATATTAGTTACCATACTGCTCCGAAACGGCTTGACCGATTTTTATGAATTTCTATGTGCATATTCAGTAACTCTGAGAATCGGCTACTATCTGTTTTTCATACCCCTAAGTGATAAGGGTTGTCCAGCCCTAGCATTTATTTTTATTGGTGGACAATTTTTTTAAATAATGTGGCTTTAAAAAATACATACAACCCTAAATTTTCACCCTTCTATCACCAACCCCTATTTTTTAATAGTAATTTAAGTATCAATTAGATAACTTGGTTCTGCCTAACATTTAATTGAAACTTTTTACATGGTAACATTCTATCAATGTCATTTTGTCACCCATCATAACAAACTGTAAACAATTCGTTCACGCTTATAACGGAGTTTATCACTTAAAATAAATAAAACTATAAAAAGTGATGTGCGGAATTTACTATACACTACGATGGGTAAGTTTGAAGAAAAACAAAAGGAGCAGCAAGTTCTCTTAGACAAAAAAAAACAATGTTTACTTGCGATACCGAGGTTTATAGGTTAGTTTACCAGAAGGGTTTTGATACTTCAGTTTACAGCTGTATAAAGCATAATAATAATTATCACTGTATTTAAAAAATTATTGTTTGGTATTTTGTTATTTTTATATTCCCTCATCGTTCACAGCGGTCCATGCCTCTTTCACTCATATACCACATCCTTACACACTTACAATAATTTAGTGATTTTTTTTCTACACTAGGAATTCCCTAGAAATAATTTATATGGCAAAACAACGTTTGCCGGGTCAGCTAGTATTTCATTAATATATGTTATAACAAGCATACAAAGACCAAGTCAAGTTTTTTGTCCAGTTGGTTAATTTCCCTCCCTTGTTAAACTCGTTATAGTTTTAAACTTGATTTTTGTATTTTGAATTCTGAGGGAATAGTTTTTTGAGGATTTCTCTATTGATTTCTATTTGGGCCTGATTACCTATTTTCAATTGTTTTTTAGTTTTGATTTGTCAATACCTTAATGATTGTCCAAAGTATATCTACCAAGACGATCTCATAGTAAATAAATTTATAATATGTTTATATATTATAAGATTGTCTTGGTGGATATAATTTGAACTATACATTTAACGATCTACCTACTACTTAGATACTTTAATGATATAATTTTGAAGAAATCCTAAAGCATAACTGTTGAGTGAAAACACTGTGGTACGAGATGCTATTAATCAAATCCTCAATAGTGTCGCCTTCGGTCAACCACAAACTGGGGATTGTCTGTCCTTGCCATGTTCCTATAGATTGAAACCGATCTGTAATTAGCTATGACTGGTACTAGCCCAAGAGGGCCCATATTGCGGTCAAATTCGCATTGTCACACACCATCGATTTGATACCATTTTTCCTTTATTTCCCTCCACTTTTAATCTTTTAGCTATTTCGTGGATCATCACTTGTATATTAACTTATAATCTCAGAAAACCTTCTTTTCTTTTTCGTCCTCATCCTATACGGGGTCCTATACTTCATATACGGGGTTTTCCGGGTCAGGGCAGAAGGTAGGAGATTAATGCCAAGTATTACTAAATGTTCCCCCTATGTAAGTTGATTTCAGAAAAAAAAACTGCTGTAACAGTTTTATAACTGCCTCAGCATCATCCGAATTTTTTGAAAGACTACTTCCATTAGCCAAGACACCTTGTAATCCATCTTGTTAATATGTGTATTTTCATTGATAGCTCGAATCGAGCTTTTACGATGACTTTCCATTACATTTCTTTAATAAACATTTATATATGCAGATAAGCAAATTAGTAAAGGTGAAGATAATAAATAAAAAAGAATCAGCAGACCACTCAAAAAGATATTAAAATAATAATTTAAGAATCAATAGCCAGTTAAGGCTATACAATTACTTATTTGTAAATGGATAAACATTTTGGGAAGTTCAAGTACGAAATAAATGACACCTCAGGGCGGAAAGCAATTACTACATCTTTTCAGTTTTTGTTTCTTTAAATGCATATACATTTTTAAAATACTTCAGTAAAAGTACATTCAGAACTTGTCGGAAACCAAGACGTTACATAGGCGGTGTAATTTGTTCTGTCAAGAATGTCTAAGAAGAAACCTAACTTTTTCATTTCTCGAACCCAATACTCGATACTAATCCAGAAGGAATAATCAAACTTTGCAGCGGAGACCCATTGCTTCGGCTCAAAAAGTTAGAGTTGGTGCAGAAAGTCGAGGAAGTTAGAATAGGAATAAGTGGAGCAAGTTGATAATTACTTTCCGAACGGTATCCGTATCTCCTCCCCCGGGGATACTTTCAGCCCTGATGAACAGAGTCTCCTTCAATTAGCCCTCCAGCTCGATGAAAACATCCATTCAGCGTTTCTTTTTCGCGGCAAAAGAAAAACTTCTTTTCCTTCCCTTCATTACCCTCCCTCCTTAAGTTGCCGACACTTGATTAACATTTTTTTCCCTTCTTTTTATAGCTGTCCGTAGTTAAATACAGCTGTCTATGTTCTTTTTTATCCTCAATTACTGCCGGTGTCACAGCAAAATTGTACTTTTTCGTATAGTCGTTTTTAAACACGATGATTATATATATATATAAACACCGGCAGTAATTAAGGGTAAAAAATAGAACATATACAGCTGTAAGTGCGGACCGCTAGAAATAAATATAATGTGTCGCCTGAAACATGCTGATATTTAATTGTTGATACTGCAAAAAGGCGTACTTATGTCGAAAAATTTTCGATTTTGTGATTTTACTGGATTTTTAATCAAAAGGAGTAGTTCTAGGGTGCTAAAAGACGAAGTATGTCACCAGTTAATAGAAAAGAAGAATCATGCCCACGAAAAAAAATATTCGAATTTCAGGGTCGCTTGGTTATTAATCCTGAGTGACACCAGCCTATACGAAAAATTTAGAAAATACTAAAAATAGAAAAATAGAAAAGAACTCTAACAGTTAAACAGTTTTACAAATGAATGTAATAACAATTTTGATGTTTCGATAATCAACCACAAAAACTAAAACAATGAATTTCAAATAAAATTATTTTTTTGTTCTCCTGATAATCAGCTGTTAATCGACATTGTACTTTTTCGTATAGTCGTTTTTAAACACGATGATTAAATATATATATATATATATAAACACCGGCAGTAATTAAGGGTAAAAAATAGAACATATACAGCTGTAAGTGCGGACCGCTATAAATAAATATAATGTGTCGCCTGAAACATGCTGATATTTAATTGTTGATACTGCAAAAAGGCGAACTTATGTCGAAAAATTTTCAATTTTGTGATTTTACTGGATTTTTAATCAAAAGGAGTAGTTCTAGGGTGCTAAAAGACGAAGTATGTCACCAGTTAATAGAAAAGAAGAATCATGCCCACGAAAAAAAATATTCGAATTTCAGGGTCGCTTGGTTATTAATCCTGAGTGACACCAGCCTATACGAAAAATTTAGAAAATACTAAAAATAGAAAAATAGAAAAGAACTCTAACAGTTAAACAGTTTTACAAATGAATGTAATAACAATTTTGATGTTTCGATAATCAACCACAAAAACTAAAACAATGAATTTCAAATAAAATTATTTTTTTGTTCTCCTGATAATCAGCTGTTAATCGACATTGTACTTTTTCGTATAGTCGTTTTTAAACACGATGATTAAATATATATATATATATATAAACACCGGCAGTAATTAAGGGTAAAAAATAGAACATATACAGCTGTAAGTGCGGACCTTTTGCAGTATCAACAATATATATAACATTTTGATAATTAATAAGATTTATTAGAGTAATAATAACATTCTTACACAGGGGTATTTTTTAAACCTAGACTTTGTATAATGCGGTGCCCTAAATAACTGGAAGGCGATTGGTTTATACGCTTTTTATTTCTACTTTCCAAGTTTCATTAATTAAAGAAAAAAACATTTTTTTGACGATTTCAATTGATAAAAATTTAAAACAGTATTTCTATTTTGAATAACAACTATAGTATGCAGATATGATGGTAGAGTGACAGGCTATAGATGAAAGGGACGGCGGTGCTTTAGTATAAGAACTCATTAATAGCGGACCATTGGTTGTGGCATATTTTCTAATCTTTGAAGGTGTGTTGGCAGGATCGGAATCAAAAATTAAGTTAAAAAAAAAGTTTACACACAAATATAAGTCACAAAAAAGTAACACATGAAGATAACACTAAAATTGATTAAAGTAATCAACTATATTATGTTATTCAGAATTTTAAGAGTCTTTTCACAATTTTTTTTTTGGAAATTGGGTAGGTAGGAACTGTATAAACAGGGTATTGAAGTGACCGATGAAAGGGGAATAGAATGCTATAGGAATAAGTACCGGATAATAAGACATCTTTTGAAAGCTCTCTTTCGGTAGGCCAGAATAAATAGACCGGACGACCTTGAAATGATGTTGAGGAAATGAACTGAAAAGGTTCAGAGTAATCCGATAACTTGGAAAAGGACAGGTGCCAGGAAACACTTATGGTACGCCGTGGATGAGAAGGAAACGTCTCTTGGGATCCCCATGGTAAGTCGTAAACAACAATGGGTGAAACGGATATTTTGCGGGTTTATGAAATGCATCTATTCATATGGATGGATTACGCACAGCTTTACTCTTCGTGTCTTTGTGGCGGTATCTCGGTAGAACATTGTTGAATTGATTTTGTAACGATAATTATATATGGTAGAAATCATTGTGTTCATCAGACTTCTTTCAAAATAAGTCTAGGCATTTATCCTTCTTACATAGATGCAGGTAAGCTGGCTTATGCTCTGAGGAGAGATCGTATGTCTGGCCAGAGACTTATGTTTGTGCGTAATAAAGTAGTTATTATTTCTGGTTGTTGCTGCCGGAGTAAAGAAATATGTATTTTTGAATACAATATGATAAGTTTAATATTTCATTCATTTTCATATTAGTTTCTATTATTCTATTTTTCGTTGTTTTTCTTAACTATAATTTAATTTTAATTTTGTTTTCTATGCTCTTGGTTAACTACAGTTCCCTTCGTATTTGATATTCCGGTCTATTTAATATTAAAATCCAGCCATTATTAAAAAAATGTTAATACAGCCAAAGCCAACCACCGAAAAATACAAACAGTTTAAAAATAGAATCCGCAGCGGTAGCAGATGGGCCATAGAGAGGAAGGGTTGTATCTCCCTCATAAACTAAACAAGCTAATCCTTGCCATAAATGGCAGGCAATGATCTGCCAGAATTGACTGAGACCGATAGGAAGAGCGCCTTATGTATAATACATGGATTACAGGGACCCCTTCGCTGGGATTATACAAGGTCTTGGCTAATACACATCTTGCCGTATTGGCTGTGGATTAGGTTCCTGTCATCTTGTAGCCTCTGCCATCGTCTTATTTCGGATATCGGATCAGCCCGTTCAAGGGATAGATGTCAGCCTGCCTTTGATGAGACGGCAAGCCGCACTAATCAAAATTAGGATAAATTTAATATCGTAGTTTTGTTATTTGTTAGCCTGTAATATATATTCTTCAATTGTATTTTAAATACTTTTATTATACAGTAAATAATAACTATGGCAATATTGATTTTACTTTAATATGGTAAGCCCTTCAATATTAAAAAAAAAATCCCCAAAACGCTTACATCCATAATACGTATATTTCAATATGCTTGGGTAACGAGCTCGTTGCCTTAAAACTTAAGAAATGGCAGGTCAATTGAGGTAAAAATTTCATAAGTTTCTTTTTAGTTTGTTGTGAACTAAAATGCAAAAATGCAATTTTTATAAAATTTCTTAATTCTAAAGTTGTGTTTTTGTTTTAAATAAAAGATTTCGCAAATAATTTTTATGTTAATGCTCCCAAATAAGTATAAATTGTGTAGAATGTAAAAATAAAATTTGTTATTTCAATGGACAATGTTAGTCTCTTCCGTTCACTAATAAATGAGAAAAACTCGAAAATCGGGTAATTAATTAACAATGTTACAGCCTTTTGAAGTTTTATTTCATTATCATCTTGATTTGCAATCTTATTTATCTGTGGCTGCAGTTTAGTTTCAAAAGCGAACACAAAAATATTTTTTATTTGTTAGCGAATGACTTTGGCGATTATTAACACTCTGTTGGCGACACCTTCATGAACGAATTAAAAAATTCAGGATGTTGCCAACCTATAAGAGTGTTAAAAATCTGTAAACAAATAGAAAACATATTTTTTAAATACCTTCAGATAAAGATATTATTTCTAAAAGGTGTTTAATTGTCGGTACCTACGTCATATCTTTTTTTACTTTTGTAAAAATTAATTAGACAGCTAATTTATTATTATTAGTTTTCTATTAATGAATCGAGAATCTACTCCGACAATAACTTGTTGCCTCACAAAATTCCCCATACATATTCTCATATACACATAATTCGTATTTATTAATGACGTTCTTGTTTATAATGCTTCACTATGCATTTGAATCATGATTTTATCAAAAACCTTTAACAAAACGAAGAGATGATTTTATTCAATATACAGAGCTAAGAACCAACTTCATTTAAGGTTAATGGATTCTAAGAAAATATTTTTAAACTGGATTTTGCATAGGGAAAGTATCAAAGCTGATAAATTACCGGCTTGAGCCCCTGGTAATGTAATTATATTTGTATAAAATTAAACAAGGAAAAATAATGAATGGAATGAGAGTGCCAATATTTAAACTTTAATTTTTTATTAAAAGCAAACTTCCTGTATTTTCCTTCATATTATAAAATGTTATTATCAAAATTAGAAACTATTAAATTTAAGATTGGTTAAGTTAATTCTACAAAGTCCCTTAACCAAAAAATAATTATCCATCCAAAATAATCTCATCCAACCGA
This sequence comes from Aelia acuminata, assembly GCA_911387785.2. Classification (NCBI taxonomy): domain Eukaryota; kingdom Metazoa; phylum Arthropoda; class Insecta; order Hemiptera; family Pentatomidae; genus Aelia; species Aelia acuminata. The sequence continues at coordinate 97,509,601 of OU426978.1, forward strand.
AATTACTGGAAGCTTAAGGGATGTGAATAAGAGCAATTAAGGTTCTATAAAGGCGTCAATCAGGAGAAAATCATAAGTAAAAAAAAACAAGAAAAATGCTCTTATTTCATGTAAATTATAATAGTTTTACCTGAATCGATTTTTTAAATATGTTCATAGGAAGCTCGTGGAATATTACCTGAAACAAAGAATGAAATTCAGTATTATTATATGAGCTAAGAATAAATTATAGCTTATATATTAATAAATAATCATGAGACATACTTTTTGTGTTACTAAAACAATTAACTTAATTTTAACTGGGAGGCTGACCATTTATTTCTGAGGGTCTATCGTAACCTCACCTCTTAACATGCAGGGACGTGACATGGTGTCATCAATGTTATATTATTTTAGTGATGATTTCTAAACATTTTAACAATCTGATTAATCAGGCAACGGAAACGGCAACAAATCAAAGGAAGGGATAATATAGAGATTTAATTTAATTTCCTATTTAAAATCCTTTTAACATTTTTTTCAGTTGGACCTCGACCGGTCACTGAATAATGGACGAGCTGTATGTAAAGTTAGTTTGATTCTGTTGCGAGTCATTGTGGTTGCAGTATTTCATCACCGATAGTGGCCCCGGATTTTTCAGTTTCGGTACCTGCCGTGGTACCAATCGATTTCCTCACTAATATATTTAAGTAAAATTCGTCCATGATGTTTTAGTATAGGTAATGATCAATTTATAAGGACACAATGATTATTCGATGTACCTACTGCTCGATTTTGTAGATTAACTCATTCTGAAATCATATCTATGTTTCACGAGTAAATTGATTTTTGTTAACATTAAGAAGAAAAAAAAAACCACTACAAGGACTATGGGTGCATGTAAATAGATAGTAGGACTTGCACATCAGAATTAAAATATAAATAGCTAATTTGCAGCTACTTGTATCTCTGGTGTTGAAAGTTTAATTAGTGGGAAAAACCAAGACTCATTTATCTAAAACCCGAGATAATATTTTGAAAAATCAAATTTTAATTCCAGTTTCAAGTAATAAATTAAAAAATCCTACGTTAAAGTACATATGATGCGTTTGGTTTCAAAACCGGTTACATCCATTTTTTCCAAACCTTTTTTTTTTTTCCAATATTTTCAAGTTTCTTAACGTTGAAAACAATGTGTTAGACGCGTTTGTTTAAAAAACGTCTAGGTCCTTCGAAAATCAATACTAAAAGATTCCATTTCTTATCAAAAGCGGTTCCAAGTGATCCTTTTTTGATCAGTCCTGAAAAATTGTTGAAAATGGATGTAGCCGGTTTTGAAATCAAACGCCTCATATGATACTACTAATAATAATTGATACTCAAAAGTAAAACTATGTAGGTACTAAAGGCAATAATAGACCTAGATACTATCTTAGCTTATTTTTATATTTTAATGTATGCATTTTAAAAATAATAATTCATTTAATTTCTTAAACAGGCCTCATGAACTGCAGTTGAAGGCCACCAGAATTTCGTAAAATTAACTAGGGAACCTGACCAGAAGGAAGACCCACGCCTAAATTTTGAGGAAGGTGTGGTAGGAAGCGCCGGGACATTACTTAGAGTTGGAAATTAGGGTTAAAGGTTGACCTAACCCAGAGTTTGAAATGGCTTGTTCTCTGTTAATAGTAAAACTTTCCTCATTTTTAGAATACAGATTATTAACTAATGAATATATAGTACCTATTAACTTTGATTTATTTTGTAATACTTATGTGTGCCATATTAGCAGGGACATAATACGAATTTAACTTTTTTGTTTTTTGCATTGATCTTGATTATTCCAAACAACATCTACATTTTTCTTCGTTTTGCAATAAAGGTGGTTGGGAGCCATATATATTTTGGCCGTTGCCTTAGAAGAGTGTTGAAACGGGATAGGGAATAAACTCAATAAAAGGATCACCAGAATTAATATAAATGAAAAAGAGTTATTTAAATTAAATAACGGACATCAAAGCCAAAAACAAAAAGCGTAGTAAACAAACCCGAGACTAATTGAATGCCGGACCAACTCGTACATAGCTATTGATGATAAATAAATTTTGGGCTATATTTAATTATTTAGAATAGTCTTTCTTTATGCCATGGCGTCATAAGCATTGTTTTTGTTACAAAGGGAAGAAGTATTAAATTACGTTTTTTAAATTGAGGATGCTGTGGGTTGAATATTAAAATAACAATTTTGTAATTATATGTTAAAATATCTATTTTTGAATAATTACTTAATTACTACAATGGCTAATTAGCAGTAATAGTTTTTCAAAGATTTTCGATACTGAGTGCAGAGCAACACTTTCTTCTTACACATTCACTTCTTGAATTTGAATTTAGAGCATTTGATCATCATCAGCGAGAGCATTTGAGAAATTGTAATGTACTTCCAAGTGATTGAGATGTAACTTTGAAACATATCTTAAAATTCTAAGGTAATAAACTTATCTTTTAATGGCATTTTAGAGACTTTTACTTTTTGACAGTTATATTTCAATAAGATCAGTATCGGTGAATTTCCTTTCGAAGTTGATCTTTCTAGATTTACGTTTTTATGAACAGTTGTGCTTTGCAACCTGACATAATTACGCATATTGAACCTAATTTTTGAAACATAAAATGACACTGAATCCTTGTCGACTAACAAATATATGAGTAATAAAAGGTTTCTTAGTGGTAAAAGCTGGAGGGGGTAGCCTAAACCTCACGTTGCTGCAAGCCACCGTAGTGCAGCGCAGACTGTCCATAGCTTCACAAACAATCCTATTGGGGCCAATATGGCAGCGTTCTTCCCACCGATAGCGTCAGCTCCCTCGGGTTCATCGACAGTTGCAAACTGGTCTAGGACCAGGGATTGTGGAGACTCAGAGTCAGCAGGCTCGAGGACCTATATTTCTTTCCGTGAAGAAGACCGTTCTTGTTCCAAAAATCCGGCAGCTAATGAAATCCTGGAAAGCATGATTCTCCATAAAATACTCAGTGAAGTTTTACCACTCCTGTGTAAATCGCCTCTAGTAGGCTGAAGGGCATCAATACAGGCGGTTTGCCTGTGGGTGGCATTCGTTGACTCCGTAGCGCCGAAACCACCGCTGCCTGGTAGCAAATCGGTAACCTAAAAACCGCCTAGGAGGGAATCCAACCCTCTGGATTTCGATACGCTAGGGAACGCTCCCCACAAGGGAGCAAGCTTCAACCCACAGAGCCACTGATACCCCCACTTATGGACTAATAATAAACCTTACTACTGCTTTCAAACATGAAAAGAAGGTGAGATCATAAGGAGAATTAAAAGGGCGCTGAATGGTAAATTAATTTCTTGTAAGGCGAAGATTTCCAAATCCAGTTAAGTAAGAGATGCTAATTATTAATAGAAGAAGCAATCTTCCATTTTCGATACAAATTTTGTCAGCTTATCAGCCAGAAAAGTTGCATATTGATAAACAAACCACTTTTATCATCATATACTTTTATTTTTATTATTATCACTCTAATTGTGTTAATTATTCGAAATATCTTTGAGAATTACTACATTGATATTGAACTCTTAAGTCTTGTAAGCTCAACCAGGTTCCGCATAGTTATAGATCTTAAAAAAATTTGAAATCTCTGATTGTCTAATTGAACATATATAAGCTGATGATACTAAACAACTTAAAATATTGCATCTAGATACAAAAAATATGAGATCCGTTGGACCTGATTCGACGCCGACGTCAAACATTCTTATAATTCCAAAAGGGAGGCCTCGAACGTCAAATTGGAGAGCCTTTTCAACGTTTTACCACTGAAATGGAACGAGCCGCTTCGGAATATCTAACGAACCTCCCTCCTGTTCCCTGACATCTCCAGACACCATTACTTTTCTCCACTCATAAATAATTATTCCGCTTTATATTTAAAAAAAAAAAACTACCTAATGCAAAACTTAAAGTATCAACTTAAGTATGCAAAACCTAAATGTGGCAAATAACTTAAAGTACTTCATGCACATATATTTCATAGACTTTCATAAGAAAATAAAGAAAACAAAAATATAGTAATAATCAATAAGTTTTAAAAGAAAGATGGGAATTAATTTCAGGATATCAAGATTTTACAAAAATATTTCAATTTACCTTATTTTCTGTACTTTTAAACATCATTTTAATTTATTAACAAGGATAAAGTTATTAATTAAATCTGCGATATGCGTCAAGATGCAATTAAATTATGTTATAAATATTTTCAATTAATCTTTTAAAGTAATATTAAATATTTGACGTAGGCAAAACGCCACAATGGCAAACTTTCCGAATAGCGAAAATTGCATTTCAACGTACGATTCAGGCAGGTTATTCAAAATAAATCATACTAATGCCTATTCATCCCATTTTTCTCAGTCTGCCGGTGTTCCACCAACGAGGCATCTCAGTCCATCCCAATACCGCTATGACCACGTACGCCAATGACATCTCTGCTAGCAATTAATATTGACCCAGTCCTTCCATCCCAAACTCTCCAATCGCACATTACATTCCTTGAAGAATGATGTCTAAACTAGAGAATGAAATCAATCCCGACAAACTCTATAAAGAATAAGGATCTCAACGTTCCAAATATCGCAGATTTGGCCCGATCCAAGTACCAGCCCTTTCACGATAAACTCCCCAGCTATTCGAAACCACTTGTTAACAAACTCGCTTCTTCGTTTATAGACAATCCCACAACGCATCAGAAAAGAAGATGGTCTCAGCACCTTCTACGTTACTTGTATTAGGTGAGTGTTGTTGAGTTTCTCTTGGTGCTTTTTCATTGCATTTTCTTTTCTTTTTTACTATAGTAAATTTAAATAAAGAGCAAATTATGAACATCTATGAAACATGATACCTATAGACGAGTAAATAATATTTCATCTCTATGTTCAATTTTATATTTAACTGTCCATTAAAAAAAAAAAAAAAATGGGTATCTTGTTTTTAACATACTATAACGTTTTCCAATAGTATATGTCCGGGATGTAAGAGCACTTTACGAGAAGTGATTCTTAATATTGATGATTAATTGATTGATGAGTTGGTATGTGCAAAATATTCGCATTCACCATTAGTCAGTGAACTAAAATTCCTTTTGTGATAATAAGTAAACACACCACATTATACAAAACAGAATTTTTTACGCCATGTTAACTACAACTTCAAAAGACTGTAACTTTGTAACTAACGATCTGGGAATGTCTTAGGGAATACAGAGAGCCTTTCATTTTTGCATTTGCATAAGCGACACAAATTCATAGGTTTTGAGATATGAGCAAATAAATTTGTTTTTTGTTTTTCTAAACCTTTTTTCCTAGGGGTTTTATGGGGATCTGACTAGATTTAGGGACTGGAGGGGAAGGAAGTATTTTTATTATATCTACTTCAATAATCGAAAATGAAATAGTATAGATACAATATTATCAATTGTAATGTACTTAATGGCTTATATATATGTTTTTTATTATTAGAGTTATAGGATGCGAAGATTTTGATGTGAAGCATCAGTTTTTTAAATAATGCCAATACATTATTACTGAAGTCAAAAACATATAAAAAACATATTTTAAATTTTGAAGTAAATATTATAAACTATCGAATTTTAGTTGTTTTTTTTTTTAAGAATCTTATAATTTATTCAAATTTCTTCTATTTTTTTTGTTTGCAATATGTAATATTTTGTTTATTTAATATCTTGATAAGTAAAATTATAAAAAATATCTATTGAAAGGATAAATAATGAATCTGTTCTTAATTATCGAAATTATACAAAATCATTGATTGTTGTAGTATTTTTATATGAAGTAAATGAAAAAAATTGAATCGAAAATTATTCATCGCACGGGGCCCTTCCCTAAACAACCGCCTCGTCAGTTTTGTTATGCTATCAACAATATTGACATATTCGTTCGGATGAGTAAGCAGTATGCTGGAGTTAATATCTGGGAACGTAAAATGTTTTGGTTGGTAATAAATAACTAATTTCTAAAAAGAATAATATTGGTCCAAGTCGCATTTAACTTATTTAAAAATCAGGATTGTTTATGCCAACAAATTTGGCAGACAATTATTTAACTATAGATTTAATTAAAATTATTCTAGTCCTATCATAAAGAAATCGGTTATTGCTGTTATTTATTTTTATTCGATTCTGCTTTTTATTTAACAAGTAATTGAAAAGTGTGCAGCAGTAAATTGAGCGAATAAATGGTTAAGTCGGTTTTAGACAAGAATGGGTTACGTGGCCAACAAGAACGGCGGTTAAGAAACCGATCAAAGGTTTCTTTATGGCTAATAAGCATACATTTGTAAAGCCATCCGTCCATTTGAACTTTAGTTACCATGTCATTATCTGAAAATGTGTAAATCGTACGTCCGGTCCATTTTCAACCACTAAAATGAGAGCTAGTTACTAGAAAAGAATAGGAACTATTTCGCTCCCTTTTTGTGCTATGTAAAGACACATGGAGGCTATGTTTTAGCTCCAAACTAAATTTATAATTGCTTAAACAAAATTAAAAGTAACTGTTTTTTCACTCCCTCACCTTGTCTAACTCCCAGGCAAGCCACTTTAAAAATTCGTATTCTTTCAGCAATTTAGGGTTTGATTAAGTTGATTAATCTGATAAGTCAGTTATTACTTCAAGATTCCATGAAAAAATAAACGGTGTCATTTATAGTAACCAATAACAATAAATAAAATAAAAAAGTATGTTCAGACGTTTTTCCTTTACTCCCTCACATGTTGGAGTGTTGGATGGTCTGAGCGTTGAGGGGAACATGGCCCAAAGCTCGGGGTGGAAAGAATCGGTTCAGGGAAGACCCTAGGATCGTTTTGACTGCCGACCAGGGGCTGCGATGGCTAGCCTCCGCTGTGAGATTTAGGTTATTACGGGAAATCTGCACTGTGGTCAGAGTTGGGCAAAATTACAATTAATTACATTGCCAATTACAATTACATTGTAATTGTAATTATATGAATTAAAATTAAATTATAATTCGTAATTAAACTGTTAATTATCATTATAATTTGTAATTTTAATTTAATTGTAATTCGTAATTACGAATTATATTGTAATCTAATTTTAATTCGTAATTGGAAATTACATTGAAATTGATTTGTAATTGAACTGTAATCTAAGTTTTCAATTTGAAGTTAGCTTATAATTAAGTTGTATTGGTAATGTAATTGTACTTTTTAATTAGTAATTATGTTGAAATTACAAGGCAATTGACGAATGTCAGTAGTCCTACTTTTGAGACTGGTGGAATTTGGCTTGTCTGTCTTTTGCTCAAATGGGGGCAATTTCAACGCAAAAATATCTAAAACTAATGATAGTTGTGGGCCAACCTTGAGACTAAAACAAGTACAATTAAAATCAATAAGCTTATTAAGCATTAACTGTAAAAAAATCTGGTATTAATATATTTAAACAAAAATTTTTGATTATGAACAAGATAAATTCAAATGTATTTGAAACAAGTGTGTAAAATTAAAAATTTAGAACTTTCTAAATTTAAATTAAATTATCACTTTTAAACAAAATTTTATAACATATATAGTCTTCTCACTTTAACTTCTGATTTTTCTATATGATAATAATATTTGATTTTAAAATCACTCGTTTTTCAAAAGTTTTGTCCGCCAGTATATTGCATTTTGGGAGGTTCGTCATTGTTGCGTAAGAAAATAGTCTTTCTACAGGAGCTGATGACGGAAATGTTTTTTATTTCAGGATATTTCTCAGGTAGTTGTAAACTCTGGTCTTCTTTGAAAAACTATAGGGTCATGAGCTCGGCATCAATATAAGCAGAATCAACGCTTTTAATTTTTTGTGGTGTACCAAAATCGAAGAACGAACTATTTGGGAGTTCACATGGTTTCTTTACTGATGATTTTATTTCTTTAATTTCCGAAGCGACAACTCTTCTAAATTCCATGAGAATATGGTTGAATTTTGCATCTTCTACACATTTCATCCATCTGTTTTTAAAGAAACGGATGTGAGAATGCAGAGATAGCTGCATTTTCAGATACACCGGTAGAAAAAGAAAAATATGGCTCAAATCTTTTGGTAACTGGTACCAAAAAGCATGCTGCAAGAGGTAAATATCCAAAAAATAAAAAATATTTTAAACTTTAGTACTTTTTAGGTAAGCCTTTATATTGTATTGCCTCTTACAAACGATTGGGCATGGATTGGACAAGCTTTTTTGTGCAAAGTGGGCAAATCTTGTCCCATTCTTCTTGAAGCGCCTTTTTGAGATCTTCTCTGTTTAATATCTCATGTTTCCTCACTTCTGTTTCTAATTTACTTCATGAATTCTCTATGAAGTTTAGGTCTGGTGATCTGGGCGTTGTTTATATAGTTGGGCAATTATATGAACACGTTTATTTTGGGGCAATTATATGAACACCATTCTCTTGCAAGATAAGTAGAATGCTTGGTATCGCTACCACTATAAGTAGCAACATTATTTATTACCCCAAGCTCGGTTACACTTGGTTTAAATTTGTTTTCAGGGTGTGACAATTTAAATGTTTATCAATTGTTCCCTCAATAAAATGAAGATTTCCTAACCCCAAGTCAGTAATACACCCCCAAACCATGACATGACCACCTCCAAGTTTGATGGTCGGGCGGAGATTTTTTTCATGGATCTTCATATGCCTTTCTCCAGATGAAACCTCTAACACCTGAGCCAAACAAATTAAATTTTGACCCAATCGGATACAGAACATTTTTCCAAAAGTCCATGTATTTTGTTATATAATCCTTAGCAAAATTGATTCGAAGCTTTTTATTTTTGTCACTGATATAAGTTTTTTGCCTTGCAACTTCTCTGTTGTATTGATATTTTCTCAAGACCCTTCGAATGTTTTCAGCACATACCATTGTATTTAAATGTTTTTTAACTAATGTGGCCAACTTTGGAAAACTCAATTTTGGATTATTTCCAATTATTATTTCGTTCATCATTACCAGTAAAAAAAATTATTGCACTCACTCTAGCTTTTCTTATTATTCTATTTTCGTTTTTAAAACTTTCAATAATATTTTGAATGGTGGCATAACTCCTATTGATAATGTAGGCGATGTTTCGTTGTGTTTTGCCCATTTTAAAATTGTTAATCACTATTTCTGGTTCACGAATAGTTTTGTGCACAACCGTTTTAAGCAAATGCCCGAACTAGACTGATTCCTTGTATTCATATAGTTTTTTTTGTTTTCATTGAAGGAATTGAAAGGTTAATAAACTCATTTACCCAATAATTGAAGAATACTTGTTACTTTCACTTTTTTCTAAACGGAAGTAAACATTGCATCTTTTTCATTGTTACCTTAAATCCCAACGAGTTTTAATAAAGAATTTTTTTTCTCTTTCTATAATTGCTGTTGAGTTGATTTGATAATATAAATTTAATGTATGACAATGAATCATTATGGCCTCATGTCCATTGGTTTTTAAATTTTAACAAAGGGGCAGTAGCGGATCCAGGTGAGGGGCGCGGGGGGGGGGCCTGAGAGGTGAGGTCACTCATAAAATATTACTATTTCTATATGAAATATTTAGTCATTTTTCACTAATTGAAAATGAATTGTATTTAAACATTTACAGTAATTTATAACGTCATTATGTACTAATATGTATTTTAAATTAGGGCCTTCATTACTCATGAAATGTAAAAAAAAAAGTGCGCCCCCCTCAGAAAATTTTTGTATCCACCATTGCAAAGGGGAAGTAATTAGCATTTGAAATATCAATATTCGTTTGCATCATTTTGACTGTGAGCCACTGTATATAGGAAGCAAAATAATCTAATTGTAATTATTATAATTTAATTAATTACATTGTAATGAATTACATTATAGTGAATTACATTGTAATGAATTATATTGTAATGAATTAAAAGTAGAGAAGTAATTGTGAAATTACATTGTAATTAATTACAATGTAATGAATTACATCGTAATTAATTACGCAATTCAATTACAAAGTAATTAATTACGCCCAACTCTGACTGTGGTCAATAGCTACTTCACTCCTTCACTTCAAAAAAACTGGTGAGTTTCCAAGCAATTTTTTCACTCAATTATTGTTTTTCGATGGAAATTGGTCATAGTTTTTGATTCTGCAATCTTTTTAATTTTAACCTACTTACACTGATTAAAAAATAATAAAGACTTAGAAAATTTCACTCCCTATTTTTTTCCAAAAATTTCTTAAATGAGGGAGTGAATAACTACATTCTTTGCATTCTCAAAAGAATTTGATTTAAATTCCCAAACTATGACCAAAAGTATGTAACTGTAGCCTAACCTAACCCTAAAATCAAGCTTACTTTTGGCTATACACGTTTGGAATTTCCTATTTTTTGAATTTGTAGTTGTTTTTATTGTATTTATATTGTTTTAAAAATTGTATTTCTTTAAAATATACGCGTTTTTGCTTTCACTTCTCAAAGTTTACTACTACCTCAACACATTTTTCACTACCTCAACACTCAAGCTTCACTCCCTCACTTTTAAAATAGTTTTCATAAGATTTCTTAAAAGAAGATTTTTTAAAAGAACAATTAAAGGTTCTCCTGTCTGGCTACTATTTAAAAAGTGAAGGTAATATGCCAATGAGTACGTATGAATTTTTTCGGCTCGAATTTATGACAGTTCAATAATGAAATTTTAGGAAGTGAAATCTACGCATCTGAAGATACCCTAGTACTAAGCGCGTTGAATATTATTGTTCGGAGAACATTTAATCAAATCATTACTAATAAGATCCATTGAGTTGGCTTCATGGCCGTAATCAGTACCCACTGTTTTTGTATTTTTTACATAAATTGTATGCTTGATAATAATAGCTGATTTTTTACCATTTTTAACTAGAGATTAAAAGTTGTCCCCTGAAAATTAATGGATTTTGACCATTTATTTATTCTCTGGGATAACAGATGTAACATTAGTATAATGAAAGTAGTGCAAAGAGGGGGCAGGTCCTAGAGGTACCTCTTTCTTCCACGATCACGGAGCCCCGAGAGGTATCTAGATCGTAAGAAATCTGCAACTATATTGTACATTGGGCTAGTATTGTATACTGACAAGCAATGATTATAGAAATTATTAGATGGGAAATCAGCAGATAACCCTCCGTTGTTAGCTTTCCATTGCCGTCTACTCGCTCCACTTTTAGAAGTTGAGCGTTGTAATTTGTAATTCTCAGTAAATATATGATTTCTTATGATGAATTTTAAATCATAACATCATCTATGGCCCAACGTATTGATTTTAAATGTTTCAAAGCTTGCGGATGATAGAATTAAGTTAAATATATTAATTAGAGCGAGCTTTGTATTATTTCAGGTTCGAATCATATATCATATTCATTTTCCATTTTTTTAAATGTAATATAGCCCCTTTAATAAATCGGCGAACAGTTTTATTTGAAAAATCACTATGTGTGAAAATGGTGTAATAAGGTAGCAGCTCTTACCTTTGATCCCGCTGAAAATTTAAAAAAATAAATTAATAGGGTTTCTAAATGTCTACATACTACTTTTGATAATTAGACAATGATTTTGTCAATGTTTAGACAATGTGATTGAATAATTTTCTATGATTTTGAATGAAAAAAAAGTATTAAGTATAAAGTATTTTTTTAAACCTTTTTTCCTATTGCCACCCTTCAATTCTTAAAATCATTGATATAAAGATTTTTCTAGTAAGTCCATAAGAATTATCAAAAAAGCATTCACTAAAATACAAATCGTAAAATAATAACGATTATATTATCGATATTGTATATCGAATATTGAAGGACAAACTGTGAAATGACTGGGAGTGGTTGTAAATTCAATAAAGCAAATAATTAAGCGTTCTATAAAATGGATGGGAGGCACGAAATGTTCCGTGTGAATATCAATAGATTATCAAGGGATCAACTTCGGGACTATTTGGAACCATGTAATACCGAAATAATTTGTATCTCCCACTCTTAGGCCAAAGCCTAGTATTGCTAAATAATTTCTTAACGTATTTCTAAAGACGATTACTAGTTTAACTTTCAATATTTACCTAAATTCCGAATGAATATTGATATCAATATTCTTTGTTGTCTGAAGATTGGCATTTGAAATAATAAAGTTCAAGATGAACTTTGTTTTTCCTTAAAATCCTGCTCGTCTTATTCCAATAGATACCTTTCCTTCTTCGTGGCTCACTCTGAGCGAGCTTTGCCACATCTTTCATCAAGCATGTCTTGGGAGGCCATGTTCGCCTCTTGCTTTAAAACTCTCTAAATGACCAAGGCAATCAAACCTTCTCGAATTTGGCTAATCTGAACATGTCCTCATACCCTTGGGGTCTGATGTGATCCTTCATTATTTTTGACCATTTCTCCACTTAGTTATTTACATACTACACATCCATATGGTGGTGTTTCAATTAAAAATTATTTTATGAGCTCAAAAATATAAATATTTAAACTCGGCTAAAAAATTTGCAAATTAATAAAGGTAAAATCTAGCTGTGGAAACTGGAAAAAAAAAAAAACAATAGAACATCAAAGAGGGCAGAAGTCATTCTCATCTAACTGAGGATTGGGCACATCGCTGGGCTGCCTTAGGAAAAAAGTTAAGTCTTTTCGAACCAAAAAGAAATATCCTTCCTTCAAAGGATAGAGTATTATAATACAATTTTAACTACTACCTGACGGCAACGTGGTAAAAACAGAATAAAAAAATAAATAATCGATAATTTTATTATAAGATAAATTGATGTAATTTAGTAGTAATATATTTAATGAGAAAGTAAAAATAACATCCAAACCAAAAGATGACACCGAAAGCAATATCTAATCTGTTTAACAGCCTCACATAAATAGAAATCTTTATTTCATTATTTTTTTTAAATAGTGCACTATACCTAGATGCTATTTTAAAGAATGTGTACAGTACCTCCGGACACGACGAAGAAAAATCAGGTTGACCTATTCAAAATGCGTTTTACTAATTGTATATAACTGTAAACCAAATTTTTTAGAAATATCCGGCAACGTATTGGGCGAAGCACATGAGCGGCAAAGTAATCGCAATGCCAAGATCGCTATTTGACTCCATCGGCCTGGACTTCTAGCTGCCGCGCATGTACACGGGCCCTAAAGTAGATTTTCTAAATTCAAAATACCATGCAGCGGCAAAATGATTATGAAGCGGAAAACGGCGGAGTTTAGACGTAGCCATACATCAGTTACAAAATGCTTTAACCTGGTATGATCTACTAGAGGAAATAGCTAACCTCATGGTCGGTATGTAAATGTCGGTAATAGTATCTTTGTTGGTATAATTGATTCTGCATATTGCCATGCAATCGCATGCACTACTGTATGCATTCATTTATCTAATCTTCTCTGTCGGCTAATTGTTTTGCAAAGGAGCAGTAGTAAAATTTAATTTATGAGATGCATAAGATATTGTGAATTTTGATAACTGAGTTCGCGGAATAGCTTTTGCTTTACCTTGTTAATTTTTTTTCGGTTTAGAAAGGGAATTTAATTGATTCTAAAATTGAGTGCTCACATTTTATTACCTGCGTATCTGCCTTACAATCTATCTCATTCTTGCACAGAAAATAATTGACCATAACTTCGTCATTTAGTTACATTTATAAAACAATATATATCATATACATAATATATTTACATTACAACAGATTTCTTTTTTTAAATAAAGCAATTTATAAAAATCCAACTTAGGTAATATGCTGATGAATTTTTTTTTCTTTCAGTGGCCTGAGCCGATTTAAGCACTAACTGTAACAGCATTACAGAAATAAGAGGATGAAGAAGAAAGAATAATTTAAAGAGACGATAGCGCAAAAAATAAAGTTCTGAAAAAGAAAAAACAACAGTAACAAACATTGCTTTATTTAAAATAGCAGCTTTGGAAAAACATACGAGCCACTTCTATTGTTAAGAAGTTGATAACAGTTAGTTGAAAAGAACCTGGAAGAGCTCTATTAAAATATCTGGTGCAGTGCGAGCAACACGCAACTTTCAATTACCAACGTGTAAACGCCATTAGCAACTTCAAAAAACATATCTTTTTCCAAATCTGTTTTTCTACATAAATTAAAGAGTATTATAATTATTTAAAAACTTTAACGTCCTCAATACTTGTCGATTTATTATTAGGTTCATATTTATTTTTTAGGGGCCTAATAATATCCTAATTTCATCATAGGCGAGTTTTTATTTACTCTTGCTTGTTTTTCAATGCGAGTTTTTTTTTTTTTTTTTTAAATATATCGTGAAGGTGAATCAATAGGTGTATTTACGGCTCAAAGTAAATTAATACCTAATTTTCAAATGTTTGTCCCTTATGTTTCAAAACAATTTTACAACGCGCCTTTACATATAAACAGTGGTATGTCATGTGTGGGCTCAACTTGTCGGATTTAACATATTTCTTTTTTCTCGTGTAGTTGTTTCACGATTTTTATAATATTCAATCATTTCTGATTTTTAGGCGCAATGAGAGACTGTTAATTTCTCCATATAAATAAAATCAAAAGTAATTTATAGGAAGGAAAACAAATAAATAAATAATATATTTAAAACAAATAAATAAAATATATATGTTCCTCCGTTTGAACAATTTCGATGATATTTTCGCTGTCACATCGCGGACGTATAAATATATCAAATACCCAATATCAGGTTCGTACGATTTATCGACACACGCAGACCAATTTGCGGGAATTCGTTATTTGGACAAAGTCGAAACTTTTCACGATAGCAATACTTTCCCGCACCATATATTTCATAGATAGGTAAATGAAAGTAAAAATAAATAAAGGTTCAAAAACCAAGTCTATGTTTTCTACAGTTTTCCGCTGTTTACACACACTTTTTAGAAATAATAATTATTCACATGAGATTTCCGATTATCTTTTATTTATTTGAAAACACCAAAGGAGTCAGATCTACCAGAATAAAAAAAAAAAATATTACTTTTTTTTCTTTTTAAGTTCTTTCTTTTTATTCAGAATCAATTAATTCAATAAAGTTGAGATCTTAGTACCGAGGGCTTTGACGGCCGCTTCAGTTAGACACCAGATACTCAGTTCATTTTCAGCCAGTAACAGTTTACTGTTACATTTGATCAGTATCAAATGGCCTAAGTACCTTGGTTAGGGACGATAAAGTGGTGAAGGCCTATATAGGATTCATGGCATGCCTTCCTAACAAGGCCCTGCTCCGAACAGATCCTAACACCTTTCAACATCTGCTTCGCCTGCTGATACATTATATTTATAGCAATGCATGGCCGAGGCCAATTTCCTGCACTGAACTATAGGCACCAGTGCGTGATATGCATTGCGTTCCACTAGTCATATATATATATATATATATATATATATATATAATATGTCTTGATCATATCTCGGTAAACGGTAATACGGTCAAATAGGGAATCCACGTTCGGTTCTAAATATCGCTCCAAAAGTTTAACCATGTAAAAAGAACTTTAGAAAATATATTTCTAGTATTTATGAACGTATTTATTTCCTCTTAATTTTCAGTTTGCTGAATCGAATAATAAATATTGATAAATAAAATCCTTTATTGAAACATCTTTGAGCTTCACCCATCGAGTATAATTATTTTATACAAATTAGAACTGCCTTAAATATTCAGTAACCTGTGAGCTTTAGTTTAGCCCACGCAAAGGATTTGTTATTTTCATATACATGATGATGATTAGATGTAGCTGAAATAGTACTAGGAATCTCTAGAAAAAAGTTTAACTGCTTACATGAAAGCAGGGAAATGGTCAGTAAACATCATTTTTAACTAAAGTTATTAAGAAAACATAAAACGAAATACAGGTAAATCTAAATAATACATCTAAATAAGACTGCATATCTCGGTGAAAAAGTATAAAATTTATAGGAAATGGCCTTGATTTAGATCCTAGCGGAACTCCTGCCAACTATGATATAATTGAAAACAAATCTAATTGTATCGCATGAAAACCGAACTGAAAGTATCCAATGACATATTGTAAAAATAACATACAATGAATTTTCCCTTGGCTCCTAAGGACCTTTTGCAAGAACCTTTAAAAACGTTTCATTGATAACAGTTTACTAAGGATCGTAGCCAAACCTGGTTAATACCTTTTGCTGTTTGATCTTGATGTGTTAATATTAGCATTCAACATCATAGCATAACAACAAAGAAAAATAACATTCAATCAATTACGATGAATGAATATTAGCAAAGGAACATACCGTGTTCAAACATCAAAGGGACAAACGAAACCTTGAGACATTGGCTGAGGTTGGTGTGGTAGGAAATCCCTTTGGCAAGTGCCCACAGGTGCCGTGAGGAATATTGACCTGCATCTCAGGGTTTCTAATTTGGAGCAGGATATTGAGTAATACTCAGCCCTCCCGCTCACTCAATGAGCTTTGTGCCGCTTCAAACGAATTAATTACTCGTTCATCGAAATTAGCTCCAACTCACCAAACAATAGTGTTCCCCGCTGTTTCGACATTTGAGGATGATTGAATTGACATATCCCATTGCGCACGGATATTAGCTTCATCACAATGATCCCGGTTTTCGCCCTCGGTGTACCTTGTTTCAAATTCAATCTTCCCCCTCCATCTCTCTCACAGTTTAGGGTAAACAACATTAAAATTAAGGATTTAAGGCACATAAAAAATACAAACAAACAAAAACTAAAACTTTTTTAGCCCAAAAATTAAAGATTTATAACAGAAACTCCTTGTTAAACGATTAACAAAACTCAAATTCACAACTAACAGAACTCTAATTCACAATAAACTTCACGGAGATGACAACAGAATTAAAACTAAATGAACACGGCTGCCATCCTCATTTGGTGGAAACAAATTAAAAAAAACTGGATCAAGGAAATATTTTCTTGAAGCCAGGAACAGAACCGACACGGGAAATGTTACTGTCCAGAAAATTTTAGAACTAAATTTATTATCACGTTTGCTAATTTTCTTTTCATGCAAGCCGACATAGCTATTAACACTTACGACGACAAAGACATAATGCATAGTGATAATACGGGCATAATGATAGACTTATAAACGTCGTTGACTATTAAGAGGCGACTAAGAATAGCAATAAGTACCTTTTCTCATAATTGAAATCCCAGAACTCAAACTTGAATGCATTGACAAACTAGCTGATTTCCTCGTGCGAATAATATTTCTAGTGTTTTTTTTTTCTTCTAAAGAACGTGGACTCTATTAAGTGCAATAGCGGAACAAGGAAGAACAAGAATAAAAATCCACTAACCAAATTTCGTCCGAATTTCGTCTGGTTTGAGCTTTCTTTCTTCTTCACTGCTAAGTGGGAATCTTTTAATTCAGTACTTTCTTGAACCGCTTTTCTGAACATTAATTGAGATAATGAAATTTGACGACTGACGTCCACCAATTTCAAAAGTTCAAACCTCTATAGAAAACTGGGTGAAAAGAAGATAAAATGTAAACTTGTACACACTTGACTGATTGGAGACACTTGCAATTAACATGGATGAACAGAACTTTAAAGTGCAGCGCTGCGCTATCTAGCGGATAATTATATATGGCAGCGGGAGATCTAAAATTAAATTTTACATAATAACAAAGGAGAATTAAAGAATAAAAACAGTAGCAAGTCTTTGAATATTTAACGAAAATAAACAATTATTACCAAATAAAATAAAAGCACTTGAAATTGCCTTAACAACGTTTTAAATGAAAAAAAAAAAGCATTAACAAAATGAAATCAAAATAAGCTAATAAATAACGCTTAAGCGTACATCGCAACAAACAAAATTATTATTAGTAATGATAAAATAGTTGATAGTATAGTAATTCTATTTTATGAAATACTGATGATGATAATACTATTCTGTATTCTGTAATCGTACCTGAAACTTAAATTATAAGTTTCGAACATATGGCACATGTAAAGAACATATTACTTTTTCAACAATGTTGTCAATTATTGTTACCTTGGCTTGTCTAAAGCGGAAAGTGGACTTTTAGTTAAGATAAGCCTTTTCAAATTAACCAAATCATATGCTACATTAAGTATAGAAATGGAGATATCTCCTGAATTTCTTGAAGAATTATGACGAAAGCATTATTTCTATGCTCTTTGCCTATTTACGTAACAGGTACTTCGGGATTATAAGATTTTTTTGAATAAAGAACGTTGGTTTTTTGTCAAATAGTGTCCGCATAGGAAGATTATTAACAGAATACAGCCTATTTTACTTGTTATCACACGTTTTTTGTTGTTATCTCCGTTAATAACCCGAATGAAAAAAGGCACCCCATTAAAATACACAATGTTTGCCTTCCTGTTGAGTAGAGAAGTTTCAACTATCTTTGTACATAAAAAAAAAAAAGTCACCTAATATTTATAATCCTTACCTACTTCACAGTAATTTAAAATAGGCTATTATGTTTAATGATGTTTTGGAGTAAATTTAGTCGGAATGCATTCATTTATTTTCTTAACCGTAAATATTACTGTATGCCACAGGGGAACGTGGCCGGGTTTTTTTCGAATGGAAAAAAAAACTTAGTATTATTTATGTTTATCGATAAAAACAAAAACATTAATTTACCTATACATACAATTTTGTTAGTACCTTTAGTCATACTCAATTAATAATGGATTGCCTCATTTCATCAGCAAGAAAAGATTATTTATAGGATGAAGGCTACCTGTATGGTTACATGGTACGTTACGTAAGCAATCCTAGGAAGGCTCATTTGGGGAGGTCATTTGGTAAGGATGGTTGAAGGGACAATCTGCAGCGAAATGGTTATTGAAGGGCCTCATCGGATAAGCAAGGAGGCCTTCGTTCGATAGCAGTGTTGGCTTATCGAGAGAGCCTGGAATATTTTAGCGGTTGTATCGCTTAAATTACAATATTCACCTATATAATAGTATCATAATAATGATGCGGTAATTTTAGCTTTTTAGGTTCTCAAGATGTTTTTCTGTCTCTCCGCTTTAATATGCATAAAAAAATATCGAAATAAGTATCATAGCCGCTTCGCCTTGTAAAATATTGCAAGGAATGTTTCGCGGTTATGGATACTGTCAAATCAAAATATTCGAGGTAAACTTACGTTTGAAGTGCCTCTGTGTGTGTTTAGGTGTGCGCGCGCGTGTATGTGTATCTAAGGATTAATATTTATTTAATTTTCTAGACACAATACTAAAGGTCGCAGGTTCGCGCCCAGAGGTAGCCCTTGGATTTTTTAATGGGAGTAAAAATCCTTAGCCATACCGTCCCTCGGTTAGGATGTAGAATGGAGGTCCCGAGCCTGTACGATGTCAGGTACTCGTTAAAGATCCCTATCCTAATTATACCTTGATAGGCAAAATTTAGGATTCCCACTGTAGCATCGTCCGATTAGCCTTAGTGGCATTAAGTGACGTTAAACAAAACAAACAAAAACAATTTCTAGACACAATAGAGCTGGTAGACGGAAGTAACACTCTGTTTGTTTTTATGTTCATTTAGCCAATAATACGTGCTCTAAGTCACATACCGATAACGTATACGGAAATAACCAAGCTCCAGCCCAAAACCAAATAACCAAACCCAGCTTAATCCATGTATGGACCCCACAGAGCGTTCTTTTTCCGATCGGATTTTTTATCGTACCAATAGATATAGGCACGTTATAGAGGCACGTAGGCTGGTATTCGGTCGCATACATTGAGCGGAAAAATGGACGATCGGATAATTTAATGCCGCCGGAAGAAATGCAACCAGTACCCCTACAATGGATAGATCTTTTACTGTCTCCCTCCAACAATTCAGCATACATGACTAAGTTCTCATTGACACACTCATCATCCTGTCAGCCGCCGAGCACTGATTTTTAGTGTGAGGATTTTTTTATTTTTTGAGAGTGGAGGAGGTATTTTAGTTGAAAATATTAATTTTATTATTAATACTTTTTTTTGTGAAATATTTTATTTTCATATTTATTTTTTATTATTTTTATTATTTATTTATTTTTTGTTTATATAAATTATTTTGTCTAAGTTTCGGGGTCTTTCTCTACCTTCAGTGCCCTTATACAAAACTATTATTAATATATTTTTTTAAAATTCTTACATTTATAAAACTTAAATTGCTCTTTGACTTACCATTTTTCTTCATTCGTGTTAAATTAACCTTTTGTTCAATATCAAATATCCAAACAATTTCTTTCATTGCCAAATATTAATTTCAGATAAATTATACTCTGAACATCTTCATTCTCCCATCTCGCCCCCCCCCTCCCCCACTCACTATTTCAAATGTATAATGATTAAGTTTTTTTAGTACTGTAATTTATCTTAGTTTATAATTTCTTAAAATGTTTTAATAATATCAACATATATTAAATTTATATATATATATATATATATATATATATATATATATACATATATATATATATATATGTTAATGGTGTCCAATATTAAATTGATATATATGTTATTAAATATATATATATATGTTAATGGTGTCCAATATTAAATTGATATTTGTCTTAACATTTTATATTCAATTAAAGGGTCATATTTAAATAATATTTTTAATAATAATTTTAACGGAATCAAAATTATCGCCCACGGCTGGGATTTCAACCCGGGTCTATGCATCTCCGTAGCTTACTCTAGCCAATAGCGCTTGCTAGCCATATCGGCTAGCTCCTGCATTCAGTGATGAGAAATAGTTGGCGCGGCTGGGATATGTGACTGGTAGATCAATTGGTTAGAACACGCAACAATATGTATTAAAGGGTTCAAATCCCGGCATTGGCCAAGCTTATCACTTATAATAAAAATTAATACTTTCACTAATGATATATTTATTCTAGTATTTTTCTATTTTCGCTTTTCCTGGTGGTTCATTATTCAATTGTATATGATATTTTGGCAAATTCTGAGATTCGACGACGAGATTGATATCTAAAAATAATTGAACATTTCTTATATTTAACTTAAAACTTCTTCATCGTTTCTTTACCTTTCTTAAATCTCAAAACATAGTGTAAAAGATTCCGACTTCTTCTCTTCTAGGACTAATCGGATAAACAATAATAATGCAAGGATTAGTTTTTCATTTGTGCCATACAAAACACTATTTACAATGTGATAAAGTGGTAATTAATGCACCATGGTCATTTATCAATACGTCATTTATCCAACGATGTTCAATTATCTCTCTTGCTACATCACAAAATACACAATCCACAAAAATATCCAGGTTTTTAGTTCGTTTAAGTGATCAACTTGGTTTACAGGTACACATGTAATAAATATTCACTTATTTGCTCACGATCCTCTCAATCTTAAAAAAAATTTCCAGGAGATCTTATCGTAGCTATTAAATCAGCTTACCAGGAAGCGAAAGGAGTTGTGAGGATCAATGGAAGAGAGTCTAGTCCTTTTCCCTTAGAAAGGGGTGTAAGGCAGGGAGACAGCCTGAGTCCACTCCTGTTCATCATATTCATGGATGAAATACATAAAATTTGTAAACGCCGTACTTCCTGGACGGTCATTGGGAAATGGAATTTGAGGAATGTCATGGTCCAAAGTCTGCTGTATGCCGATGATATCGTACTGATAGCAGATACGAAAAATAAACTGCAGCTAGCTCTTGTGGAATGGCAGGAAGAGCTTCTCCGTAAAGGGATGACAATAAATACCTCCAAGAGTAAGGTCTTAGTTATGTCGAGAGAGGATCAAGAGGACGTCCAGCTTATTTGTATTGGAGAAGTGCTTAAAGTTGTACATGAATTTACCTATTTGGGGACAATCATTAGCAAAATGGGGAAGATTGACCCAGAAATAGCAAATAGGATATCCAAAGCTAACCAGATCTATTACCCTATCTGCAACAGCATAGTGGGGCACAGAAATGTTAGTAAGAAAACTAAAAAGCACATATACAAGTCTGTATAACTCCTAACTCTCACCTACGGAAGCGAAAGCTGGGTTATGCTGGACAAGCAAGCCAGTCGAATGACAAGTGCTGAGATAAAATTCCTGAGGAGAGCCGCTGGAAAGACCAGGAGGGACCGTATCAGGAATGAATGGATAAGAGAGGAGCTGGAGGTAGAAGAGCTAAAGACTTTTCTGGAAAATCGACAGTTAAAGTGGTTTGGCCACGTTTGTCGAATGGATGACGGGAGAAATCTAAGGAAAGCAATGGAAGC
Organism: Aelia acuminata; assembly: GCA_911387785.2. Classification (NCBI taxonomy): domain Eukaryota; kingdom Metazoa; phylum Arthropoda; class Insecta; order Hemiptera; family Pentatomidae; genus Aelia; species Aelia acuminata. The sequence continues at coordinate 97,531,910 of OU426978.1, forward strand.
TCGACCCACTGGCAGGAGGCCACGGGGCCGTCCCAGAATTTCCTACCAGGAATATATACAGCGGGTAGGAGGGAAAAGAGGCAAAACCCTCCAAGAAATGAGGCAGCTTAGTAGGGACCGGGAGGCATGGCAGCGTTGGATTGAGGCTCCTCGACGCTAAATGGCATGAAGAGGTAGACAAAGAAGAAGAAGAAGATCCTCTCAATCATAAAAAAATTCATCTGTTACCCTATTAAAATATTTTAAGTGAAGTGCAGGTCCTGAATTAAAAGTAAAAAAAAAAAAAATTTCATGCTAGACGAAATTAGCGAAAAACTCTCTTATGACAAATATACTATGAATGTACCTGGGAAATTCAATTTTCTTATAAAAAAATGGAAATTTTTAAATATGAGTGCTAAGAATAAATCCTGTTTCATCCATTACAAATACCAAAATTATTTCCGGATATTTACAATAACAAACAATAGATGTGACTTATTTGTTTAAGTTCCACTACCTTTCCAATGTCTAAATACACCTTAGTGGCCGTGTTATTTGAGGGATCATTGTTGCTCAGTCACGATGCGTTGGTGGTATCATGATGGATAGCGAGAATTGCCATGTACATAGTTCCTAGTCAATATTTCATAGTCAACGAGAATGCCATATATGCTTATATGTAGTAGTACTGTGATAGATTCCATGTTGATCCTTGTGTTGCCCAAACCACGAAAATAACATTGTAAGGGAAATAGAAGTATAGAACGAAAGATATTATATGAGATAATATTTTTTCTTGACAACGTATTTTAGCTTTAACTTACTCCAAAAGTTCAATAACAGATTTCGAAAAATTTGGGGCTTATCCAATATCTCTGATTGAAATGATTACGAAAAAAAAAGGTGACTTGAGTCACATCATTATCAATCTAAAGTTAATTTTTTAATGAAAATATGTTTCCTCAGAATTAACATTTCTTGCAATATTATTTCACAACCATATTCATGATTAAATATATTTAGGTATTTTTGTTTATTTTTATGTAGCAAAAGTAAATAGCGTAATTAGTATTAAAATTGCCCAATATCAAACCAATAGAAAAAATAAGAAGATACATCCCATAGCTCCGATAACGACGTGAAAGTCATTGGTAAAACTGCAGAAGATTGAAATCGACCAATGAAAGAAATCGGACTGAGGAAATCAAACTGGAGTGAAATCTCTGAAGAGGCTAAGAACCCAACAAGAACTAAAGAACAGAAGATGGAAAAAAATAACACCTTTAAACAAAACAATCAAAAAATTAAAAGATATATTGCATGCAATGATTTTTGTCAGTACTTTAGCTAATAACAGTTAAATTAATAAATAGATAAAAGCCAAAATAATTAATGCTCACCCTACATACGTCCGTTTATTTTGCAATTTTTTCTCTATTAATCCAAAATAAAATTCTGAAAGGTATGAAGTACAAAAACCATTTATTTATAATGTGGAACTTTTTTAAGCACGAGGTTCTTACCACAATAGGCGTTAGATGCTTTCTCGGAAACAAATTTCTTGTTATCTCAATCCTAAAGATGAAACGCTCCTTAAGGAAAAGAGCTTAAGCATAAATAGCATAATAACAAAAATAAAGTATATCATTAGTTTGTTGTAAAATAATAGAGGAGCTGAAATTCCAAGTATGTGATGAGGATTTTCTGTTATATTTTTTCATACTTTTTCAAAGTATGTCTTCAGTTTTACAAAGTATTAAGTAGATAACCTATTAAATTAAAAAAAAAAAATTAAAATCTGAATAATCTTCTGATTGCAACAAAGGAGAAATCATAAAATTACTTAGAAATTTATTCACATATTAATATTAGAATATTAACAATAGAATAGTTATTACAAATATTATTAATAGATTTTTTTTAAACTAACAAACATACTATGTCTGCAGAATTTAATATTATTTAAATTAAAATTTCTTTTAACATTTTTTTTAGATTTAACAGACTTTAAGTGCGGTGAATAATCCTTGATAGAGCATAGTTAAATATGACATGATTTACTACTATTAAAAAAACCCACAATCATTTATAATTAACTAGGAACTACTTGTATGTTTTTCTTGTGTAGGTACTTTATGTTTAATGAAAGGATGTCTTCACAGTACCCGCACGACAGTGCTGCTCTGCGGGCATTATCTAACTGACCTCGCGAAGGTACCGACTTCTCAACACAAATCAAATCATCGGAAAACGACCTAAGGAAGGTTCAATTCAGTCAACTGGCTTAAATTTAAATTGAAAATAAGCCCATTCGCCTGTAAGCCGCCCTGATTTTAACGGAGAAATAGGATGTGTTAAAATTAATTTGTTATTAAATTAAATTCCAATTCTATCACAATATTAGGTGTGTTAGGTGTTAGGTGACCTTAGTGGTGATACGCTTCATCGAACTTTTAATTCGATTAATTTTTTAATTCGATTAATTTTAATTTTATTAATTTTTAATTTTTTCATTCGAGTTTTAAATAAAACTCAGGCAAAATAAATATTTATATCAATGAAATTGACATATATAACTAAAATTAATAAATCGAGCATATGCACTAAAAATGTTGTTTTGTTTAGGATTTAGTTTGTCACATATCTCGTTTTTTTTTGTTATGAGTCACAATAGTTCTTATTGAAACGTTTGAAGTTTTTTCTAAGTATCTAGATTTGTAGATAGATAAATAGTATTTCCAATATAGAAAAATAAAGCAACTTTTAATATTGTATCAAAGAAAATTGGAATAATAAATGTAAAAAAGACACAAACAAATAGCACCTTTAGCCGTTAAGTGACAATCAGTTAAATTGACGGCGTACTTATTTCCGGCAATCATTGGCATGATAACCTATAGATGGCATACATAATTTTAATTAAGGATAAGAGGAGTCTCATCCAACTTCCTTACAGACGCCTCCTCTGACACAAATAATCTGTGGTCGTTAACAAGACTATTGTTATATACGAGAAATTTATCATTTATCAGAGGTGTTCGCATGGTAGGTTGTTCCAAAGTAGTACTTATTTTATTCATTTATTTCGCCTGTACCCCTGAGGGGTCATATTCTAGGTCAATGTTTAAATTCTATAGTAATATTTTATAATCTTAAGAAAGTCAAAGAGAAGGTTAATTTCATTTTCGTTGTCCTGGAGGATCTCTTCCTCCAACATTGTCCATCTTGAGGTGTTGCCTTAATACAGAGTACCTTTGGAATCCTAGGAATAAATACTTCACCATATGACATCAGGTTTAAGTTGGGGCTTTTAGACTTCTAAGAGGTACGCTAGGAAAAACATATAGTGCCCGATAGGTTGCCGACCTCTTCACGTCTGGACTTTCTTATTAATGTTTTCTATTTTGAGCAACCAAATAGAAAACATCAAATGAAAAGCTAGCCAACAGTGCTCATTCAGTTTTGTTACTTACGTAACACTAAGTGTTAGTAATTATTCGTAAAAATGTGGATTGAAAAGTTTCTAGTTTTTGTTTGTTTAATTAACGTCACTTTATACCACTAAGGCTAATCGAACGATGCTACAGCGGGAGTCCTAAATTTTGTCTATCCATGTATAATTAGAATAGTGATCTTTATGGTGTACCTGACATCGTACAGGCTCGGGATCTCCATTTCACGTTATATCCGAGGGACGGCATGGCCAAGAATTTTTAGTCCCGTTAAGAAATCCTAAGGACACCCCGGGACGCCAACCCGTGACCGTTAGTATTGTAGACTGCTATGCTAGCCACTAAACCACAGGTGACCCCGTTTTTAGTTTATGAAAGAGCAACTATTTTTGTTTAATCGTAAATCTCTGATAAGTAGGTCCCTATTGTTTTCTTTAAGTAGCTACTTTTTTATAATTAGCTGTATAACTTTTTGTTTTTTACATATCCCAATATCATTTTTCTGCCAGGAATTAAAATTACGGTATATAGGTATCATTTTATACATGATTCGTACTATGAAAACAGTTATATGGGTATTCTGTTACATTAAAATTATTGATACAAAATAATAATAATAAATTAAAACAAACAAGAAGTAAAGTCAGACACAAGCCTTTGAAATCATCCAGTTTTGAGACCAAAACAAACAGACTACTTCGTGCCGTTGACAAATTATGAATGCAGTGCCTGTTTATAAAATTTATAGCGGGGCCGACCTTGCTGAATGCATAATTACCAAGGCAGGTAGAGCGACGATGGGTCTGTAGACTTTTTTATCACGACATGCCCTCATTTTATGATTCATTCAGATTTCCAATCAAGAGGCACGTTATAATAACGAGGAACAGTGGAACTTCATCGATTGACCTTATTGTGACGAATAAATAATTGTCAAACTCATATATTATTTTTTTGGACGTATATGTTCTTTTTTTCTTTACAATTTTATTTTTATGTGTCAGAGTCAACTACGATCAAAGATGATAAAGGCAAAACCCGGTCTTTGCTCTTTTGCATATCTTTACTTATACATGCTATAAAACTTAATTATCTATTAAATTATCTATCTTAATTATATAATAAAATATATTATATATACAATAAGTTTTAAAAAATTATTTTTTCATGGTAATGGGTTTCATATGTCCCTATTATTATAAATGGTTAGTATAGGAGAGTGAACGGCATGCGGTAATAGTTTTGGTGGGGTCCACGGCTATGACCCCCAGAGTCAATATCTAATTTCAAAATTTTAAATATATATAAAGTTAAGTATAAAATATGAGTGATTTTGTTTAAAACTTATACCAATATGAGCAAAGCATAAGTTGTAGTTACATTTTTAATTTACATATATAAATACAAAAATTAAAAAAAGAAGAGTTATCTTTAGGTCTTTACGACTTTTATGCACCCTTCAACATTAGGCATCGTAATGTTTAAAATGTGATGCCTAATGGGCATCAGACTTGACGAAATGTATTGTAACCCGAACCGATTTCTTAGTTTTAGGGGATATTTTTTAATATCTATATGTAAATTCGCTTAAAATATACTGATTATTTAAAAATAAAATAAAAACCACTGGGACAGATAAAGAAAATAACAGATAAGAAACTATTGGAAAAGTTGAGGAACGTAAAGTAACGAACTTCCGTCGAGGAAGAACCGAGTGGTCGGGGGTTCACATCCACCCCTTTAATTCTGTTTGTAAATTCTATTTTCTTTTTTTCTTTTGAGTAACCAGAAAAAAAAAAATCAGATCCAATGAACCCTGCTCATTGTTAAAAAAAATACTGTAAATAAATGCAACATACATGAAGCATGCATGTATTTATAGAGATGTAAATAATACCTTAACAAAAGAAATAAACGTTCAAGCTCGGTTCGTTTTACTTTACACGGTTCCATCATTAAACATTGTTGAATATTCTTTCTATTTTTTTTTTTTAATGCAATATTCTCCCTTTATTTTTACTCACTTAAAAATAGGATTTATAGAGATGAAGCAATGTTTCCTGTTGAATTGCTATTGAAACAGAGTAAAAAATTCACATTTCAAAATAAAACAACGGGGAAAAATAAGGCTCACATTACAGGGAAAGTATTCTTATTATATTATTATTATATTCTACAGTCCAAACACTTTAAATATTTTATTATGTTTACAATACTGAAAAGTCATAGGAAATGTAAAAAAATAAATATATATTTCTATTAATTTGCCAAATACCAAAATTTACTTAACAATGCACAAGTCTTATCTAATAATAAAATAGGAAAGTTGATAATTTTATGTATAGTGCTTTATTTAAAGTAATATGAGCTGCGAGTAGTTTTGCCATCCTGCAGAACAGAGAAACTTTTTTTTTTTGCTATTATATAAGTAGTATATTAGTACTTTGTAATATTAATTGCGTAGAGCAATTAATATTAAAAAGTACTAATATACTACTTATATAATAGCAAAAAAAAAAAAAAAAAAAAAAAAAAACTCTACGCTGAAAGGCACATAAGAGCTAGTGAAAGAAGAAGAAGTAATATTAATTGTTATTATATTATTTGAATTTGGATTAACTCTGAAAGTAAAGTAATACTTATTATTTAAATTGTGCATTCTGGTTGGATATAGTACGAACTATTTGGAATATACCTTGAGTAAGTTTTAAGCATTATTGGAGCTAGTAAAAAATGCTGAAGCTTCATTTCAAATCTTTCTAAAACCCACTTCACACACCCTTAGCGCCACCACTCCAATGTACCCTAGTTTGTGTCCTGGTCGTGCCAGTGCTAATTTCCACATCAAAATTTAGTTGGTAGATTGTTCTAACCCAATCAACTCATTAGCCAACGTTCCAGAGCAAACATTGTTCGCGAATTGGGCTCTTGCGAAAATTTCGATACTGATACTATTTATTCCACTAATAGGGAAAAGGTGCGCGATATCGATTGTTAGCTGAGGAAAAAGCCAGGTTATCGACCGATGCAGATCAATTTGTTTGTCATGCACTTGTGTGTCAACGTCATTGTACCAGTGGCTTATTGAAGAGTCCCAGTAGCTGACATATTATAAAAAATTCATCAAATTATATCAATGATTTGAAAGTATTAGTAAAACGAAATGTAAAGTATTAAACATCACAAAAAAAAGAGAAAGAAAAAAGTACCTAGAACTGCTAACCTGCAAGAGTAAACTTTCATTTTAAGAAATAAAAATATGTTAATTAAAAAAAAAAATACACGTATTTTTCATGATCTACTAATAGTGGAATGATTATTATTTTCTATGAATACGAATGAAATTGAACCTGCGTTCTGAACTGCCGCATAGTATATATATTTATATCTGAAAAAGATAAAAAGAGACACTTTAAATAAACCAACAAAACCCTAATTAAATTTAATTCTTGAATTAATGACTTATAGGATCCGATAAATTTCTCAAACCTATTTATTTTTTTTTGTTTAATTTATAACCTATTTACTAATATTTGGATAACATTATTAAATTTTTCTCAAGACGTAAAATTCCATAATAGAATTGAGAGATGCATTTAAATAATTCATAATTCATTACGACAATGCTTCCTTTAGTTTTTTATGGTTTTATCTTATATTTTCAATTCGAGAAATGATTTTGGAGAGAATGTGGGCTATAAACTTTTCCTTCGATAGTGGGATATGAAATCTTTTATCTCGGTTTCGTGATGACAAAGTAAAATAAAAAGGATTAACTATGAATATTTTATATCTGGACAAAGGAGGAGGATGTCGTGAAGACGAAGACGTATTCATACATGATTCAGTTTATCGTGTCACTTGTATGAAAATGGAAAAGGGGACGGCTTGGATCTACCTAGTTTTGTCATGAATACTGCTACAATCTTCATATTTCTTAATTTGAATTAATATTATTCAATTATTATGCTGCGGCCTTTGTGCCCTAACCTGAAAGCTATAAATACCTTTCATTGTAAGACAAATATTATTAAAGCAATTCTAGGATACTAAGACCAAGCATAATAATTGAATAATTAATTCTAAGTAAGATATATGAATGTTCAAAGATTAAAAGACGTTATTCAAAATATGAAAGACAGTATCATAACACCACGAAGTAATTGGGCTATAACTCCAATTCTATTTTCATATCATTGATCATATCATTGACACCCAGCTCCATACCTACGGATTCAAGAGGTAGGGAAAAATAATTTTATTATTTTTCAAACCCCGAAACCATTAAAAATCAAATGATTTTTGACCACGACCATATAAATCTATGTACCAAGACCTTGTAAGTGACAGAACCAGGAGGACGTCCCTGTTCGTACAGAAAATTCACTAAACCCACTAGCTTTTCGAATGAGAAAAAAACCATTAGGGAAGTAAAACATCTTGTATCATTAGGTATCGGGTGAATAATGATAGATAAAACGTCTAAACTAATGTTGCTGCATTAAGGTGAGGAACTAACTGAGAAGTTTTGTTTCCTAACGAAAATACTTTTGGGGGCCGGGATGGCCTACTGGACAGCGGGAACCTCGTTAATCCATTCACGCGCGTTCAAGGGTGATCGTACCTAGCCTGTGGCCTACACCGACCACCCTCGCACATGAAGGCGAGAAGAGAGAGGAAGGGGACAGAACCTGCTAACCAGCCTGACCCCAACAAACACTCATGACCTATACAGGTCGGCGCTTGGTGGTCTCAGTAACCACGACCACCACGTCCATACCGAGCACCCCGAGGGGTCCCGGCACCACCCAACGATGACGCCCGGAGAGCGTCATCCCCGTGGTACCATTTGGCATCACCGCCTCAACTCCCGAATGGATAGCGGGCCGGACAATCTGTCCTACGGATGCTCCTACTTAGGGCATGATGGCGGGGGCTTACCACCATGGCCTAAGGAGGACTGGTCCCGTGCCAGCGCCTCTGTCGTTCGCGAGTTGTAAACAACTCCCCAGGGGGCACCACAAGGAGGTGACAGTAGGCGTTGCAGGGGATCGGGCAAGCGGGGAACAACAGACAGTGAGTGGGGCACTATAGCCTGATGTTCCCACATGAGGGGAGGAAGACTCCCGCACCCGTCTTCCGCCTCAGCCCCCCTTTACCCCTGCCATTTGCCCCCCGGCCTACTGGACAAAGGTGCTTGCAATAGGTAATCAAAGTTAAGCAACGCCGAGAGTGGTTAGTACTTGGATGGATGACCGCTTCATTCAGGTTACCGCCAATGGACCTCACGCTTGGACTAAGCCTACCCCCATCCTCGGGTATGTGAGGGCCGTCAGCCAACTGGAGGCGTCTCACACCGACCGGGAGTAGGTGTGATAAACCTTCCCGGTGTATCTTATCGAGAATAGTGGTGTGGTTTAAAGCTCTTAAATAATACTATTATTGTTGGAAAATATTGGATAATTGTGTAGGATTCGACGACAGCTGACAAATTTAAATTACTTGAAGTCTAGTTAAAAAAAAAAAAAAATGATCATGTATTCAAGACAGTTGGAAAAGGGTGGCTTGCAATCTTAACCCCCTAACGTAAATATAGTGAAGTCAGTTGTTCGAGCAATGGCCTTTAGAAGAGCTGCGTGCTAAAGCTGATGACTGGCCCGAACGAATAGAGGTGTTATTAAAAAATGAAGGACCGTCACTTTAAATACTTTCATTTTTCGTCAATAATAGGCATCTAATATTTTTTTCAAGTTTAATCAAATTAAACTTCAACACGATCAATTTTTCTTAGCGAAAAACTTCTTGTTTTCCTTGCCATAACCAAGAGGCCCATAATTAGGCTTGAATATATTTCAAGTTGATTTTGCAGCAGAATGTGTTGTTAAAGTATAGTAGAGATATATATTGCTCTAATTCATTTAGTAAAATTTAACGAACTAAAGGCTCTTAGGACATTAACATATTTCTCCTGCCAGTAATCAGATAGAGTTTTTTTTACTTGATACAGTTTGTTTTAATTTGATAAATATCATTTAAATATAAGTATTTCAAAGTTTATCTCTGAATAAAGATTTGTTTGATTTCTTATTTGTATTAATCGGAAATACCTTCAATAGGTATACTGAATGCCGTAATAGTAATCGCGAAGAAAATCAATTTTTATAAATAAATTGTTTATTAACAAATTTGGAGCTGAGACTTGAAGAGTTTTCCACCATTGAAATAAAAAAATAAAATTAAAATTTTGTCCACAAACCAATTTGTTTTGAATTTTTTCAATAAATAAAAATTCAACTACATGGATGAAGTACTTCATTATCACGAATTTCATTCATTACAACAAAAATATTCACGTTAAGTGTTCTCCTTTTTTACATTAAATGGTGTATTGGTTTAGAGAAAATTATTGATTCTACTAAAAAAAATATATCACACGAAATATTTGAGCTTTTTTAATGGAACATCATAATGGATTATTACTAAATCCGTTGCAGGGCAGTGGCACGCTTTGGAGGGATTTAGGCTTAAAACGAATTCCTCTCGGTGTTCGGATCCCGCAGAATTTCATCTATTCAAAATATTTCTATTCCGATAGCAGTCGAAATACAGAGCCTCTTACAATAACGGGTGTAGTTTAGAAATTCAATCTTTAATCCACCGCTACAGAGAATATTACATCGCCTTCAGCAAAGAATCCATTCATGTGTAATTCGGCTATAGGGGAACCAACACGGAAAATTTCTTTGAGCTTTAATGCTGCTTTGGTACCGGCCCTTTGTAGTTACAGTTACGAAGTTCCACAAAAATTCATCCTAGCGGAACACAATTAATTAACCCTTTTTGTTGACATATGTTTACACATCATTAATATTAATATTTTTTCAGTACATTATTATCGGATTTCTTTTTTTTTTTTTTTTTTTTTGCTTTTAATTAATGATGAATTTAATTAATTACTATTAAAATCTGATGAATAGTTTTAAAAAAGTTTTAAATATGTTTTTGAGAACTTAAATACTCTATATATGCACACTTCAGGAAATGTCTGACAGAATTGTAAAATTTAAAAATTCGCAATAAATTATTGGTGTTTCAATAATATTATAAAATGAAATAAAATAAGAACTTTTAAAATATTTTATACCGCCAATCTTGATTAAAGTAATGTAATAATATTAACAAAACTTTGGGCTGGTTTATTTTTTCACTTCTGTACCTTTAATATATTTTAATGTACTTGAGTTGCGATTCCCGAAAAACATTCAAAGGCAAGGGTCATAATTTTTAAATTTACTAATCAAATATTTTTGACATATGTTAGCATAGGAATAGAAAGTAAAACTAAAAATTCTGATTATTTCTTCCCATGGGACGAAACGTGTTAAAATGATCTTCGTCACGTAAATGCTTATTTTTTTTTCATTCATATAATCCTTATTCAAATAAAAGTTATTTGTAAGATGAACGAACTCCATGAGAGATTGAATATACTTTGAATATCGTCTTCACTTATCTCGATGTATTCATACGTTAATAATCGATTACCTCGGCGTTGATAACCAGATGGGTTTTACGCCGTTAAACATAAATAAACAAACAAACGTTAATAATCATACTAATCAATTATGTAATTATATTAGTAGTATAACTACAAGTAATACTACCTATAATACTAATACATACTATTATATACTAGTAGTGTAACTACCAGGTAATTATATATAGGGGGAGATGGAGCATAATGAAACACAAAAGTTTTTTTTACCCACGGCAGCCCACCTGTGACTTCATTTTCAATTTTTTATTTTTTCCATATTACCTTACGATCAAATCTAAATAAGAAATGCGTTAAAAATATTTTATACATCATGTCTGACCGCGAGCAGCTATTTTCCAAAAAAGTAATTTTGTTTCATGGTGCCCCATGCCCGGGGTACAATGAAACAGCTGAAAAAACACCATAATTAACAAAAAACTTTATTCGGCTTCCAGTCGGTTATTCGTTCTTCTGCTTTATGATAGCCACGAAATTCCTCAGGAAAGAGGAAAGTTTGACTTTGGAAGACAGTTGTTATAAATTAAGACATTTTTTTTGGCGTTCCGCTCTCAATTTCGCACTAAACTGCAAGCATTAAATGAAAAAAAAACGACTGCTTATTGCACACCACACTCGTCGGACTTCATGAAACGTTTTATTGTGCCCTAAACGCCCCTGTTTCAAGGGACCCCATAGCCAAAGTCAGGCAAAATCTTATGCAGAGATAGATGCATAATGAAAAAGTTGTAAGAGCAGACCGAATAAAATAATTACTCATACCTAGAGACGAAAATCGGTTCGAACAAAAATTTTTATTTTTACCCCACAAAACCGCACTTTAGTACCTGGAGTCTGTCACACAACAAGTAGAAATGAGAAAATTGCTGACATTGTTTGGAGTCACCCTATCCGCTCGCTGTCTGAATTTGGTTGCTCTAGACTAGTGTCCGACCGAAACCAAAATTTTAGCCGAAACCGAAACCGAAACCGAATTTCGGCCATAGACCTAATTTCGGGCCGAAACCGAAACCGAAACCGAAACTTATTTACGTGTCTATATATGATAAATATAAGTGTGTAATATGTCTAGTTTAGCATTAATATCAATGAAAGCTTATAAAATAACAGCAATTTAACTCAATTATTCATTTAATAAGTGAGCTGGTATACAAGAGTGGTAAAACCGGGATCGAATCCTCGGCCCCCTCCTTCCTAGTACGGCTGGTCCCCGTGGGATGTTAGACCAAACTCCCTTAACTAGTACAGCCCTAAAAGTTGAAATAATCTTGAAATAACAGGCTGATATTAATTCATTTTATCATGTATAAATAATAAATAATATAGTTAATCTTTCTATAATAAAGCCGATAGAATACAAAATGACGGCCTATTGAATACGTAAAGCTGTATGTCAGAAGGTATTTAGTCTATTGAGTCAGTTATGGTCTCAAATGTTAGTGGATTTAGTTTAGTTTGAAAATTTATAAAATAGTTTTTGGTCGAAAACGTGCTTCTTCTTGGTAAAAATTGAGACAAGTTTTTGAGATGTTATTGGTGAACCGCTGGGGGGAATGGGGGCTGCCAAGGTTGAAAAGTTGGTTTTACATCTGATTCCCATTCCATACAAGAACAAAGACCAAAACCTACTACCACCATTTGATGCAACTTTTAATGACAAGGTTACTGACTAAAATATTTTTTTCAATTTTGAATTGAATTTGTCGACATGTCGACTAATTTAAGATAAGTATTTAAAATATATATTCTTATTTATGTTAATATTTTTTTCTTAGAAAAAAATTTCATTATTAACGAGGAGATGATTAAAAACATAAAAAGGTTCTTAACGCTCAAGGTAAAGAATAAATACTATTTAAGTAAAGAATAAATAAACTTAACGTAAAGAATTCTGTAGACTTAATGTGATTAACGAGGACATTTCTGTTTGTCACTCTCAAATTTTTTGTCTCCACACCCAACTTAAAGTTTTCGATCGAGTAAAGACACTAAATGAATGAGAAAAATCTATGTGCTACCGAAATACAATACAAGTGTAATTAACTAAAATAACATATACTTCCCACTTTTAAATTCAAGGGTGTTAAATGTCATGAACGAGATCGAGCTTACAAGCTGAAATCGTGTGGTCATACTTACTTCCTTCTTGGAGATATCAGACACAGGAGCTAGTTTCGGCATGGCCGAAGATTCGGCCAAATTTTGGCCGAAACCAGGTTTTTTGGCCGAAACTGGCCGAAACCAAAACCGAAACTTCGGTCGGTCTCTACTCTAGACCTTTTGGTTCGCTCAGCGCACCGACTGTTTCACTGTGCCCCCCCCCCCCCCCTACATATATAAATATATATATATATATATATATATATATATTGTTTATTTTTTAATACAAACTTGATGGAATATTCGGGTAATGGGATTTATTATCAAATCAAATATATTTATTGCAATAGCATCCTATGACTGGCACCGCTTATAGGAGCTCGCTTCGCTATTTCTTCTCTAAACTTTGAGGTTCTCAATATCTAATTGGATCAAAAACCCAATTATTCACAGATGTAAACAATGCGATATCCAAACATTTTTAAAGGAAAATCTAGTAAAATTTAAAAGAAAATATTTACTTTCCAAAAATATTTCTTAAGAATTGGAGCAGTCACAAATACCAATACTCACTGACTACATTCAGTTTCTCAGCAATCAGATTATTACTGGCACTGAGAAGACAGCAGGGATTCCAAAATAAAACTAGTTCGAGATTGGTATTATTAAGCGGCACGAAAATGTTTTCACATCTAAATAAGGAGAGGTGATAATAGCTACATTGGTAAGGACTTTGAACCAGTATCCTATACATTATCTTTTTTTTTTCTTTTACTAAACTTGTTTTTTTCTTTTATCTTTCTTAAACTATGTTCAATTGTAAAATTTGTGGATTTCAAAAAATATTTGGCAGACCGATCCCAAAAACGTTTGAAAATTGTTAATAACATTACTACATTAATTCTTAACAAACATTACTTGCACCAGTACTACTATTACGAGAATATATTCAAATCCACTCTCTAACGTTATTATAAGTAACAGGAAAAAGAAGAAGTTGGTCACCTTGCTCCAGTCCTCAAAGAGCTAACGAGATACCCTCGAGAAGCCACAAGAAGAAAGCAATACAGTGGCTGGAGTGGCTATGTGACCCAATCAACCCCATCCAATGCTCCATCCTCTTTTCACAAGTACCAACTCCAATCTTCTGTACCTAACGGTCGCTACAGAGTTAGTTTAAACATTAAAATAGTTAATCTAAAAGATTTATTATTTAACCTTATATTAATATTCCTTATATTAATATTTATTAAATTATATCCAATTATTAGTTAATTTAACGATATTTAAAACAGAAGACCATTTATGTTGCATTGAAAAAAGTTCTGGAATTGTTTGGATTCGTTACATTCATGTATTAATACATGATTACACGTTTTGGAGTGATTTCTGGTTATCCTTTCAGGGTTAGCCTATTTCGGGCTATAAATAAGAAGCGATATCCTAGAATGTCAGCTTTGACTTGTCTCCTGCTGAACATCAAAGCATAAGGTTACTTGAGTCACTGTTATGTAGTTTTGTAACGTTGTTACTGTTTTAAGCTTTAATTGTTTGTTCGACATTTTTATATTATAATTTTAGGTCATAAGAATTATATAAACCCCTAATGATATTACAATATTTTTTTTATAAACCATTATGATTGTACGATAAAAATTATGTAACATTGAAATAAAAGAACATAAAATTATTGTTTTACGCAAGGATAAAGCTGATATAGAAATAATCAGTAAAAAGAACGAAAATGTAATCTTATGATTTAGATGCATTGGTTCGAGGTAAGTATTTAGTTGGACTATTTGTCATGTATTAATCATTTCATCGACTGTAAAAATAAAAAATAAAATAATTATAAGATTTGAAGTACAAATTTTGAAAATTAGTGGTCTCTAGCAATTATTGTTGAGGAAATAGTTAGGCGCGCACTTATGTATAATAACACTTATAATATTACATGGATAATAGTATACGACGATTTAACCCGAGTCTGAGGTCCTCATCTGCCCAAATCATATAACATCATAAACTCAATATAATATAAACTATATAAATTCAACCTTATTAATATTCTTTTATTCAAACGTTCCTCATTTATCACTAAATCGTTTGTCCAATGCAAGACTTGACTAACACAAAGAAGCTATTTTTTAGTATAGCCAATTTCATTATCTTATTTTTCCTTCCTTTGATTTCTATCGCCTGCTTTATTCGATTAATAAAATTTCTCACAAAACATCACTGCCGCGGTCTTGCGCAAATATATGTAAGTACTGAAAAATTAGAAGTAAATTCGTATAATAATAAAAAAATTGTGATTTTGAATTAAACCAGTCTTTTATGTAAAATTGTCAAACAAACAATCACAGCATAAATTAGTAACAACGTTACAAAAAGTAGCTATAAGTGACGCAACAGTAACCGTCATCTTCATCTTTAGAGCCAGAATAAGCCCTTACTCCCTAGCTTCTTATATTTAGTCCGAAATGGAACAATCCAGAAAAATCTATATCACACCCGTCACTTCTAAAATATGTAATTACAAACTAATACGGTTGTGAAACGGTTCTAACCAAACTCTAGAACTCTTAGTGGTAGCAGAAATAATCATCTATTTTTTTTTTACGTAAAAATGTAGACAAGTGACTCTAAGAATGAAAATGAATTTTATATAAAAATAAATATATCAACCTGCTTGGTAAGTAAGTGGTGTAGGAGTACATTTACTTATCTCGAGAAATCACATTATATAAAGAGGTTTAAAACACATGATCAAATTGAAAGAAGATCAATTACTAATGTATATGTAAAAATTAAGCTTCCATTAAACAGAGTAGCTGAGGGATGGTTTCTTATGCCGCTACCGTACATCACGGGCCCAGGTGCTGTCTCAACTCTCAATTCTCACACGCTCCAAACCCTTCATTTATCCCCCACGCCGATAGATCTATTCCACTCCTATTACAAGATACTGGTTTATTTTTTTTTCTAGGATTTCAAATTTAAATAATTCTTGTGTCATGAGATTTTAGAATATTTTTCTATTCTTGTAAAGGGTTATTTAAATCATTTTTCCGAAATGTCTATTCCCGAGGAGCTACCAGCGTTTAATACCAAAAAATATAGTTAGGCTCTAAAACCCTCCCTGAACGACGCATTTCCTGACAAACATACTAATGGGATTTTTTTTATCAGAATCAAATTTTACATGGGCTATCGAATTATTTGCAATATTTACGGTACACTCTTTTGCAATATTAGTTCTCTGATGAATAATTTAATGTATATAATTTGATATATATAAATACAATAGTAAAAATTCAAAAATAAAAATTATTGAGATAATAATATCTGTACTTCCGAACCACACAAACGAAATCCAAATATTAGGGTTTTCAGGTTATTAAATCATTGTATGCCGATTTGATTCTGAATTACGCCATATCAACTTAATAAAGTCCGTTATAAAATAGTCTTTTGTATTTTTATGGTTAGTTAGTGCTGAAAAAAAAAAAAAAAAAAAAAAAAAAAACTATGCCTAGTCTTGATTAAATAAGCCTTTGATCAAAAAGAATCTCTTAAGATGAGTTAAGAATATCAATATTTTAAAAATTAAATACTTCTTTTGTGGCTAATTAAATTGTTCGTTCACCAGCAAATCTTACAGATCATTTTTTACAGTTTGCCTTGCAGTAACTAGTCTGGTTTTGAAAAGCTATTAGCTGATTAAATGAATAATTACACAAACAAATTTTCAAATATTAGAGTAAAATTGAAATTCAATGAATGAAATAGAAATTAGAACACGTTATTATTATTCCAATTGGCAATGATTAAATTTCTTTCTTTTGAGTAACTAAGTACTGCTTAATCGTCCTAGTTCTAATCATCTAATAATTAGGTCAATTCAAGCTTCATCTATAGGATGAGTTGTACTATGGGACTGATGTAAAAATAATATACACGACTCTATGATAAATTTGGGAAAAATTCCTATTTAAATCCATAATAAATTCAAGAAATATTTCACTTCATATAACTGTCCACACATGCAACCTACTGTCTTGGGGCTTACACAATTCCTTCACGTAACACGGAAACACTAAACAATACTCAGCACGCTTGGAAACAATACTTGATGTTTCATGCTCAGAATCGAGACAAAAACCATAATAACTCCAGACACACTTTCAGATTTACGACATCACTCTGTTTTATGGAGCTCGTTGGTACTTTGTACATAAAATAACACTGACATAAGCTTCTCGATAATTTGATGAACATAAACTTTTTACTACCTTGAAGATTGACATAAAAGTTTATAAGGCGAATCCTCACCTCTTTGTAAGCCAGGAGTGCAAATGGGAATATAATTCATTTTTTCATATTTATAAATCATTGTTTTCTCATTGACATATTAAAATAATTAAAGCGCCATGTGGACCAAAGTGATATGTAAATTTTTCTCATTTTCTAAAAAAACTTGGAATCAGCTCTGTTCACTAAAACGCAGGAGTATATCTTCGACAATGGGACTACCTCTATCAATTAGCTTATCAAAAAATTTAAATATTATCGAATGCTGTAATAAAATTTAATGAAAACATATGACTTTACTCCTTCGTTCTTAGAAATAATTAAATTCTTATTCAATTATCACATTTATCCATTTGACGCATTAATTACTAAATCGATATAAAGACTGGATGAGCCTTGAAAAAAAAAAAAATATTGTTTTGCGAAAATTTTTTTTTATGATCGATATAATGACAAATATACTTCACAGATATTAGAATGGTGATTTTATGTACGAGTATGTGCACCTAAAAACAGTAAGCGTGTTATGATTCAACACATTGAATCTTAAGGGATTAGAATTTCTTGTAGAATCTTTCCAGAATTTCTTTTGCTTTGCAGAATCTCAGATACCCTCCTCCCCTCCGAATTAAAAGGGGCTAATTGAAGAAATCCTCCCCTGCCCAGGAAGGGTTCTTCCCATAATATTTGTCTTTAATTACCGTCCCCACCTTAAACAGGAATTAGGGAAAAGTTAATAGCAAAATTAGACAGTTTATTAAGCCCCCTCAACCCTTCCTTCGACAGACACCTTTCGCCTTTCTGCTTCAATAATTCAGAAGAAAATTATCCTTATTTACTATAATTATTATTTATTTTTTGCAGAACTTCAACATAAACAATTTCGACATAATAAGCACGACACCTCATGGACGATTTGATTTTTATTTATTTATTTTATTGAAAAAGGTAAGAAGATAAATTCAATGTGGATTAATTGGGACCTCGAATATCACCTCATATAATATTATTATACTATTTTATTTTTGTCATGCACAAAGTCACACTAGACTGATAGAGAACTTTCCTATCCGTTTTTTTTTTAGTTAAAATGGGCCTTCGACTTCAGCTTGCTGCGCCCCCAGGGATCATTTTTAGTTGAGATCGGGGCTACACTGACACGGCACAATGTTATACCAACTTTTTAATTTACTGAAAACCAATCGCTTACGAGTTAAGTTTAGGCCGACGATATACTTAAATAAAGCACATATGTGTGCTAGGGAAGTTGAACAATTTTTGATGGAGTTTCGAAATCTCAATACTTTTTTAGTATTTGATGTAATGAAAAATAGCAATTTAAGAAGTGTCGGAACCAAATTGGAATAATAAATCATAAATAATCGCAATTAATTTAACCAATATAGAAAAATAAGGAATAATAAATAGAAAGATACGTTGTTTATGCTAACACATTACAAGTTAATGAAATTCAGAATTTTTTTTATTTGTGAAATCCATTATATAATACAAGAACCTTTTATTTGTAGGTAAAAAGCACATACAGCAATAATAATAAATACCAAATTTCATCCAATCCCAATAAGTAGTGTTAGAATTATGGTCATTTGAACTTTTGAGAAATTTGAAGTTCCGATGACGACTTGAGTTCAAAACCAACTTGTACGTGTTAAGACTTTCCTCTTTAGAATGGGTATCAATTGAATTGAAGCTTTCAAAATTTATACATTAATTCTGCATTTCATACAAAATTGGATGATACCATATATATTAAAGAGATTATTTTTCAACATGGAAAAAAAAATTATATAACATGAAATCTAGATTTTTTCCAAGTTGTAAAACGGTCATTGAAATATGCCATGAGCAAAAATCTCCATACAACCAGCCTAATAAACTATATATCAATAGAAAAAGGATAAAATTCTGTACCTAATGATGAAATAATATGAGTGGGTTATTGACTTATAACAGTTTTATATCAATTTAACCAAATATAGAAAAATAAGGAATAATAAATAGAAAGAAAACTGTTTACGATAACTACATTACAAGTTAATGAAATTCAGAATTTTTTTTATTAGTGAAATCCATTATATAATACAAGAACCTTCCTCGAGGCTAATCATGTTTGGGAAAATGAATATGAAAAGTTTGGGAGCTGGAAGTCGTGGGGGAAAAGAGATGGAAAGAAAAGAAAAAAGAATTAGGAAAAAAAAAAGGTAAATTGAAATAACGCTGTAAAAGTAACTCATTTTTTTTCCTTTCAGCTTTCTTGAAAGAATAGGAACAAGAGAGAAACATGAAGAAAGAAGGAAAAGAAAGTTTTTAGAATATATTACGGCATCCGTTTAAGAAAATTTAATTGTTTTTCTTGTTATAATACAAATCTTTTACACTTTCATCATTGGATATGTTTTTCCTGTATAGATAATGTTGGATATGAAAGGCATTGCCATTCACCAATGATTAGTGAGCACGTCTTTGATAATACACAAACTGCTCAACAAAATTAATATATGCGATTAATTTTTCTAACTTTTTTAGCTATAGTAATCCTTTCATTGTGACGTAAGCAATATAGAATAGAAGTTTTTTAATCCCATATCATGACAAACGATCATAGAAATCATGTTTAAACAAGTGGCAGGTCGCATATAATTCTCAGCGAAAGAATTTCAATTTAGTTGGTCCTTCTTTTATGTTTCGGACACATCAATTTCAAATGAATTTGAAATGAATGGGAATCGATCAGGGCCTTTCTAGATTGTTCGATTTCGGACTAAATATAAGCTGCGAGGGGACTAGGATTTTAGTCTTGCTCTGAATATCGAAGCATTTGGTTACTTTTTTGAATTAATTATAATTTTTCGTTAAAAAAATTATTTTAATTCAATTGGTGTATAAAAATCAAATTCTTAATTTCGATTGAAAAACTTTTTGAAATATTTTGATTTAATTGTTAATTGTTTTTAACATAACATAATTTTTAACATAATTGTTATATGCATCATAAATATACAAATATTCAATGCTTTGAACGGTTCTATGTAGAAAAAAATCTGGTGCGTGAGCGCAACACACAACTTTCACTTACCAACTTACTTAGATAAGAAATTGACGTGTTTTGTTAGATATCATTTCCCAAAATCACACATTTTTCTACATTCATATCTTATTTTTATTAATCATTAAAGCCGTTTTTGAGTAAATAAAAAACCCCGTGAAAATGATACAAAATTTATTAAGTAAAGTCCCCCCATCGGTTGATCAATTTTGATGAAATGTTGGCTATCACATATTTGGCATATACATACATCAAATACCCAGTTTGGTCACAATCGTGAAAGCCGTTTTTGAGTAAATAAAAAAAACACGTAAAAATGATACAAAATTTATTAAGTAAAGTGCCCCCTGCGGTTGTTCAATTTTGATGAAATTTGTACAGACATATCTCGGGCATATAAGTAGATCAAATACTAAGTTTAATCAAAATCGTTAGAGCCGTTTTTGAGAAAATTAAAAAAACACGTGAAAATGTTACAAAATTTATTAAGTAAAGTACCCCCTCCGGTTAATCAATTTTGATGAAATTTTTACAGTCATATCTCGGGCATATAAATACATCAAATACCCAGTTTGATCAAAATCGTTAAAGCCGATTTAGAGTAAATAAAAAAAAACACGTGAAAATGTTACAAAATTTATTAAGTAAAGTCCCCCCTCCGGTTAATCAATTTTGATGAAATTTTTACAATCATATCTCGGGCATATAAATAGATGAAATACTCAGTTTAATCAAAATCGTTAGAGCCGTTTTTGAGAAAATCGAAAAAAACCTAAAAAGTTATTAAATAAAGTACCCCCTCCCTTAGAGCAATTTTGATGAAATTTTTGCTGTCACATCGCGGGCATATACCTACACTAAATACCCAATTTCAGGTTCGCACGGTTTATAGTTCTTGAGCTAGTCTGTTCACATACACACACACACACACACACACACACACACACACACAGACCATTTCGCGGGACTTGGTTAATTAGACTCAGGGGACCCCAAAACGTGTATTTCCGTTGAAAACCGGAAGTCGAAATTTTTCACGATCGCAATACTTCCACTTACTATATATTTCATATAAGTAAGTGAAAGTAAAAAACAAAAACAGATTTAAGAAGTAAACAGCTTGAAAATCCTTGCTAATTCCAATATTAGCGCTGACATTTTTGGCTTGAAGGAATAACTTATACCCAAGTAACACTTGTTTTTGAACTTATCCCCAAGTCGTCATCTGAACAGTGTGTATCTCAACTGGCATCGACTCATTATAATGTTCACATGATATTTAACAATTCATGTAAGTTAAAAAAGAAATGATATAAACATTACCTTTCATTAAAAAACTACATATTCTTTAATTAAAAGGCACTAAAAATATTTCACGTCGGCAAGAAGATGGTTTCAACTCAAAAACTGTTTTTTCGATAATCACATGTGAAGTTTCAACTGCATTCAAAATTTTACCACGTGCCTACAAAGAAAGGAAAATAGTCTTTGATGACAAATAGTCTACCATTGGGGCAATTAGTACCACTGCTACTGACTGCAACTCAATACTAGCTCTTTACCTGCGCATCCCCTCCATTAAATAATAAGGTTAATTGCGCCTTACGCGGACTGGACTATTAACATTAATGTGACTAGTTAGTTCAGTTCGGACTAGGTACCGTAATGGTTCACGAAGAAAAAAAGAGAGAGAGTAAAAATAGTGTTGGAACGATATAAAAGGAGAAAAAATATTTATATCAAAAACAGGCTGAGCTTTGAAAGTATTCAGGGAGGGTGTTTTATAGGTTATACCCCGGGGCATACAAAGCTCGCCCCTCCACCCCTCCCACCACCTATTGTTCGCCAGCTGGTGTAGAGGGCCTTTTGTGAATGGAGTAATAAAATTTAAAGTGGATTCGATAATTTCCGCCTTAAAGCGTGAGGACCAGCAGGGATGGATTGGAATCGAATGAGAGAAGGCTCATCACTCCACTGAGAGTCTTCAAGTGGGCGGATCCTTTAACAAATACGACTTTTTACAATTGGGCCAGAAGAAAAAATGGAAAAAATCATAATTCAAAACCTGAACTCAACGAAACTGATTAGATTTCTTTTAGCTACGATTTTTTTTTTTTTAATTTAGTTACAAATTTGATCACCAAGTTATATATAAAAAAAAAAAAAACTCATGAATGTGGAGTATAATTCAAGGAAGGAAGAATTTGCGGCAGCATACTTATAATACTTCTCAATAGGAATGCCCCAAGGTCATCTTATTATATTCATATTTTATTATTATTACAATGGCTCTACAGCCCTTATAGGACCTTGGCCTCCGATACAATTCTTGCCCGCTCGTTTCTGTCAACGGCATTTCTTCTCCAATATTCATATGTATATATGGGATAAATTATTTTATTTTTTGACACGCCGTACAGAGATTGAAATAACCTCCAACATCCAACTGTAATGGTAGACTGAAGTGGGATTTCATTTCGTTTTTCGAAAGGTAATAAAACATTTTTAACCCCCCAAGGTTAGGGAATCCTTCACTCTTAGCGGCTTTAATTCCTAATGGAACCTTGACCGTTCCTAACTCTTTCGTCGATGTCCCCTTTACCACCTTTCAAATTTGTTCCGGTTTGTATGAGTTCTCAGTTTAGTATTATATGAGAAACAATGGTAGTGACCCCTTAATTATAGGTAAAAAAAATAATCATGAAGAAAAGTTGAACCATATAAGAAATTCTGAAGAAAAACAGGTGATTCTTTGGGATCTGTACAGTTTTCAACTGAAAAGTCCCAACACATAGGTTAGACATTTGAGCATTAAAGTTAAACCAAATATACTAAGCATGTTTGAAATGATAATGAGGCCAAGATCTACTTGAGATTTTGAATAAAAGAAGAAAACATTTAAGCTTTCGTGACCACATAAACATACTTCTTCAACATTTAACATTTATGTACTCGAATTTGAAAAAAATGCAAATCAAAAATCTTCCAAGGTACACATACCTACATTAGATAAATGCAGCTACAAAATAAATTGAAAATACACTTAAGTAATTTTTTTTTTATTTTCTAACTATCTTTTTCTCAAAACAAAAAACTGAGTTTCATTCGATGATTTATCACGTTAGCTGCGACGAGGTGTCATTTGACCCCATGCAGTGGCTTCCTTTACTGCGAGCCATTAAACGTGTATTTGTCGTTAACTGCGATGCTTGTCACGCATCCTGTTTTAATATTTTTGAGATTTTTTTTTTTTTTTTTATAATGCACTACTTAATACTACTAGTATATCGAAAAAAAATGTAAGGGGTCACTTGACCCCTTGTCGCATTATAGTTTAAATGTTTTCCTTAATGCGGCAAGGGGTCAAATGACCCCTTGGTCTTTTAATGCTCATTACACTTCATCTTACTATTGTTTTAGCATATTATATCAAATATTAATGAATATGTAAATAAAAAATATTTTTCTATTTCCGTAAATGTTTGAAAGCGACAGTAATTTACCGTGAATCACATTTAACTAAGGGTGAATCACAGATTCACCTTCCTTTCTTGTTCTTCGACTGATTCTACTTAGTATTGTTGACACCTGAGCTCTCGTTTATTTGTCTCGATTTAGTACATAATTTCGATATGTATTCAAGTAGTAAGAAACTTGCCGATTTAGCCCTTTCACAGCGGAATTCAACTTCAAGCAAAGATGAAGGAACTAGTTCAAGTTTTGAAGATGGTTATGATTCGTATAAGGAAGAAATGTTCGGGCTGTTATGAAAAGCTAAGAACAGCTATGAGCAGTGCAGAAGCCCAAAAAAAGGTGAAGAAGGTCCGGACATACTGTGACGACTGTGCCGACAACCGTCTCTTTGCTTGCAGTGCTTCAATGATAAACATTATAAAATGTAGTTTTCGCGTGTTATTTTCTTTAATAATTTAATTTGTAATATTTAGGTTTATTTTTTTAAATACACAAAAGTTACACCTATGTTCATTTATTTATAATTAAAACATACGTTTGGTTTTATTTTTGATATCTGAATTCTTCCTTTCATGAATTATATAAGCTGACAATTAAGTAAATTAAAACCATAGAGCAAACATTTTATGATTGAACGTAGAAGGAAAGAAAAAAATTACTGTTAGTATAACACAGATGTTGTGGAAAAAATAAATAATAAAAAAATATATTCAAAAGCAACAGAATTCAACCCTGCTTCTGTTACGAATTCTTGTACGTCAGGTATTTGTAAAAAAAAATGGATTTCACTTTAAAACATTCATCAATGTTTACAGAGAGCTAATTTTAATTTCTAAGGGACAAGGGGTCAATCAGCCCCTTGACGCAGTTTAGCGGTGTGGTAGCATGGGGTCATTCGACCCCTCGTCGCAGTTAACGAAAATCCCAGTTTATTTGCTTCGCAGCTAACGTGTTAAAATAATTCACCATTAAACCAGACAAAATTTTAAAAATTATGCAGTTAACATTTTTACAACTCTCCTCTAGGTTATTCACGGGTTACAATCTACTAATTACCATGTTAAAGGTCAGCAAAAGATCGGTTGGATGAATGGATCGGTTAGTAGCTCTTACCTAAAACAAAAGAAAATAAATCATATATAAATAATATAATAATATATATTGATTCTATAATATTATAGAATACAACTATAATAATATATGAATACACCAAGGGCGGATCCAGGGTGGTTAACCCTAACCTCCTCTAAATATTTTAGCTTTTCAATTTTTTTGTATTTTTAAGGGAATTAGGTAGTTACTGTGCCATAAAAATAACGCTTTAGGTCGTTTAGATTGCAGTCCTCCTTATTAATACAAGGTAATGATATCAATAAAAACAGTGCTGTCAGCCACGTGAATATGAGAAAGGAGTGTGATGACTCCCCCTTTCTATCCGCCCTGGATTAAACCTAAATATTTGTTCGAACTAAATTTGCAATTTATTTCAAGAAAAAAAAAACATTATCTCCAAAAATCAAACATTTATAAGTAAGCGTAATGCACTATTCAGAAGCAGTCCATGATTATTTATCCTTCACAAAAAAAAAGAACTTTGGTGTACCCGACTCTAAAACTTTCAAGAGTCAACATACCAAACGAATTTGGCTTAGAAGCAAGAATTTAAAGGCGCCTTCTGTGGGCAACAAGCTCGTTCATCAAAACGCCAAGAGGTCGCAAGGCGTCTATTTCTGACCCTAACAACTTCCTCCGTTATTCCAGTTGCTCTTTGGAACATTTATCGAAGAATCGTTAAAGAATATTGATTATAAAAATAAGAACGTTATTCTGAATCGTTAAAATAAACAAAAAATTGACTTAATAGTTTAAAATTAATTACAAAATCATAAAATATATTTTATATTTTCATATTAATGATTCCAATAAAAAGTTCCAATAATATTTCTGAGGATCATATTGATTCTAAGTATATTAAATCCTTCAATGCCTCAATGCTTCTTTCTCATTAACGGAAATAATTTTTCAATCATATATCCTTTTTTCTCTCTATTAGTTAATTACAAAATTCGCTTATCACTTTTGATTCATACAGTTTTATAATTACTCATAATTTAGGATGATAGACGTTAATTGACTACATTAAATTTGTAATTGATTTCAGTTTTATACAACTTTTCGTTTTTGAGCTAGGCTGTTCACAGAAGAGATCACTTATTTTTATAGTTGCTTACGTTAAATTAGTGAGTCACTTAAAACGAGTATTTCCGTTGAAAATTGGTATTGAATAAGTGAACTGACATAAAATTAAAAAAAAAAATAAAGATTACTCATTACTAGAGCTCGGATTCCCGTGCAATTGCATCTTTTTGTTGGTAAGTCAGAATAATGCGAATTCAAGTTACTTATCCGAATCAAGCCTAATGGGATGTTTTAACGAAGTTTTATACTGCACGAAATTGCACGTTTTGGGGTTTAGTGCACGAAATTGCACGTTTTGGGGTTTACTGCACAAAATTGCACGTTTTGAAGTTTCATTGCAAGAAATTGCATCATTTTATAATTTGAAGAAAAAAAATTGTTACAAATTTTAATTTTCTTAAATATACATCAAAAAATTAGTGGAAAAATAAATGGGAATTAGGAATAGGAATAATAAAATAACAGAAAGGAAACATAGGAAAAAAAAAAGGTAACTTAGGAGATGTAAACAAACACAAACCTCCAATTTCCAAGAACTGAGGGGGTTCAGTAGTTCCTGGATGTTTACATTTTGTTTCTCAATTCTCATCGTTCTGTCACTATCAATTTAGCTTCTGTCGAGTATATTGTTACTTAGAATGCCAAAAATTGGAGGGGTGTCTTCGAAAATTGCGGGATGGATTGAAAAATATACTGACTCAAAAGGGATGGTAGTGTAGTGTTTTGCAAATTTTGTGATAAAAATATTGGATGTGAGAGGAAATCACAAATTGATGCCCACTGCAGCACAAGTAAGTACCTAATTTTTATTTAACCATAGAACGGTACCATAGGTAGTGCGTGTCATCAGAGTGATTTAAAAATAAGCCTACGCACCGGATATTGCATCTATTGATTCCATAATTTGAGTAGCATCTTTCCTTTATAAGATCTCCCTATTTCCAATATAATTATAGCTCACATGCGACTCTTTTACTCTTTATTCCACATCTTGTTACTATTTAAAGTAAGTATTTTATATTCTGATTTTTTGTTGTTTTTTTACCGGAAATATTTTTAAATATAGAATTGGAAGAAAAAGTGCAATCAATTATCAAATTAAAAAACATTTTTAAATTATTTTATTAGAAGTTAAAAGATTCGACCACGGCCGGGAATCGAGCCCAGGTCCTCCGCATCTACGTTGCGGCGCTCTTACCACTTAACTAACCGTGGGGCCGTCCCAGACGTGATCGAATCTTTCACTTATGCGATCCCTCCCACCAGGTCTCGCCACATTGTAGCGAAGTACCGGGGGGCTGAACAATTGTCCAGACGAACGGGATCTGATTGACATTATTGAATAAGTGAAAGATTCGATTGGACACGTCTGGGACGGCCCCACGGTTAGCTCAGTGGTACGAGCGCCGCAACGTAGATGCGGAGGACCTGGGTTCGATTCCCGGCCGTGGTCGAATCTTTTAACTTCTTATAAAATTATTTAACCATAGACCATAAATAAATAACATCATTAAATGAATATCTTTGACCTATGACAATCAGATCCCGTTCGTCTGGACAATTGTTCAGCCCCCCGGTACTTCGCTACAATGTGGCGAGACCTGGTGGGAGGGATCGCATAAGTGAAAGATTCGATCACGTCTGGGACGGCCCCACGGTTAGCTCAGTGGTAAGAGCGCCGCAACGTAGATGCGGAGGACCTGGATTCGATTCCCGGCCGTGGTCGAATCTTTTAACTTCTAATAAAATTATTTAACCATAGACCATAAATAAATAACATCATTAAAAACCATTTTGATGAATCCAACCATTCAATCTGATTTGGGATTTATTATTTCGAATTTAGCAACTTTGCCGGTTGCTATTACAGAACTAGAGGAGAAAAATCTTTCTCAATATGACCAAATAAAAATAGTTGAGGACGTTGGAAAATCATTGGAAAGAATCAAGAGCGAAAAAGGAATTATCATTTACGAAAAATTTCGAAATAATTTTTTAAAAAATCCTGGATACAAACTATTAAAAAATTGTAATGATTGCTTGAACGGAAATTCAGTCACTGTTGAATTGAAGGAGATCCCTTGTTGCTGAGTCGCTTTAAATATTTTCCTTTAACGATTGTAGAAGTTGAGATATCTTTTTCTAAATTCAAAGAAAGTTTAAGTGACAGGAGGCACTGTTTCACGGAAAAAAATTTAGAAATGTATTTAGTTATAAACTTTAATTTAAAAAATAATGAAGTGTAGTTACATTTCTAATGAACTCCATTAATTTTTCTTTGCTAATAAAAAATCATTATTTTACCAAAATCTATATTAAAACCAATATTTTAAAAATAAAAGTTTTTACTGCAATTTACTCTCCGCTACTTATTTGTTTCAAAAGTAGCTATATATTGTTCACATAAATAATTTAATGCATGATTTTCAAGCAATAATTTTTTTTGCTTGTTTTTGCACGTTTTAAATTTTTTATTGCACGGTTTTGCACGTTTTTAAGTTTTTACTGCACGGTTTTGCACGTTTTTAAGTTTTTATTGCACGTTTTCAAATTTTTACTGCACGGAATTCCGAGCTTTACTCATTACCAAATTAATTTTTCATTAAATATTACAGAAGTAATTTCATAACGATATTCGTTTTGTTTAATGTTTATTCAGTTACAGTTGCTTGTTTTGGTTTTTGAATGATAAGCTGTTGTTTTTATCAATGCTACTAGAGCATCTCATTAGATTTTATAAAAATCATTTATATTGTAACGCGAAACAAAATAATATGATTAATTCTGTATCATTTAATGAGCTTTCTATAATTATCTGGAACCATTAAATTTACGTCCGTAATCACATGTTTTGGCGTAATCTATACCATCCTAGGATGTTCCATTCAGTCTTGTCCTGAACATTTAAGCATATTGTTAGTTTTGAGTCATTGTATTGTCACTTGTAGTAACTTAATAATTCGAGTTCTAGTTATTTTGTGGTAGTAATTTTACATAAATAAAATTACTTAATCCCAGATTTTATTTTGCATACATATAAATTCGATCATTTTAAAAATACGCTCCTATTGCTATAGAGAAATTTAGGTTATCTACTCTTCATAAGTAATTTCGAAGGTCGGATTTAGCGACCAAATCAAGGGGTATTATCTAGGCTATTACCCCAGGAGAAACATAGACTCAACGAATTAAGGATAATAGGACAACTAGAGCAAAGTCCTGACCTGGCTGGCCTTATCTGCCCGATCCTTCCGCTGTGCTGGCCACCACTGCCTCCATCTTAAACGGCATGGAAAAATTATTGCCACGATAACTCCACTGTTAGGGTATGTCCTCTAATAAATACCACCTAAACTTCACATCAAATATTTATTCTTCAAGCAATGCTGAATATGGAAGGAAATGTTGATAAGCAGTAACAAACAGTAAGTAAATGGAAATCAAAATGCATGTTACTAAAATCGAATTACCGTCCTCGCAGATATGATGCTTTTTTTTTTTTTTTTTGCACTCGTTTTCTCTCCTCTGCTCGCCTATACAATGCTCCAGTTCTCCCCAGATTGAAATGGGGACAACAGTTTTATAAATGTATAAAAAATATTTGAGAGGGTGTAGAATCCAATTTCCGTCAGAAATTGGGCTTTCGGAGCCTCGAAGAGCTCAGGAAAGATTTAAGATCTTCCCAAGAGTGCGGAATTTACGAGAAAACCCCCAATTTGCCGTAATTACCTTAGCACCATTTGGTGTAGATTTTATTGGTGTTTTTATTATTAACTCGATCCTATTTGCTTTGGGTCTGGGAGTCGTACATTTTTGAGTTTAGAATGCAAAATTTTTAAAGACTATTGTATTTTTCAAAGGACAAAATCATATTTTTATCGAAGGAATATTTGAGTCATGGAACATAGAAAAACATGAATCAGATAGATAGTAAGTTAAGAGGCCACCTGCGGATCACACTATATGCACCTGCACCGATTTCCAGAGAAACCTGACTGAGTACTCCATTCCCTATATATCCCTCCCAGACGGAGAGTCTAGTCGAACCGAAGTTACAGTCATCAGATCATGTCATTCTAGCCATAGTCTGTCTGCTGATATTTGCTAAAGTTTAAGTTTTATGTTGTGTGTTCATTGTAACACAAAACCGCAACATTAAAACATTAATGAGTGCGGCAAGATATAATTTTATACATTCTAAAAATCAAATAATTCAAAGTTTACCTTTTCAACAATTTATATATATTTTCTATTTACATTTCTTATTATATTATTATTATTGATTTTTTTTTGCTAGAGGAATCACCTGCTATCATCCTTCCAGATAATGATATGAAACATAATCATATTTCTATATTTCAAATATTTTTTATATTTTATAAACATATAGTTTAAAATTTAGAGAGAGGAAACAACGGAATTACTTCAAATAATCCCGGCAAATCGCTCAGTAAGCCGCACTGGTCGTCGAGGTATGTGCAATGCAGACCACCCAGGTCGTAGTAGAGCTGTTGAAGCTTTAATGAAAGGCATAACTTACAGTCCATTAGCAAGCCTAGCCAATTATCATTCATGTTTTACACGACCGCTTTGAATTTAATCCAGATAGGTCCTGGTATTGAAAATAGTCAATTGTGGTTTTATAATCTATGAACCCGGAAATTGAATTTAATATATAGAATTCGGAGGTTTACAATAAAGTGAAAATGTTAATTTAGTAACGTTAATTTTTAAACTAGCAATTGATGGCCTTATACTTCGATACTAAACTTGGACTAGTATTAATGGTTTGATTAGTATTTATAGTGCTACAAGCAGACTACAGTTAAATCAAATTAATTTTAGTACCAGTGCAATATAAATTATAGCACCAATGCAACATAAAAATAATTTATTAGTTTATATATACCTATAAAATAAAAATTAATTTTGCTAAATAAACTATTAAAATATGTCATCGCTAATAAAATGACAGACACTCTTTAAAATTCATTGCAAGCTTGATCGTAAAAAGGACTGAATGTTAATTAGGTACCTTGCCAATTTACTAGACTCTACCCTAGTTATTAAAATAATGTACTGGCTTTATGTCCATGACAGTCTTTTTAAAAGTTGACAGTTATTTTTGCTCAGTACCAACTATTTTTAAAGTTTATTTTCGTCATCAAGGAAAAGAGGTTTCCAACCATTATAGTTTTTTTTTTACATTTTTATTAAAACATTATTATTGCGCACTGGAATCATATGCAAATGGATCACTTAATCATCTTTTTTTTTTTTTTTTTTTTTTATTTGTCAAGCGTAAGAATCCCTTTACCAAATCATTAGGATATCGATGAGGTTTGGAATGGACTTAAGCCTAACATTTTAAAATGTATAACCATTATAGGAGGTGATGGTTGATTGAATAATAAATGGAAAAGAGTTTTGTAGTAACCGAGATCATACATCATACTAAAAATCATCAAAACACAAAGTGTTTCTGATATAGGTATACACCAATACTTAATTAACTATACCAGTTACCTATACCAATATCTCACATTAGTTGTTAAAGTATACTAAATTATACTTTATGGATATTTTAACATTCTTAGAGATGAAAAATAAACTACTTATACAGTTTACTGTTTACTAAAGCATTTTGCAATGTTGATAAAGGTATAAGTTCAACTTCTACAGGAAGCCCTAGGTAGGAATCCAGTATATTCCTGAGTTTGCGATAAGTTGCTAAACCTCATGCGACTTACGGACCCTAAGATGGTAAAAATGTCTTCGACCCCCCCGCACCAGCGGATCTGTAATCCACCCCATGCTGCGGGAGGGCGATAAGCTGAGATGCTACAAAGGGTAGGTCCTCGGCTATCAGCTATCGGGTGTGTTCCCCGCTTGAGGGAAGCCTTGCGAAAGTGAACGCTCTTTCACTATCGCTCAACTATCATTCATTCGTCCCTCACCTCAATTTTCTTTGCTAGCCTCCTTTAGTCGATTTTTTTTTTGGAAAAATCGACTTCATACACCCTATGACTGACTTATCGATCATATTGGAAGTTAAGATCTTTGAAAAGTAGATGCTGCTATTTGGAATCCACGAAGTTTCTTTCCGATAAAGTCCGACCCCCCTCGACTTCGAAAATTCGATGCTTCTCATCAGTGCTTAAACTAAATATGCTGTATAATAAAGATATTTTTATTTTTCTTCATAATATTACAAAAATACTATTCTCTATCGGAAATACTATTAATGCTGTTGTTTTGCGACAGCTTTTCGGGCGTGAGGACCTCATATTTTCGGACACTTAGTGATTAATAATGCACAGAACGTTGGTTTTTGTTTAAGACAGCAAACGATTGTAGACGTTCAACAGAAAACCAGCTCCGTTCTTTCATGAGGCACACTATTAAGCCATACAATAGAAAGTGACGCTGCTTCAATTCTTAACCAAGAACTTAGTAAGCTCTTGAATCAAGATGAATTCACACAATCTTTCGTAAAGTGCTGGTGTATTGAATTTGTGGAAATCTTATAGTCTTTCTGATTTGTTCAATCCTTATTTAATAGCATATGAAATGATAGGTTAGGAGGTAGTCAATGCATTATAAATTAAGACAAAATCAAATTTTACTTTGATAGTGGAACAGTGAGGGTCTTCCTCAAAGATTTATTCATTGTTTTGTTACCATTTATGATAAAAGATTTTCGCTACTGGCAAATACAATCTTGTTATTTCTAAAAAGGTGTACGTGACATTGTCTGCAGTGCCCCCTTTGGGAATTCCTTTTTAATTTAACTTCTCTGAAAGTAAGAAATTAAATTAAAGAACAAATAGTACGCATAACATGCAAAATTTTAGTTGTGCGAAAACATGATAATGGTATAAAAGCTGATTGGCAGATCCAGGGGAGGGCCGTGGGGCTGGGATGGTCATGGAATCACCCCCAAGATCGTAGAACCACAGTAAAGTACACTGATTTTAATACAGTATAAGAAAATTTTCAACTTCAACAAAACACTCTTACTTTATCAATAGAGGAACACCGCCTCAATGCACCACCATCGGGGTGTGCCTTTGGCGGCAGTTTGGAGTTATATGGTTTGCGAAGCTGAACGGCTCCAAGTGGGACTGAGAAGAGACTTAGGCGAGACATTAAGCGACAATATGATGGCAGAAAAATTGGTCTTGTTCCCTAAAAAAACAACCTTTATGCCAAAATTTAAATGTATTTTCGTTTTATCTTTTATATTGTGCATTTATTATCAATTTTTTTTTCCAAAACTTGTTATCTTTAAATTGTGTTTATATAAGACCTCATTAATTGTACTTCTTCATTCATTTTTATCAATGTTATCCCCTTTTATTTTAACGCTTTGTTTTCAACATAGTAATCTTCTTATGTAGGTACCATAGAGGCTATAATTACACAAATGGTTAAAGAGTCCTAGTTAGTTATTAATGAATTGGAGACTATAGGTAATTGGAAGTATTTATCATGGGATTTAAATGAGTACAAAATTTAATCCAATACCAAATGTTCATGATGTTGGTCTATATTCTAATGTTTATTTATGTCTAATTTGGAATGAGGTACCAGATAAAGATCAAGTAGAATTCTTTTATCAGCTTATTGACATTAAAAAATAGTTGAATCTTTTATTCCCTTAGAATATTATTTGCCATTTTTATTTTAAGAACTTAGCCTCGGTTCGACTCATAAATGCTTTTTCACATAAAGTCAGTAAGAATATTTATTTGTTTTGTCCAATCGCACGCCTTTAATAATATATTTATTTTGAACATACCGTAAAATAAGCCATATAAACGTTTTATATTATTTCCTTTGGGGCAAATTGGAAGTAGAGTAAGAAGCCTAGTCTCCTAATATCACAATAATCTGACATAAAAGTCCCCTTTGAGGGATCTCTGAGGGTCATACAATAAAATCGAAACGATCTGATGTTGATACACATAAAATAAGATCCCACAATCCGACATTTTAAATCAGAAGATCTCAACCCCCAATCCCTGCTTCTATTCAAGTTCCTTCATAAAATCAATGCCCGTTCACCAACTTTAGTAAAAGCAAAAGACAGATGAAAGTATCTGAATAACATCCTTTCTGCATAAAAATAAGAGTGATGTAAAAGACTCCAAATTGATGAAATTGAGATATCATAACACATTGTAATTTCCACTTATCTATATATGAAATATATAGTAAGGGAAATTATTGCGATCGTGAAAAATTTCGACTATCGATTTTCAACAGAAATACAGGTTTTGGGGTCCACTGAGTCCAAATAACCAAGTGCTACGAAATGGTGTGTGTGTGTGTGTGTGTGAACAGACTAGCTCAAAAACTATAAACCTTACGAACCTGAAATTGGGTATTTGGTGTATGTATATGCCCGTGATGTGACAGCAAAAATGTCATCAAAATTAGTCAAACGGAGGGGGTACTTTATTTTTTTAATTATACCCTACCTATTAACTATTAACCTTACGGGAAAAGTGTAACAGTGAGCATATCCCTGATGATAATCAAATTTGATCAGATAAATTAATGAAATGTTGAAATAGGGACTACGTAAATATGTCTGACTAATGTAATTACAGATAATAAAAAATATGAAATGGTATTATTGATAATAAATTTGACATACAATGATGATTTCTTTAATATAGAAGGAGCAGGGATGACAAAGGATTTACTGAAGGATGTAGTATACACATAAAATTATGTATAAATATAGAACAAGTCATTCCATTGCAAGAGTCTGGGACCTATACAGAGCGCAATAACAATAATATCATTATTTCATAAAGTGACGTTGTCGACAATAATCCATACCTAACTTCCAATAAGAACAAGTTTCGTTACATCCCTGGCACCTGCAATGGTTTGAATAGTAAAACTGCGAAGCATGTCTGTGACATCTTTAAAGTGTCTAGTTACAAAAGTATTCAAGATAATCACTTGCTACTAATTAAATTAAATTGTCGATAGGTTTTACTTCATTTTCCAATTAATTTTTCTTTCTTTTTTCAGTTTTTCCGAGGTTCCTTAACATGTCACAATTGTAATATACCGATAAAGAAACGATGAATGGATCAAGTTACACCTGACTAGTGGAAAACCTGTCAATTAGTAAGATCAATGAAACGTAGTTATTTCCTAGTCCAATTATACATTTCCTAGAGTCGTCCCGACAACCATGCGCCGATAACGAGGGAGTACGTAGCCCTACAACCCTTACAGTAATGATGTGAAATGAAAGGCTATATCTAGGAATGGAGAAGAAAGAGTGAAAAAAAAAAAAGATTTTATGAAGACATGAAGAAGAGCATAAAGAGATAGAGGAGGTATCTTTAGGACGGAGGACAATATCTGATGGAGTTTCCGCTGGTTGGCTACCTACATCAATCTCCGGCCCGCCAAAACCCAACGGCCCCTCATTGTTCCCAATTTATGGCGCCCTCTCCGGAGTAGCTTTCCTTGTCGATATCCTTCTCTTATTTATTGCCAACATTTAAGTAACTTTTAGAGGAGGAAATTGCTAGGAAAAAAAGGGAACAATATATTGAGTAACTACCTACTTTTTTTCTTACGATAAATAATTGTTAATTTAATTACCGGTTTTAGCTGAAATGTCGATAGCTAATTTAATTATCGTATTTAGTTGATATATCGAATGTACTCGCTTTGAATATTACAATTAGCATGGCCCCTACACATTTTTTAGGTGGTGGGAGCTCTAATTGAGCAAAACCGACATATGACTGTGAAGCCGAATATTGCAAGTTCAAAACCCGGAGTCAGGGGACATTAAATAATACTCACCATTACTCCCGGCCCTCTCCCCTGGCCCGGGAAACCGTGTATAGCCTGAACGGCCAGGAAGTGGAGAAAAAAAAAGTTGGACTGTCTTAGAGCTCAGTGGATGAACATGTAATGCAACTAATAAGGGTAGGCAAGAAAACAAAGTTTGAATCTGTAAGCTTTTTATTTTGTTGTAGTTTGGTTATCCAAAATAAAAGGAAATAGCGATGCTAACGCGTTTAGAAAAAAAATCTTAATTTCTTCATCAAAAATGTCACTTAACATGTTCCTGCGCTAAGCTCTTCAATTATATGGTATGAAAATGGTTGGGTACTTGAGTATATGAAAATGGGGTGAAATAAAATAGAACTACTGCCACATGGCCAGTACATCACTGGCCTCTACTGCTCTGATGGAGACTTGAATCTCGGGTCGAAACGTCGGCACAACGTATTTTCACCGCACTCGATTTTCTACGGTCAACTATCAACCTTCATTACTCTTAAAATGTGGTTTTAGCTGACTTGATGGTCAAATCTGTTACAAGAGTTGAGAAACAGTAATTTAAAAAAAAAGCGTTATTAGTATCTTAATCTGTAACTTGGAACAAAAAAAGGCTATAGTCCAAAATATTGAAATTCTATGAACTGCACATAAGAAATCAAATCAAGAGTGCATAAATTATTTGTTTAAAGAACTTGGACGTTGTTGGAAGAACTTTGGAACGTTTTATGAAAGACATTGGTAATGATAAAATATGAGTATCTCTTAAAATAACGATCAATATTTATAAAAGCTCCAATATGCCTAATAGCAATTAAGAAATAAATTAATGTATCTTTAAAACTTATAAAAATTAAAAATGCATAACTAGTAATAGTAGGATATGATATCAGCAAGGTAATCAAGTTTTGAGGACTCAGTCTAATAATGACTTTGTGGAAAGACTAAGAAAAAAAAAATGAATAAAATTATTTTTTTTACTAAATGATGCATGAATGATGCCGTTTCAGAAAACAGTATCTGAACACAACTGCATGTCCTCTCGATCCCCCATATTCTGCAAGATATGCCTTCAAATACGAACAAAGCTCATACTCAGCCATATTAAAATACTTTTAAAAGAAAACCATTATACACTTGTTGATGAAGGAGAGGAGAGAATTTCATTTTTCGAAGAATTCCAATTTCTTCATGCCGGCCAAACGAGGTCCAGTAGAGAGGATCTCGACCCAGTTCTTGGTTCAATGGTTCCAAAAAAATTGGCAATTTCCATTTGCTGTTTTGATGTAAAGGGTCCATACCGTATGAAACAAGCTATCAAGCTAATCCTTTTATCAATCATTAAATATTTATTAAAGAGGAAATAAATAAATAAAATATGTCATTCATTAAATATATCAATATTCAGTGAGTAATTAAGATTCCTAGATCAATATTAGCATTATATACAGTCTAGCGTTTATTAATGTTACTAGCATTGCATCAGTATTCTTCTCGTTCATCCAGAATAACCAATGAATCCGTAAGTAACCTCAGAATTCTATCTAACTTATAATGGTTGCATTATTAGTATATCAGATACTAAAATACGGTACGAGTTTATCATAGTAGCAAAACTTTGAGTCTTGATAAGAAACTTTTTTCTTGCGTCATATATAGCCCACTTTTAGAATAATAAAATTATTGTTTTTTCTTTATTTATGATAATACAACTACAACATAAACATGTGGCAAATTGGTTTATAACACACACCAATGCAAGATTCCTCAAGCTCAAAAAAGCGATTTTTAGGAGGATCACTTTTTCTTTTACTTACCTGTATATGAAATATATAGTAAAGGAAAGTATTGCGATCGTAAAAAATTTCGACTTCCGGTTTTCAACGTAAATACACGTTTTGGGGTCCCCTGAGTCCAAATAACCAAGTCCCTTGAAATGGTGTGTGTGTGTGTCTGTCTGTGTCTGTGTCTGTGTTTCTGTGGGTGTGTGAACAGACTTGCTCAAAAACTATAAACCGTGCAAACCTGAAATTGGATATTTAGTGTATATATATTCCCGCCATGTGACAGCAAAAATTTCATCGAAATTGGTCAAACGGAGGGGGTACTTTATTTTATAACTGTTTATGTTTTTTTTCGATTTTCTCAAAAACGGCTCTAACGATTTTGATTAAACTGAGTATTTGAGGTATTAATATGCCTACGACATGACAACGAAAATTTCATCAAAATTTATCAACCGGAGGGGGCAATTTACTTAGTAAATTTAGTATCATTTTCACGTGTTTTTTTTATTTACTAAACTCTGATGTATATATAGGCCAAAGATGTGACAGCCAACAATTCATCAATATTGGTCAAACGGAGGAGGCACTTTATTTCATAACTTTTTTTCCAATTTTTACCTTTTTTCCGATTACTATCTCAAGAACGGCTTTAATGATTTTGATAAAATTCGACATGTTTAATGAAAATTAGGTGTTTTTTAAAATGAGGTAAGTTTTATCATTATCAAAATGTTGTGAGGGGGCTTAAATGGGCAAGGGGCCTTTTTTGTTTTCCTATAAACTACCTTTGTTTTATTTTATATGGAGAAATTAACTGCCTCTCGTAACGCCTAAAAATAAGAAATGGCTAAATATGAAATATGAAAAAAATCAAGTAAACATACATAGAGGAAAAAAAAAATATCCCGTCAACTCATAAAACACGTTGAGCCCACGTATGCGGAGTACGCCTTTAATGACAGACCATTCTTCATAATTAAAGCCGTTCTGTTCATTTAATGGAAATTATTTTTTTCGTGGTAACTAAATGAAGTTTTCAACAACTACATACCTAGAGAATTATAAAATCAGACGACTTGGAGTATTATGCTTGCATTGCCGAATTATCACAAGTAAAAACTTTTATTTAAAAGTTTATTAATTTTAAGTTTATTTAAAAGATTATAAATAAAAGTGTTTTTCATAGAGCAAATAAAAAAAAGAAAGAAATGAATGTGGAAAAATGAGTCACTTTGAGGGGTGGCATTTAACGAAACACATCAATTTCTAATCTAAGTAAGTTGGTAAGTGAAAGTTGGGTGTTGCGCGCACGCACCAGATTTTTGTATTAACAGATGGATTGTTGGCATATATACAAAAGTCTTGGGCCTTAAAAAATTACCTCGAATTCAAAACAAATTTTTTATTAGTAGATCGAATCGGACAGTTAGACAAATTTAAATATTCTTCGTATGCATCACTATACGTACTATCACTCTTTAACCCCATAGGAAAAATTCAATAACGAGGACAACACCGAATACTTCAGATTGCGATGTCGTGTCTGTTAATCGATTTGAACATTGGTTAGCTAAAGGTCTAAAAGCGGGGAAATGAGGAAAAATTGCCTAGTAATCTCCGCCCACCAAAACAATGCTGGACACGGAAAAAAATAATATCGACTCTGACTATGAATTTTCAAGATATCTATTCGAATCATCTTATTCAATTATTCCATCGTTGAAATAAATTGCAATTATTTTTAGGTAGGTAGAATAACCTTGGAAATGTCTTAAAGAGCGGAAACGTACCAGATTATAAATAACATTACTGATGTAAAGAAAAGGATATGTTTGCAAATTTGCAAGAATGGTTTTTCTTTGTTTTTTTTTTTTCTTTAACACAATTCTCTAATAAATTACCCTACACTACTATTATGAATATTAATTATTTCTTTGGAAAGTACTAACATAAGATGTATTTATTAGGTTTCATATATTACCGAGCATTTTTTTATAAATATATTTTGTGTACGTCCTTCATCTATTGGTTAAGGAAAACAAGCCGCCCTCCCCATAGAGCAGCCTTATTTCAATAATCCTAAAAAAAACAAAAAAAAAAAAAACAGGATTATTTCTGCTTATTTTTAACTGCAATGAAACAAAAGTATTAAAGAACAAACACCCCAATTCGCTTTCCTCTGCATATCCTGTCATGGAATATTTTGACTATAATTTATCGCAAAGGCAGTACAAGATCATTCTAAAAAGACTAACGTGGGAAATTTGTCTTTAAAAAATATACAATCCGCCTAAAAATGGGAAGAAGATGGGTTGCTGAATGACATATAGATCCAGGGCGATATTCCGACACATTCAAGTCTGCCATTTTTCACTTTTCCCGTTACCCAGATTTTCTCAATGCATAGCTTTTACCTTCCAGATCAATTCTAGAGGAGTCAAAGGATCTCCAA
The DNA here is from genome assembly GCA_911387785.2 of Aelia acuminata. Lineage (NCBI taxonomy): Eukaryota > Metazoa > Arthropoda > Insecta > Hemiptera > Pentatomidae > Aelia > Aelia acuminata. The sequence goes on from OU426978.1 coordinate 97,572,114, forward strand.
ACAAAGAACCATTGAAGAGACATTCATTAAATAATTTTCATATGCCATATGGTCATGGTCCAAATAATATAATTCAATTGAACAATCATATTTTTACTCACTCAGAAATTATAAAACATGCATAGATATTATCAGGTCTCTCGCATTCTACAATGTGTTTTAAATTATTACATTTTTTTTCTGGGTATTAACCATAAAACCCAAGGGAACGGATTTTCATGTAAAGAAAAAAGCCAAAGAAGGACATATATATTTAATTATATTTTGAGAAATATGTAAGAACAAATCTCATCAAGCTCATTAGAATATAAGTATATTCACATGTATCATTTATATAATGTATATTTATTGAATATATATATATATATATATATATGTTAATGTGAGAGACAGCATAATATTTAGTTAATCCTATTGCTAGAGATAAACAAGGCAATAATGTATATATAGAGGATTATGGGAATAATAAAGTCAGTCTATTCTTGATATTCGAACGTGTTATTTCTACTACTCCTTTCCTTTTTTTTTAAGTTTCGCTGCCGCGAGTGAATAACTGGTGCCGAAACCCGGGAACCCGAATTTTATTTAAGTAAACGAAAATTTTTTTTTTGTTGTTGTTTTCGGGTCTGCGTTTTCGCGGTGCGTTCAGAGCATACCAGCATAGTACATCGGTGAGAAATGTCAGAAGGAGTTTTGCGGCCAGCAGTACTAAATGTACCTGCAGAACTTAACATCCCGAATGTACCAGCAGAGATCCCACCGCTGCCGGCGGAGTCGTTAGCGTCAGCGCATGCAACCACGCTGGAATGGCTAAAAGTGTGGACGGCGACCTCTCAAGACCTAAGGAAAGCTATATCAGATCTGGAGAGGTTCGATGGAGGCATCGGCGAGCTTAATCACTTCCTTAAGGGAGGAGATAGAATTATGGCGAGAATAGAAGCGAAGGAGGCAGAGTGTCTAATAGATTCTGGGGATGCAAGGGCATTGAAAGCTGCACTGGTGTGCGGGTCAAGAGAAGTATCCTCAATTTAATACAGGCGGATGAAGAGACACCGTGGCTCATAGTCAAAGACAGACTGAAGAAAGCATTTGGTGGAGGCCGATGGACCCCTGAAGAAGATATCTTCCAGATGTTCAGGGAGAAGAAACAACCACACCAGTCGAGCGGACAATATGCGGGAGTTCTGTTAGCCCACTACAATAAAATAACTGAAAAGATGAGGGAGACAATGAGCGCGGGGGAGGTGGAAGCCAGGATGACCTTCCTGTCTTTGATTCTCAAAGTCCAGCTCGCGAAAGACACCGGAAGAAAAGAGGGCCTACCAAGAGACAAGACGTTCATAGAATGCGCTCAGGAGATGGTGGATGCAAGTGCAAGAGATATGGAAGCCCGGATCTGCGAAGAAGAGGAGACAGATTGGAGTAATGTAATCCGCAGGAGAGTGAGAAATCGCCCATCCACATGGAGAAGAAGGGAGACGGAAAGCGGAGGGCGAGAGAAACAGGCTACAGGAGAAAGAAGTCAAAGGAAGGAGAGGGGACAACGGAGAAGGGAAGAAAGAAGATGTCACGGGTGTGGCAGAACAGGGCATTTGGTGGCTCAATGTTCCAAAACGAGATGCTTTGAGTGTGGGACTGAAGGGCATATTGCCCGACAGTGTCCGTACATGAGTAGACGCAGAGAAAACTATCGTCCGGAACCCATGGAGGTGAATGCCCAAAGAGTTTGGAGGAGGAGGGGATCAAGAGTAGAATCTGGAGAAACCTCGTCAGCCTCGGAAACGGAAAGCGATGGAAGTGAACCAGGAAACGGAGATCGGGAGAGTACGAGCAGAAGGTGTAGTGCCAGAATTGGAGGACGTCGAGCGACGGCAGGAGAGAGGGCAAAGAGCAGAGAATGAGGAAAGTGCGAGTGGAGAGGCGCCCGCGCAGTAGTCAACAACATCAAAAGTGAGCGTGGCGGGTTGCCAATAATTAGAGTCGCGAGTGGTGTGAAGTGCCTAGTGGACACAGGGAGCTCCAACACGATATTGTGTCGCACTGCACTAGAAAAGCTGTATGAAGGAGAAAGGATACCCCAGCTGAAGGTATGTAATTGTAAATTAATTACTCTGGGTGGCCCCTGTGAGGTTGAGGGCGAGGCGGAAATAGGTGTAGGTAGGTGGGGAACCGAAGGTGGAAAGGTGAGGGTGCACATCGTGGGAAGCATGCCTAGGGAATATGGGGGAATTATAGGGTGCGATGTGTTGGAAAAAGTGGGAGCATCGATACGGAATAAAAGGGGACAATGGGGCATCCGGATAGGACGCAAGAAGTATTGTTGTAGGGGTTCGCGAGACGGGGATAAACTTAGAGTCGGAGTGATAACTCAATCGGAGGATTGGAGAGAGACGTTGAAAAGAGAGTACGCGGACGTTTTCTTTAACGAAGGGGAGACTTTGGGGGTTACCGGGAAAACCGTCCACGAAATTCTTTTGAAACAGGATAGAGTCACGTATGTGAAGGAGAGACGATACCCGCAGGCGCTCCGACAGCATATTAGGGAAGAGCTGGAAAATCTGAAAAGGCAGGGAATTATAGTGGACAGCACGTCCCCATATAACAGTCCTCTTTGGGCTGTGAAGAAAAAGCCGCTCGAAGGGGAAGGTCAAGAGAGATATAGGGTGGTAATTGACTTTAGGGAACTGAACGAAAACACGGTGGAAGAGAAATACCCAATACCGCGTTTCGAAGACATATTGGATAGATTAAGCGGAGCCACGGTTTTCACCACATTAGATCTTAAGGCGGGTTACCACCAGATAAGGATGCACTCGAGAGACCAGCACAAAACAGCGTTCACGTTTGAGCGAGGACACTACGAGTTCACTAGGATGCCGTTTGGCTTAAAAAACGCCCCTATAACATTCCAACGACTGATGGATGAGTTTCTACGGGGAATAGGTGAATCTTACTGCCAGATATACATGGATGACTTATTAGTCTTCAGTAAGGACGAGGCCCAACATCTGAAACATTTGAAAAGTGTCTTCGAACGATTGAGACAATTCGGATTGAAGCTGTCAAAGGAGAAATCAATATTCGGGCAAACCCAGATCAATTTTTTAGGCCACACAATATCGAAGAACGGGGTGAAACCGGGTGTGCGCAAGGTAGAGGCGATCCAAAAAATGGCTATACCGAGGGACGTTAAAGGCATTAGGAGACTGTTAGGGACATTTAACTATTATAGGCGGTTTGTCCCGGAAATGGCGGAGTATTTGGTTCCCTTGAATAACCTTCTGAAAAAGGGTCAAAAAGTAGTAGTCACCCCTGATATGGAAGACAGGATCAGAAAGTGTATGTTGCGGCTACAAGACGAACCAGTATTGGCATTTCCAGATTTCGCGAAACAATTCACCATCACGACAGACGCAAGCGAGTACGCTCTAGGGGCTGTATTATCGCAGGAGGGAGAAGGTGGAGATAGGCCCGTGGCATATGCTAGCAGGCGGCTCACGGACGCAGAAACAAGATATAGTGCCCTGGAGCGGGAATTACTGAGCATCGTGTGGGCAATAGATCATTTCCGACCGTATGTTTTCGGAAGGAAGTTTAAGGTACATACGGACCATCGGCCATTGCTGTGGGTGGGAAAGCTAAAGGAAACCTCTGCTAGAGTAACCAGGTGGAAAGAATTTTTGAGCCAGTATGACATAGAAGTAACGTACAAGCCCGGGAGGGAGAATATTGTGGCGGATTGGCTATCAAGGGCGATACAGGTCAATGCGATAAACGAGGAGAGGGGGGAACACTCCGGAGGCGTAAGACAATTCTTGCGGGACTGGACACCAGAGGGCGAAGGCGAGCAAAGGGTGCAGGAATCAGAGGGCGACGGAGAGTCACATGGAGAGGAAAGCTCAGGGGAAGAGAGGCCCATGCATATGGAAGTGACAGATGATATTATAAATAGAAAGGAGCGACAGATCATCTGGAAGACCAGGACATCGGGTCTTCTGAAAGTGGAATATGCTAAATATGAGGGATGCAACATCACCACCGTTTGGTCACAACCAGGAGCCAACGAGGATCAGATTTGCAGAGCTTTAAACGACGCCTCCAAACCCGGTAAAATTCATTATTTGTATGTAGGAAACGCCTCAATATGGGACAAGATTGACAGACTCTGGAGGGCCGAAAAGATCGGAATAGATAGGGTCTTCATCCGATGTCAGCGTATGGTAGAGACGGTAAGGGAAGTAGACCAACAGAAGGAGATCACACTCGCTTACCACCAGGGTAAAACGAATCATCGCGGGGTTAGCGAGACTCTACAGGCACTAAAACGGAAGTACTTCTGGTGGGGGATGAGAAAGACAATAGAGGATATAATTAAAGCTTGTTGTGTGTGCCAAACGACAAAGTACGATCGTCACCCCCTTAGAGTAACCCAAGAAGAAACACCTACACCTCGTGTACCCCTAGCGGACTTACAGATTGACACGTTCACGTGGAAGGGCTACAAATGGGTTACGGTGATCGATTTATTTAGCAAAGTGGCTATGGCCCATCCCATACGGGAAAGGTCGGCAGAAGCGGTGATCGGGGCGCTGCGAACCTGGTTTCAATTCTATGGAGTCCCGGACAGAATATCGTCAGATGGGGGGAGGGAATTTGACAACGGTGATATCAGGGCAGCGATGAAAGCAAATGATGTTATCTGGCATTTAAATACTCCAGGACATCCCAAAAGCAGAGGAGGGATAGAACGACTCCACAGTACCCTAGGTGACCATTTGAGAGTATACCACGTAGATAAGGGCCTCGAGCCAGAAGTCGCAATGCCGAAAGCAATAGCTGCGTACAATCACTCCATTCACTCGGCAACAGGATACGCGCCGTTTGAAGTATTGTTCGGGTTAAGGGAGCGGAAAAGAGACACGGGGAATACAGAAGTTGACGAGGAAATGTCTAGGAGGCTCATAAACAATAGGATGGAAATAACTAAGATCCAGGAGAAAGCGCGACAGAGGATAGAGAGGGAAAAAGGCAGGAGAGTGGCGCGAGAAAACATCAAAGTGCGGGATATGACCGGAGAAGTGAAAATAGGGACCGTGGTTTACCGGAAGATAGTCTCCAACAGGGGAAAGGAAGTACTTCGATATGAAGGGCCATTCAGAGTAATTGTCATTCGTGAGCATAATGTTGTTACTATCCAAAGCATCAAAGATCCTAGAAAGCGGAGGACAGTGCACTTAGAGCAATTAAAGCTTCCAGGTGGGGAGCCCGAACCAATACCTTAGTGCTGGAGTATCCTCGTCTCTTATGTATTAATTTTTGTTGCAAATTTTGTTTGTTATTGTTTTACTGTTTCTGTAACGTAAGTAATTTCGATAAGGAGTTTTTTTTTTTGTTTTTGTTGTTTTGTTTGTTTAAGGTAGGGCTATAGAGCCATGTACATGATGTAGATACTTAGTTCTAGGACTATATGATGTAGATATTTAGTTTTTGTTTCATTTTTCTATCTCCTCTAGCTAAAGTTTACGAAGGATGTTCGTAAACTGGCAGGGGGGTGTTAATGTGAGAGACAGCATAATATTTAGTTAATCCTATTGCTAGAGATAAACAAGGCAATAATGTATATATAGAGGATTATGGGAATAATAAAGTCAGTCTATTCTTGATATTCGAACGTGTTATTTCTACTCCTCCTTTCCTTTTTTTTTAAGTTTCGCTGCCGCGAGTGAATAACTTATATATATATATATATATATATATATCTGTATGTATAGAAATGAAAATCTTAAAATTTACAAAAAAATTAAAATATAAAATGAATACATATTAAATGATATATTTAATTTTCAAGTGAGAATCGTCAAATATCCGATCTGAAAATAGCTCTTGCAGATAACTTAAATCTGTTAGATTTTTGTAAATTTACAAAAAAATTAAAATATAAAATTAATACATATTAAATGATATATTTAATTTTCAAGTGAGAATTGTCAAATATCCGATCTGAAAATAGCTTTAGCATATAACTTAAAGTTCTTTTTTTTTTTTTTTTTTTTGTAATTTTATGTCGCAATTAAATAAAAAAGATAGACCGAATATTTAAAGATAATTATATTATAAATATGCAAAACAATGAAGTTATATTGAAACTAAATAGAAATTTGTAAAATAAAAATGAAATTAAACGATTAAAATGTCATAAACTATTTAATTGAGCTTTCTACTGAAGATTGCAAGCTCAAAAAAAAAAAAAAAAAGTATGTAAAACAGCTCGATCTGAATGTAATTACGATCTATGTTAATCATATATAAAATGCTTATACCAAAGTATTAAACGCTTTCATAAATTAAACAATAATTGGTATTGAATACAGCGCTTAAATAACTTTGAGGAAAAAGATTAGTTCCTGGTGATAAATTATCGATAACTGTGGGGGTCTAATTTAAGTTTATAATTAATTAAGAATTAGCAATGACAATAAAGGAATACGATGGCACAGCTTACGATCCAGTTAGAAATTTTCATCATTCACATAAAATTAAAAGAAAAACCTTATGTAAAGTTTTATCGCGTCTCATTGTAATATTATGTGTTGTTATCAAAGATACTTCAGTAGGACTGTGAATTAATTTTCAATTATCACCATAACTACTTTTATAAAAATATTTTTAAAACAGTAGTTAAGCCAGAAATATCTCGAACGAAAGATTTCAAAGCCTGGCCGGTTTTTTAGGTTTTCAAAATTTCTGACTTTTTCTGAACTCAAAAAAAATTATATTTGTATTTTTTCATTTTGGCCCCGATGAAGACCCTTATAAGTTGACCGAAGGTTTTTTCAGATTACTTAATCCGAATTAAACGTCTTAAGATGGTCAAGAATTCTATTTGGAATCATGGTAGGGTAAACAATGATTTGGAGTAATGGTAGGGTAGACAGTGATAAGACGACTGGTATTAAAATAAATCTACAAAACATTGGTAATTGTTGCTTAGTTGGACCGCGCGTAACATACACTGCAACATATTACTAGTGAGTCGCCTCTGCCGAGTTATTTGAGGGAATTGCCTTAATTCCTATATTTCTCCTTTAAAGATCAGAGCCTCTCGAGCCTGTACGATGTTAGGTACTCGTTAAAGATCACTATCCTAATTACACCTGGATAGGCAAAATTTAGGACTCCCACTATAGCATCGTCCGATTAGCCTTAGTGGCACAAAGTAATGTTAAAACAAACAAACAAAGATCAGAGCTTACGACTTTCTCCCGCTCTGCTCGCTCAAAAGGTATACAAAATCCCGAACAGGTCCTGCTCAGTCAAGATCAGGCCACAACAGATCGGCCGATTTTGCTATACAAACAAGTACTGTGTTACCCCATTATTTCATAAATTTTTATTGCTTATTATTACGTCAATAAATGGTTTTTTAAGGTTATTTTAAAATTCCTCAAGATTAGTAATTGAATTTTTAGTATGGTTAATTTAAGATGCCGTAATCAAATGTTATGAATGTAAGTCATTTAAAATAGTTTGTAACCGAAATGGCCAAGGTTAAAACCGGCTGGTTAAAAGTAAAGAAAAATATGTTGTGTCGAAAAGGTTACGTTTTATAAATAAGCTACATCCCTATCTTGGTCTGACCTTTGACCGAAAAATGAAATGGGGTCGAAGAATATCAATGACTAAAGAAGAATTTTTTGATGGATTCCACAGAATACTCTCCCATTAGTTCACGCCAGTAACCAATCAACCTGATATCAAACGAAGGAAAAAGAAAAAAAAAAGCTGATTTTAGTATCTCCTTGGCTACCTAAGAAATGGTAAAATCAAGGATTCCTGAAAGCATCGGCAATATCAGCAAAAACAACGAAAAATAAAAATTGCTGATTATTATATCTGTACATATCAGATTACAAAGGTGTTTGTATTAGGTATTGATAAATAAGAAAATAAAGTAAGTTTAATAACGAATAAAGTATTTAAAAAATCCGATTTAATCTCTATTCAATAATAATATTTATTTGATTCCAGTGAGTGAATATAGAACAACACAGAACTTTATCACCCGTATTTTCATTAATCAGTACTAGGTTGTTCTCAGTTGTTATTTAATACGCAAATAAACAAAACATTTCAATTTATTATTATTAAATCTTAGGGTCACCTGTGATATCCTATTATATGTTACCAAGGTAACTTACTAAACCAAAGGATGCAGCACATAAGCCGGCTAGTGTCCCTAGGATTTTAAATTGGAGTAAAAAAAATAAATTTAGAGCATACAAACAATTGTTTATGCCTTCCTGTCGGCGGTTCTGAGCCTCTGCGATTTCAGGTATTCGCTAAAGTTCCTTATCCCAATTATATCAGGATTTGCAAAATTTAGGATTCCCACCGTAGCTTAGTCTGATTAGCGATAGTAACATAAAATGATTTTAATAAATAAAACATAGCACATATGAAGTGAAAACGAAGCCCGTATCAAATACACATCACGGCTAATAGAATTATTTCAAGAGGGGCAAACAAAAGGTGAAAGATAACCCAACTGCACGAGATAATAATTGGATTTGCTGTAGAATAGATGACAACACAATGTGTGAGCCGGGTGTAGGATGTAAGCCTTTCTCGTGTACCGTTGTCGCTGAATAGGCGTCTCTTCAAGTTCCAAAACACTCTCCCAATGGATAATGGTTGAGTCCTTCTCTTCCAATTCATTATTTGCCCTTAACAACTATATTCCTTTTGTAGAAAAACAATATATAAACTAAGCAAGATTGTCCTTTATCATTTTATACATTCCCTTCTTTTTTTTTTCTTTTTAATCTTTGATATCTTTTAAAAAACTTATCTCAATATAAAATTTGCTATTTGTAAATAGCTAAGACATGAGCAAATATTGTGAGCTGCCTAGACAGTGTTCCATCACAAGCATAAAAGTTAACTTAGTTTCTCTCTTGGGATCGTCGTCGTGGTGGGCTGTACGTGCTGTTTCTGCATATTAAGTTTGTTATCAGTCAGTATGTATTATGTCGTTCCTCAGATAAAATGGTGCGTGAAATATTATCCGTAACGAATAAGTAAACTAGCTGCCAAAACCGGACTGGAACCCGGGACATTGAGCATAGTAGCACAATGCCTTACGCACAAAGTGACCCAGTTTAATTTTAATTTTTTTACTTTCACTTACCTACGAGTATATATGAGATATATAGTAAGGGGAAGTATTGCGATCGTGAAAAATTTCGAATAAACGTTTTGGGGTCCCCCGAGTCCAAATAACCAAGTCCCGCGAAATAGTCTGTGTCTGTGTGTGTGTGTGTGAACAGACTAGCTCAAAAAAACTATAAACCGTGCGAACTTGAAATTGTGTATTTAGTGTATGTATATGCCCGCGATGTGACAGCAAAAATTTCATCAAAATTGGTCAAAGGGTGGGGGTACTTTATTTAATAACTTTTGACGTTTTTTTTTTCGATTTTCTCAAAAACGGCTCTAACGATTTTGATTAAACTGAGTATTTGATGTGCTAATATGCCCGAGATATGACAGCGAAAATTTCATCAAAATTTATCAACCGGAGGGGGGACTTTACTTAATAAATTTTGTATCATTCGTACGTGTTTTTTTATTTACTCAAAAACTGTTTTAATGATTTTGATTAGTATTTGGTGTAAGTATATGCTGGCGATGTGACAGTCAAAATTTCATCAAAACTGTTGAACCTTTTTTTCCGATGTTTGCCTTTTTTTTCGATTATCTCAAAAACGGCTTTAACGATTTTCATCAAACACGTCATGTTTAATGAAAATTGGGTGTTTTTTAATATCAGCTAAGCTTTATCATTATTAAAATGTTCTGAGGTGGCTTAAATGGGGTAGGGGCCTTTTTTGATTCCTATAAATTACCTTTGTTTTTGTTTATATGGGGAAATTAACTGTCTCTCGTTACGCCTAAAAATAAGAAATGGCTAAATGTAAGATATGATAAAATCAAGAAAATGTATAGAGGAGAAAAAAAGAAAAATATTCAGTTAACTCATAAAACACGTTGAGCCCACGCATGCTGCAAAGGCGTAGTACTCTTTTAATGACAGACCATTGTTCATAATTAAAACCGTTCTTTTCATTTAATGGAAATTATTTGTTTCATGGTAACTAAATGAAATTTTCAACAGGTACATAGAGAATTATAAAAGCAGACGACTTGGAGTATTACGCTTGCATTACCCAATTATCACAAGCAAAAAATTTTACTTAATAATAAAAGAAATTAGTTTTTTTATAGAGCAAATGAAAACAAAAATAAGAATGTGTGACTTTGAGAAGTGGCAATTAACAAAACGCATTAATTTCTAATCTAAGGAAGTTGGTAAGTGAAAGTTGTGTGTAGCGCGCACGCACCAGATTTTTTATTTTTTAAAAAAGATATAACTTCTGCCATTTTTTAAAATTTGGTTTGATTTTAAATAAGCACATATGCTGGAAGTATGTAATAATTTGAAAAATAAATTTAAATTTCTTTGTAACATAATTTAAATTATATTCATATACATATGTATCACATTACAATGCCACTAAATAATAGAGGTTGTGATTTTTTTTTTAATAGAGCTCTCTATTCGGTACAGGTTTTTAATTATTTATTATCTTAATTTAATTGAGTTATAAAGCAACGAAGGCTAAGTGGGTGATAGAATTGAAATGCTGATTGGAATCTGTTCCCTTCAACATGTTGATGGTAAGTAGTTTAGCTAGTGTCGTGGTTGTCTACCAAGCAGTAGAAAGCTTGCAAAATATTTCTCTCTATAAATGTTGTATACAATAGAGAGATAGAGCGCAGATATAGAGTACCAATCTCCTGTCCACTTAACGATGGACCAACCCCCATTTCACAATTAAATAAATGTTTATTAACTGTGTTAGAGTAGAATTCCGCATGATAATTATCATGGATTTTACTACCAGATAAGAGTATTAACCGGTTTATGCGATTTTTTACACGCTTCTCTTTAACACAGTTTTTATTTTAATCTCATTACTGCTATTATATTTTACTTCGATATGTTCACCTATCAAATGAGTAGCACTTTGACTCCCATATTTCGCATCTAACTAGATGGCACTAAGACCACTTTTCTTCTTAGGTCCACATATATTATTTGCCCCCTTAAAAATATATTATTATAATTATATCTCATTATCAAATATTATAGATTCATTATTTTTATTACATACAGAGACTGTATAAAGGATAATTGTTGAATGCATCTCAAACAATATTTTTTTTTTTATTTGTATTTAATATTTGTTAAACTTCTTGGGTTTAAAGGTTTTTAACAGCAATAGCGGATTTATACCACTCATGAAATTACCTGTTCGGCGGTGCTATAGGATTAGTATAAGGCTGAAACGCCACTCGTTAAGGGTCGATACAATGTCATAATAATTGTGGCACCTCCAATTAATAAGGTGGAAGAGATTACGAACCAGGGTGGAATACAAATTATACGGCGGAGCACGCAGCCTGGGCCACTGCTCTCTATATTATTGACATCACAATTATAGCGAGTCACAATTCCTCACTATTCGTTGATTACTATGGCTACGAATCAACAAATGGTCATACCATGTTTATAATAGCTGGTCATCAGTCCACGTCTCAGAGAACCCGTCCACGATATTCCAGTTCAATATTTTACCTTGACGTTTGGCTTAACACGGTCGCGATATCTTTTGTATTTATGTAAATTTATGTATACTTATATTGCTGACTTCTTTCAACAACTTCATATCTCAACAAAGATGATTTTTCAGCAGAGTGAAATTATAGTTTAAAGTAGAATAAAATTTGTTGACAATAGATATTTATCTCCAATTTGTTTTTTTAGTATGTTGCAGATTGTTTTAGATAAGAACTTCCTTTTCTATTTTTTCTCCGCTCGAAGAAGATATGAACTTTTTCAATTTTAAAGAGTTACTTGTAATTTTTGACACCTTTTTCAATTCATAGATTTTGCCATAATTGACTAAAAAATTTGACGAACCTACAACGTTATACAAGTTCTCTAGCGCTTCAGAAAATAATTGTAGGTAAAAATAGCAATTTTTTGAGATATGGCGTTTATTTATTTACAGCCCTACCTCGCCTAATGGCCATATGGGTTTCGGCAAAAGTAGTACCAATCTGTAACGCTTAGTGCCGCTGATGCCATTTCTCTCTTCTATCTTCTTGCAGATACCTCCTAAGGCCGTACTTCATCTTCCGTGTTCCTGGTGCCTGCCAACGTCTTCTTCCTTGGGTTCACTATGCTAAAGTGGATTGGCCCCACAGGGGTTTTCAACTCATTATTGGATATTTCGAACCGCGGAAAATTTTCCGTAAGAGTGTATATCACTGCCGTGCTTATCAGTGTGGCCCTTAAAGCATCAAACGCAGTGCAGGACGTGATCACGTATTCTACAGTTTCTGGATCACCAGACATTGGGCATAGAGGTTCGAAATCCTCCATGCCCAGTAAGGAGTTGGATAACCCAATAATCCGGGAGGACCCACTTAGCGGATATCCTAGATTGGACACAGGGGAAATATTTTCCCAGTTTACCCAGTTTGGGATTGTTGCCAACCGCAAGCTCCACGCCTCAATCATGTCCTCCCGGATTATCTTTTTTCTACTTATTTGCCTCACTCTTAATCCTCGACTGAAGATAAAAAATAATAATAATAAAAAAAGGAAAATTCGTTAGCATACCAATATCAGAGTTGGGCGGAAGTTAACTATTTCCAGTAGTTAACTACATTTTTAACTACTAACTACAAGTTAAGTGTTTGCACGGAGCAACTACTAACTAGTAGTTGGTAGTTAGAAATGTACAACTACTTTTTTCAACTACAGTAAAAGTAGTTAGAATTTTGAACTACCAACTACTAGTTAGAAGAAGTAGTTAAAATGTTTAACTACCAACTAATAGTATGGTAACTACTAGTATGGTAGTAATAGAATGGATGGCGTGAGGGGGGGGGGCATGACAGCCAGTCCAGGACTGCTTGTTGGAACAAGCGCACTAGAAAATATTTTGACTTTCGATTTCGTTCACATGGAGGTCCAATATTTTGTTATTGGGGCCGGTGTTTTTGAAAAAAATATCCATTTTGTATTTTAGTGGGGGGGGGGGCGCATTGGAAAATAGTTAGATTTTTCGATTTCATTCACACGGGGATCCAATTTTATGTTATCGGGACAGCGTTTTTGATAAAAATATTTATTTTGTATTTTAGTGGGAGGGGGGGGGGGGGCGCATTGGAAAATAGTTAGATTTTCCGATTTCTTTCACACGGGGGTCCAATTTTATGTTATCGGGGACAGTGTTTTTGATAAAAATATTCATTTCGTATTTTAGTGGCGAGGGGGGGGGGGCGCACTAGAAAATAGTTTGAATTTCGTTTTTCTTTTACACGCGGGTCCAATTTTATGTTATCAAGGATGGGTTTTTGGAAAGAATATTCACTTATAGTATTTTAGTGGTGGGTGGGGGGGCGCATTGGGAAATAGTTAGATTTTCCGATTTCTTTAACACGCGGGTCCAATATTATGTCATCGGGGACGTTGCTTTTGAAAATTTTATTCTTCTTGTATTTCAATAGCGGGGAGAGGGGGGAGCGCACTTAAAAAAAGTTAGATTTTCCGATTTCTTTCACACGTGGGTCCAATTTTATGTTATCGGGGACAGCGTTTTTTATAAAAATATTCATTTTGTATTTTAGTGGCGAGGGGGGGAGGCGCACTAGAAAATAGTTTGAATTTCGTTTTTCTTTTACATGCGGGTCCAATTTTATGTTGTCGGGGACGGTGTTTTTGAAAAAAATATTCATTTTCTATTTTAGTGGCGAGGAGGGGGCACATAAAAATGTAAAAAAAGTTCGGAGTTTTTTCACACAGGAGTCTAATATTATCGAGGACTGTTTTCTTCAAAACAAATTTTCATATCGTATTTTAGTGGCGGGGGGGGGGCGCACTGATATTGATAACCATTACCTTTTCGGATTTTTTTCACGTCAGGGTCTTATATAATGCTATCTAGGACAGTTTATACGAAAATAATATTTATTTTGAATGTGATCTAATCATACTTTTTATGTTTCTTTTTTATATTTTGTATGAGTGTTTATCTTTAATTATGGGGTCATATCATTTTGTTTTTTGTTCCTCCCTTTCCTCGCCTTTTTTTTAGGCTATACGGGGTTTCCCGGGCCAGGGGAGTGGAGGATTGATGCCAAGTATTATTAAATTTTTCCTGGCTCCGACCGCTATCTTCGGGTTATCAATCATACGTTACCATGAGCAACGCGTATTTTGTAACGCGTTTGCCCACTCGGCTATCCTATAATTGTTTGCTAAAATAATATGATTTAAATATTACCAGGGTTTATTTGGGAATTATTTTTCATTTACCATTTTAAACATTAAATTATAACATAAGATCACATTTAAAATAAACATTATTTTCGTATAAACTGTCCTAGATAACATAATATTAGACCCTGATGTAAAAAAAAATCCGAAAAGGTATTCCTTATCGATATTAGGCGCCCTCCCCCCCGCCACTAAAATACAATATGAAAATTTGTTTTGAAGAACACCGTCCTCGATAACATACTATTAGACCCCTGTGTGAAAAAACTCTGAAAATCTAACTTTTTTTAAGTGCGCTCCCCCCTCTCCCCGCTATTGAAATACAAAAAGAATAATATTTTCAAAAGCAACGTCCCCGATAACATAATATTGGACCCCCGTGTTAAAGAAATCGGAAAATCTAACTATTTCCCAATGCGCCCCCCCCCCCCCCACCCACCACTAAAATACTATAAGTGAATATTGTTTTCAAAAACCCCGTCCTTGATAACATAATATTGGATCCCTTAGTGAAAGAAAAACGAAATTCCCAACCATTTTTTAGTGCGCCCCCCCCCCCCTCACCACTAAAATACAAAATGAATATTTTGTTTCAAAACGATAGTCCCCGATAACATACAATTGGAGCTCCTTGTGAAAGAAAAACAAAATTCAAACTATTTTCTTGTGCGCCACCCCCTCCTCCTATAAAATACAAAATGAATATTTTTTCAAAAACAATATCCCCGATAAATTAGTAATGGACCCCCGTTGGATAAAAATCCGAAAATGTTACTATTTTCAATATTAAAGAGCCCCCCCCCCCATTCACTAAAACTTTAAAATAAATATTAATGCTAATGGATACCTGGTCATGGTATAATATGCTTAGGTAATGGGGTACACCGGGCAAACATGAAGGAGTGGTTGAATTTGTAATAGAAAAGTTGCATTCGACTTGGAAATGCTATGTAAACATTTTTTTATGAAGTTCTCTTGCCGCTCTCCCTTTTCCAAATAGATTGCAGTACTTCAAAAAAGCAGGCTCACTAATATTCCGAAACTAATAATATTTCGATAGTCATCGCATTTGGATAGTATTTAGTAGTTAAATAATTGTAACTACCAACTACATTTTGTAGTTAGTAGTTAATATATTCTAACTACTTTTTCTAACTTGTAGTTGGTAATTGGAAAAATTTAACTACTAACTATTAGTTAAAAAATGTAGTTGCCAGCTGTTAACTACTAAATACAAACTGTAGTTAGTAATTGTAACTACAATCAAACCAAAGTAGTTGTAGTTAGAAGTTAGTAGTTGTAACTAAATTTTGCCCAACTCTGACCAATATTACGACGCTCAAGTCTGTACGTCCAAAAGGTCTATTATGGTCATGGAATGAGCCTCATGTAGTCCCTAGTTTTTAGCTTGGTGAGGATACCAAGAAATGTGTCCTTAGGAGCGGACCAGTTCAAAAGGGACGAGTGGAAATATATGATTGAATATAGTAGGATAAGATTTTGTAGATTTCAGTGGATATGATTTAATAGGAATCCTTTGAAATGAGGCGAAAGCCCTGTTTTGACACTATTTTTCTTGGTTCATTATGTGTGATTGATGCGTTTTGAATGCAAATAAGAGATAAAGGGAGTTTGTACAACAGTCGAGGATGCATAATAAGACAAATGCCTTGAAAAAGATTCACGTGCATAACCTACATTCTGCCCTACATTACAGACAAGAGGAAGCATTGCTGGATCGTGGAGTGGGCTATTGGAAGTACATGTGAGCTGATATTAGGTGTCTTAAGCTAACGAATTTCTCGAAACGAATTCTCACTTGCGGATTAAATACAGTAATCGGAATGAAGGAGGTTATTGCTATTAGAATAAGGCAAGATCTATTACCTTAATATTATTCGATATTTATCGGCAATTGTACTATAAATACTGATAAATTTTAAATCGTTTATATTTAGCACACGTGTGATCATACATTATGTATTTAAAGTTATTTGTAACCCCGGAAAGCCGAAGTAGGAGTATATATGTTAATTGGTGCCTTGCCCGACTTCAGGCGAATACTAATGTCTGTTTCCGTTAAAGGAGGGAATTATAATGCAACAACAAAACATCAAAATTCATGCAGCCATCGAATTTGGCGATCGAATGTGTTAACTTTTAAACATATTATGATTGTAAAGGAGCACATAATCCCAATTTCGTTGTGTCCCTTCCAGCCTCTAAGTGGTTATTAGAGTTCTCTCGTTATCTTTGTTATCAGACAAAACATCTTTCCTTACGGCGGGTGGTTAACTCTTAATAGCGAAGAGGAAAATTGAAGTCGACTATACTTCGAAACCACAACAAATGTTTTTGAATGAAAGAGAAACTTTGTAATAACGTAAACCCGATTTGGGAGCAAACGTTCTGGGATGCAAAAGAAACAAATTGGAATTTAATTATGAAACTCATAAGAGCTTATATAAGTTTCTCCTTCGCAAACATAATTGTGAAATTTCAAGTAATTTTATATTTCTTCATAATGACCGTGTAGGTAGGTTTTAAACCTAAAGAGTCGATATATGAGTTTTGTTGTGTGGAATGATAAAATGATGATGATTGCATTAAGTGAATTCAAGTGCACAAGAAAAGTTGGTGTATTAATTTTTTTTTTTAATCAAAGCAAAATAATTCATTAGGCCTCCTTAGAATCCCTTAAATGCGGATTTTTATAGAAATAAAAAAAAAATAAATGGTTTACCGGATAATTGTTTTCTCACCTTTCATAAATTCTTCCATAACCCCTCCGCATTATCTTCAAATTCAGTTAGTATATATGTTCAAAAACACATAAATACACTTATATTAAAATTATTATTTTACTTTTGTAAACTGAAAGGTAACTTAAATAAATTAAGAAGCATTAAATAAGGTTGTTATTCCTATTGGTTCTTGACGAAAGAAAGATGCATTTTTCGTATACAATATACACTATAAAAAAAAAAAAAAAAAAATATTTATTTTAGGAAAGTAAACAGGTAATATTCGTTTTTAGTCCCTCGTAGGCGATATTTTTTTTTATATCAATCGTAAAACAGACAATTCGTAACTAAAATTTAAAGCTCCTGAAATTCCGTATTGCAAAAGAACTGTTTATGGCCGTCAAATATATACGTATTTTGATACTTATTAAGTGCATGGATTATGGATTAAAGAAAAAAATCCGATATTTAAAATACTAATTTAATCAAATATTAGCAAAAATGCATCTTTAGTTGATAGTATTTACGTTGACCATGTCCGGAATGCTCTTGCATGCCGTAAATGAGACTCGTGAATTTAATTTGATAATTATGAATTTTTTTTTCTCTTTTTATGGCAATAAAAAGTATTATTGATTGATTACCGGGGATTAATCTTAAGCGGTTCGATAAACAATTTAGAAAGTAGTCAGAGAAAACCAGGAAATGGGTAGAAAAACTGAGTGGTTGTATAAACAGGTTATTTATGAAATTGCCGAAACATGTCATTTTTCCTGACAAGTGTTGACGCCGGGAGAGCCTAGAGCTAATCGACAAACATGAAGAACACTTGAATCAAAGCTCCGTCGGAAAATTGGCTTTCCAGTCCTTACGGCGAGATTATGCTGCGAGGAAAGTCTAAACCCCTTTATAGCTCTGTCATGCTCCCAGAGCTCGGGAAACTCCTCCGACCGTAAAAGAAAACCATAAATTTGAAGAAAATGGTATTTTTCGACGGGAACACTGGGCCCTGAATACACTTGAAAATAAAGGATCTCTAGCTTTCGAATAGGTCGTTTCCACACAGACCGGGTTATAAACCTCTTTTGTGCAGTAATGACCGCTATAAAATTGACTTATGATTGCATTTAAAGTTTGCAGTTTTCGAGCAGAAGAGACCATATTCCGTCCATCTTACGATGTAACATGGGTCAGATCACATATTTCATGAATTCGAAGTAATTAAAACCAGAGAGGGTATCGAAGCGAAACAAAATTAATGAAAATAATATATAAACATAAATTTTTTTACTACAGATTATCAGCGTATTTGTATATTTTTAAAAAGATATTTATGTGCATGAGGCTTATAAATAACAATTGCATAATTTTAATAAGAAAAAAAAGCCTGTTTTTTATGAAAGACAAGCTCGCACAATTAACACACACCCACTGCATGGAAGAGCTTGTAGGGTTTTATATTCAGATTTAATATTATTATAATATAATGGATCGTTTCTAATACATATTATTCAAACTATCTTTTTTTTTAAACTGAGCTGCTCTGTAGTGCGGCCTTAGAAAGGAAGATTGCCCATAGAGAAGCAGGGCAGTGTTCACTTCACCGAAGACAAGAATCATAGAACATACTTGTAAGCTACCTTCCCCTGCCCTGTTCTGCTTTTCATCGCCTTTGTCTCAATGTCCTTATGAAATGCCCAACCTTATGAATGTTTAATGATAGCAATTAATAAAAATTATTAACCTCTAAAAATAAGGTATATCTCGATTGTATACAGATACTACGAAATAGGCAGAGCTCTTCGTGACCTCGGTTTTTATTTATTTATGTTTTTTCTTCAACTTATAGATTCTTATTAAATGTTCAAAAACATATTCGGAGTGATCAGGTGGATTTACTTGAAATTCTATCAGCATTAATGAAATCATGACTTAACTTTTTATTTCTTCAGTTTTTCGGTTTAACTATCTTTTAATTAAGCTGATTTTCTAGTATATATATATGAATAAAAATTACATGCATTTATTTAGGATACATGTTTGTTTAGCTGAATATCCATATGTGTTTTATGACAATAGGAATGTTATATTGTTACATGTTATTCCCTAATTATGTTATTCACAATGTTAATAGTGAATAATTTAACACGCATATTATATATAACATGTAAATATATTATTCAAAATAAAGTTATAAGATTGGAAGAGCTAGAATCGGGGGTGGGGGGGCATATTATATTATGAATCATGCTTAATATATGAGTCATCTCTGCTAATATTTTATGTTGGATTTGTTACTAATGGGCCCAACGAAGATGATATATAATGGATTTGTTCAGTAATTCAACGAGAAATGTTGAAATTTACACGAGAATAGAAATGATAAATCGTTGAATTTAGTCACATTTCTGAGGCCTTTGGTTGAGTTAAACACGGCAGTCGATCAACTTCTAAATAATTATTAATATTTTATAGTTAGTAATAATCAACTTCAAAATAACATTTATAGAATAATAATTAAAATAATCCCACACTTAATTAGGGTGTGCTACCAATTATACAATATACAGGTTTAAATTCAGGGTAAATGAATAATAGATGAAATATGTATTTATGTATAAGTTTAAATAAATAACTGTGTTAAAAATCAGTGTCTATATTCGATAAAATTAGATAACCCGGTAAAACAAAAAATAATTATCTTTCCTCAAATAAAACCTATCAATGATAAAATATATGTGAAATAAAATTACAATTAAGTACTAGCTATTGTAAAACCCATGAACGGTTTTTTTTTTCGAATTTCTTCAAGATCGAAAAAAAATGTAAAAAGATTATAATTATCTCCATCTACTCCATGTTTCCAATGTTTTAACAATTATTCAGCTATTCGCGGTGGAGACAAATCTGTCACATCAAAGTTCATAAAAATGGGTCTAGCTTTCCTTGATTGTTAAAGGGTATCACAAATCAGACTTTTAAAAATACAATAGATTATATATTACCAAAAAAGGAAACGTACAACAAATGTTAGAACGGATATTGAAAGTCAAAGAACTTATTGTGATTTTATAATAAAAAAAATATATATGTATATATAAATGTATATATCTTTCAAATGCAAATGAAAATATAGCCCTTATCTTCCAAGGTCTACTTAAATATTGAAATAATTAATAGGGCATCTCAAAAAAATAATAATCGTAATCAATAAGGTAACCAAAATAATATGAAATCCCGGCCTTCATGGGACGCTCAGCAGAATCATCAAAATCGTAATGTTACGAGCGATTTATTTTTCTTATTTTTATAATAATAATATTTGTTTTAATCTACGCATGATTTCTTTTTTAAATATTTAGTGGGAATCTAATAATTGGTAAAGAGTAACGAATTAGCTCTCCTGGCCAACAGTGCCTACTCTTGATAACTGTTAAAAGAAATTAATATACTTTTAATTCTATTTGACCAATGGAAAACTATTGAATCAAATTTAGTTGGCAACAGATATAAAGTTAGTAACTAACAAGCTCCTCCTTATACACACATATTTTAACGTGAAACAAAACAGAACACGAAACATATGATTTTAAATACAAGTCGTAGATGTGTTGTTGAAACAGTTGGAACAAACTGTTCTAGTACATGGTTGTGAATACAATGTTCAAATACCATCCATATTGGCCTAGAATCATTAAGGAAGTTCTTCTTCAGACTAAATATAAGGAGCGATGGACTGGAGAGTTATTCTTGCTCTGAAGCTATAGTCATATGGTTAATTTTGCGTTACTATAGCGTAGTTATAGTATTTATAATAATATTAATTTTGCGTAGTTACATAGTTATAATTATATGTAACCTGTTTAATTATTTGTGTTTTAATAGTTTGTGTGGCATTATAAAATCTTATTTTAATTCTATAAAAATTGTTTAACACACGTTAGTGTTACAATATCCTTATCACATTTATGAGTAAATTCCTTTGAATAAAAGGTCTTTGACCTCTCTTAGGTCCTTTGACCTAAAAACGAGTTTCTAAATTTATTAAAATCGGATAAACCTTTATAAAGTTAATAACCAAGGCTCTTCCAATTATCTGTAATATTAATAATATTGAAGTCTTTCAGTAGACAGAATGACTAGCTCCAATTTCAACATTTTTCATTGGAGCACTTTTAATAATATTTCTCTATTTAAAAAAATCGTACGTTTTTATTTTGGAAGTCTATGAGAGAATTATTAAAACAATGCAGTTTACAAAAATATACATAAAAAATAAAAAAAGGTACAAATTTTCTAAAGTAGAACAAAAGTTATAGTGCTTTTCTATGTTTAAATTGGAGTTCTGTCAAATGAAAGGCTCATTTATAAACACTGACTCTCCTTATGCTTCTATTTGACATATGAACTACAAGTGTTTCAAAATACGTTTAAATCGCATGAACCCTTAAAAAGTTAGTAATTAAACCAACTCCATGAACAATCCTTAACAACATTTATGAGGAATTAATCATATACCCATATATTACCCGAAAATAAAAATTGTATTGAAATTAAAGAAACCGGTATAAAAGTTAATATCATCTCTCTAATAAACTAACTGTAATAATGTTAACGAGAAATTAATCTCGTTTAATCTGTAATTAATTATTCTTATTAAAAGTCAGATACGACCAATGAACGACAGTTTCTAATTTCGTTGAAATTGGATAATCCAGTAATGGAATGGAAGCCAAAAACTTATAGAAGTTAATGTAAATTGGTAAACACATTTCAATGAACGACACATGTTTTGGAACAGCAAAATTGCATTGCAGATGCGTTTGATGATGAATCAAAATAATGAACGGTAAATCGTAAGCAATGGAATGAAAAGAAGAGGAGTGGGTGGTAATAAAATTTTTTTTTCAGAGGAGAAACAATGGTTTTTTTCACAACAAAATAAAATTAACTGGAATCCTTCAGATTCAGAACGTTATGGAGGAAAATTTAATGATGGAAGTTTAAGTATCGATAAAACGATATTAATTTATAAAGAATTAAAAAATGCACAATACACCTAAAATATGATATTCTGCAGAATTAATCCGTGAGCTAAAGGCTAATAAACTGCGCCTATCTTGGTTGCAATTATGTTACCAAACCTATAAAGGGAAGTTTCTAATCCCATCTACTGTATCAATTCATTTAACCGAACTGAGGGGTAGGGTAGGGAGAAAGACAAGAAGCCTACCAGATAGCGCAAGTTGTAACAAGATGATTACAGCCGTTCACTAAACAGGGCGTTCTTGCTACTTGCCAACAGTCGTTCATTATGTCTGCTCCGTTAGAGGCCAAGATGGTAGGTACCCTCTCGTTAGTCGGTTGATGCCGAGCGCAGCTAGGTTAGCTCCACAATTTTATTTTTCTTACGACATGGTTAGGGTTGCTCCGCCCTCGAAATTCACCTCGTCTGATGAACTGGTTCCCTAGAGGCGAAGAAAGAGAAATTCCATTTTCAGCCTAAACGAGGAAAATTGCTTCATTCCTTCCTCGCCGTTCAATTCGGCTTCGAAACAAATTTCTGAACTCCAAGCTAAATTTATATTCATAAAAGATAAAGTTATATTTTGAATTCATTTCCTCATTTAGAAAGAGGAGGAGGAGGTTTGGGTTTTGGTCAGTGAGTAATATCACTAATATGTAGGTAATATCACTAATATTTAGAAAGGCATAACGCATTAACATTTTCCAGCTGCACCATTACTATTTCCACACTACTTCCTACGGTCAACTAATCTTCAGCAATTAATTATTTATGATTAATCAGCATTCGAAGACAAGGGACCTCGTGACGTTTTTCCCACTTTGACTAAATCAAAGTTAAAGATTGAAAACATATTTTATGCTGAGTTGGAGATTTGATTTAAAAGGATATAGGATTAATTATTCGCCGAATAGGGCGTACATCCCGAGTGTCGGTTCTTATCCGCACCACTTCTAGGTCTACCACATAGTTGAGTTGGATTTGGTTCACGCTGCAGATGTTACAAAGATTTTAGTTATTACGAGACCGATTTTCGGAGCAAATACTCCTTTTACGAATACAGATTTTCTCGAAGAGATTTACCAAGGTACCAAGTTCTGTGATTTGAAAGATTAATTAAACCTTTCTTCCTGTTATTAAAAATCTATCCTGTGTTGACTTCTCCAATCAGCATCATTGGGGTTCGCAAGATTTTCTGACCTCTGAACTCCGTTTCTTGGGACATAACAGTAATACACGAAGTCTGCCTCTCAGAGGAATAGTTATTAATTTTCCTGCTAACAGCAGTACATCAGTAGAATTGAAGAAGCTTTTCCAGAGAGGCATACTGCATAATATGTTAAAATGATTATTTAAAAATTTTTTTTTAAAGAGATTACCAAAATAAAAGACAAATAACACTGGGAACACATTTTAAAATAATAGCTGTTTGTTAATTTGGTGATTGATTTTAAAAGGAGACGAGCCCGCTTTGAAATATTCATGAAACAATAACCAGCCTCAAAACAGTGCAGCCAAAGCATATTGCATTCATTAGAGCAGCACTTGGGAAGGGAATAAATGAACGAAATTATGATGCAGTTTATGATCGGCTTAATTTATAGGTTTGGGATTGGATTCCTTGATCAATAAAATAAATAAAAAATATTTTAATTAAAAATGTAATCAATATAATAAATTAAAAAACACGAACAAACAATTGCAACATCTTCTAATCACACGCTGATGACCTTTGAAATAGACTTAATAGTAAATAACAAATGTAGGTACTAGATTTGATCGTGACATATTTTACTCTGAAATAGACATAATAAAGTAAAGAATGCCTCAATAATTTATTAAATTTAATTACTTATCATATACATACATTTTACATTAGCACGGAGACTGGGTTAATAGAAGTAGTTTAATAACAAGGAATTATTAGAATTTTACCGAAGGTGTTTAAAAAGATTGTAGCAAAGGGAGTAGTTAGATTGATAAGGACAACAGAGTTCGATTATTTCAGATCTGTTATACAATTTCAAGGTAAAAAAATCTGGTGCGTGCTCGCAACACACAACTTTCACTTACCAACTTACATAGATTAGAAATTAATGCGTTTTGTTAATTACCACTTCTCAAATGAACAGAACGGCTTTAATTATGAACAATGGTTTAAGATGGTTAATGGTTTAAATTTTAAGAAAGCTATAAATCGGAAAAAAAGTTATGAAATAAAATGCCCCTTCCGTCTGACCAATTTTGATGAAATGTTGGCTGTCACATCTTTGGCATATACATACATCAAATACCCAGTTTGATCAAAATCGTTAAAACCTTTTCGAGTATATAAAAAAAACACGTGCAAATGATAAAAAATTAGATCAAATACTCAGTTTAATCAAAATCGTTAGAGCCGTTTTTGAGAAAATCGAAAAAACTTAAAAAGTTATGAAATAAAGTACCCCCTCCCTTTGAGCAATTTTGATGAAATTTTTGCTATCACATTCCGGGCATATACATACGCTAAATACCCAATTTCATGTTCGCACGGTTTATAGTTTTTCAGCTAGTCTGTTCACACACACACACACACACACACACACACACACACACACACACACACACACACACACACACACACACACACACACACACACACACACACACACACACACACACACACACACACACACACACACACACACACACACACACACACACACACACACACACACACACACACAAACACACACACACACACACACACACACACACACACACACACACGCACAAACACACACACACACACACACACACACACACACACACACACACACACACACAGACCATTTCGCGGGACTTGGTCATTTGGACTCAGGGGACCCCAAAACGTGTATTTCCGTTGAAAACCGGAAGTCGAAATTTTTCACGGTCGCAATACTTCCACTTACTATATATTTCATATATAGGTAACTGAAAGTAAAAAAAATATAGTGATATCGAGAATAACAGGTTTTTCTCATTTTATTTTTTTTTTAACCCAACAAATAAATGAAACACGAAACGTAGAAAGTTCCTTTTCAAGATTTTCTGTCAAGAAATGAAAGACTTTAGGTCATGCGAAATTAATTGGCGAATTCAAAAACTTGTATTAAGAAAAAATTAACTTCTACCTCCTAATTTATATTTCATCAAAATCAGGTGTGGTCAGCTGTGAAAATTTAGAGATTTGTCCTGTTCTGTATTTATATCTGTTTTAGAGACAATGAAATTATTTGGTTTTTTGTGCACCTTAAAAAAAAAATGGACTGTAATGCATTCGAAAAATACCAAACACTGCGGATTATTCAATTGAAAAATAAATAAAAATGTATTTTTTAATGATTTCGAGGGTGCTTAATACGAACGTGATGTATGTATTTTGTATTACAAATAATCTATAAATTGTATTTTTCTAGAAAATCTAACTTTTTTTTTACAATTCCATTGACCTATGGAATCTGTTCTAAAGCTGTATGTAGAATGTATGTATTTTTCTTTAAATTTACAATCCAAAATAAAAATTTCGCTACATGCCTTATAATTTTTTAATATCTAGGTGTAAAATAATTTAGTTTAAAGTTGTTTTTTCCTCGGCACCTAGCCCACACTAGCGGAACAGGCAAAATATGTGTCTAATATTTTTACACTGGGAACCGCCTAGAAAATTGTTTATCAAAATCTGCGAAAGACTGACAATGGCCTTCATCACTTTCTGAATTGAATTACAAATAGAAAAACAAAGTGTTGTGTAACTTTTTAGTTTCTAGTATCAAGTAGACTTGTAAGTATAAATAAGTACCTGGTCACCGACGTAACATACTCACTTCACCGATTATCCGACATAATCTTCGGACTGGCGGATGATAGGGTAAAAAATAGTTGCGCTCCATGAATCAATGATAAATAAAGGACGATAAGAACTAAAATAAATTCATACATTGAAAAGTGGATTTTGGGGGGTCTGCATTGTATGCCTGAATTACGGACATACTCCCAAAAGTAAGAAGATTAGCGATCTAAGTTTGAGAGGTTAAACTAAACTTTACACTTCTCTAGGCCTTAACCATGCACAAAAGAATCGCGATAAAACCGCGGAAGTTGGAAGGGAATGGCTGATACGGGCTGAAAATATCATCGTCTGTTTGATAACACAGCAATCGACGAGAGCGAGGTTGTTCAGATTGCTCCATAGAATGTGTAAAACACGAAGAACCCAGCGAATTAAAAGAAACACCGGCAAAAAAACAATTGACAAGATACGGTTAAAACCAAATCCTGACCCTTTTTGGTACATTTTTGCTGACACATATATTGCTCAGAAACAACATAAGAGGGGATGAATAGTTACCTATTAGTGCTTTCAAGGATGATGATAGAGGGTGTAAAAAAAATCTAAAAAAGAAATTTATTAAAAAAAAGAAAGAAAAAAAATTACCTTATTAAATTAATAAAAATATTAATTGATACTCTTGTTTTTGTAACTCCTCTTCATATCATATTGTATAAAATCTTCTAATTAGAAAATAAATAAATGAAGCAAAGCAAAGCTTTTCTGACGTTAAAGTAAAGAAATTAATGTCATGAGAGAGAATACAAATTAAAATAAATTATTTATTAAAGCTTGGCACAAAAATGTTAAGTAAAAGCTAAGTAAAATACGAGCATTTAAAGCGTGACTTCAAAGCCGTTTTTATACATTAAGTGGCCTCAGGGCGAGCAATGATATTTAATATCTGTAGCCATATTTGAAGGAGCTGTTTATACCCAAAAAGAACAAATTCAGAATAATTACGTGAAAGAGAGAACAAAAAATAAACTCTTCAGTAAAATGTTTCTTCTGCTTTTTATTTTCTTATTTTTTTCTACGCTCTAAACATGAATAAAAGGATCTATTTTTTTTCTATTTCTGTTAATGAGTATACGAATATTAATACGATTGCAATTATAATTAATATTAATAAGAATGTAATGGATAAGTGGATATTATTCTATAATATTAATTCAGCTGTGTGTTGCAAACATATCAGCGCAGCTACATAAATTTGTACTAAGTCATCCATCTATAGATCGACATGAACAATCTGAAATTTTTTTATTATATATATATATATATATATATATATTATAGATCTTAGGTATCGAAATGAAATTTCACTCCCTTCTTACCTTTTAAGGATGCGTAAATTTATTTTTCTTAATGATCTTAAACTTCATTGGACACAAAAGTGTGAATGTGATTGAATTTATCCAATCTAGGTTCTATTAGATATGTGTATGTATTTGAGGTATGTGTTATTTCAAACTATGATGATTCGGAAAATTGTTATAATATTATTACTATTATAATATTAATAATCATATTATAATATTACTATGATGATAATGAAAATTTTTAGGCAAAGGGGTAAGAAAAGAACTTTTCAGTCGTTTTTTGGTGTCATTAATTCCATTTGGGTTGAGGAATAACGATATAATAAGAACATATTGACTGAAATATTGATAAATGTGTACTGTTACGATGATTGCCTTACCTTGGGAGCTCTGGAGGGGACACTAACACGTGCTGACAACCCAATGCGGACGGTAGACAGGGAACAAGCGGACCGTGCACCGAACCGAATCCAGTTTCACACAGAGGAACTGACTCATGAATGATACATGTTCGTGAGCAGATGGTTGAATGAGGTAGTGAGCCACCTATTTCCAGTAAACCTATTATTACCTATCTACGAGGAATTAATTGGAACTAATATAGTTGTCTAGTAGCCTGTTATCTATTCCGACTCCTGACGACAGACGTATGGTTTCCATTCCTGAAACCCCAAGAATATTTTTCCCCACATGAATTTAGACCGAAGGCATTTAATTTATTTATTTTTAGTTTTTAATATACCAGTTGTACATAGCTAAAAGTTATAGCTAGTTAGTTTAACTAGGTAAAACTTATAATTTTTTACTTTCACTTACCTATATATGAAATATATAGTAAGTGGAAGTATTGCGATCGTGAAAAAATTCGACTTCTGGTTTTCAACGGAAATACACGTTTTGGGGTCCCCTGAGTCGAAATGACCAAGTCCCGCGAAATGGTCTGTGTGTGTGTGTGTCTGTGTGTGTATGTGAACAGACTAGCTCAAAAACTATAAACCGTGCGATCCTGAAATTAGGTATTTAGTGTAGGTATATGCCCGCGATGTGACAGCATAAATTTCATCAAAATTACTTAAAGGGAGGGGGTACTTTACTTAATAACTTTTTAGGTTTTTTTCGATTTTCTCAAAAACGGCTCTAACGATTTTGATTAAACTGAGTATTTCATCTATTTATATGCCCGAGATGTGACTAAAAAATTCATCAAAATTGATTAACCGGAGGAGGGACTTTACTTAATAAATTTTGTAACATTTTCACGTGTTTTTTTATTTACTCTAAATCGGCTTTAACGATTTTGATTAAACCGAGTATTTCATCTATTTATATGCCCGAGATATGACTGTAAAAATTTCATCAAAATTGATTAACCGGAAGGGGGACTTTACTTAATAAATTTTGTAACATTTTTACGTGTTTTTTTTATTTACTCTAAATCGGCTTTAACGATTTTGATCAAACTGGGTATTTGATGTATGTATATGCCCGAGATAAGACTGTTAAAATTTCATTAAAATTGATTAACCGGAGGGGGGACTTTACTTAATAAATTTTGTATCATTTTCACGGGTTTTTTTATTTATTCAAAAACGGCTTTAACGATTAACAAAAATAAGATATGGATGTAGAAAAATGTGTGACTTTGGGAAATTATATTTAACAAAACACGTCTATTTCTTATCTAAGTAAATTGGTAAGTGAAAGTTGTGTGTTGCGCGCACGCACCAGATTTTTTTTTGACACAATCAAGAAAACGTTAATATCACGTTAAATGTTAAAATTGTAAATTTTTACAAGATAAGCAAAAAACAAAAGGCATTTCATTCAGCAGTCACTCGAATGTCATCTATTAGTAGTTTAAGAAAATAAAATTACCGGTTTTCACAATGCACCTTATTAAAAAAAATCAGAAAAATGTTACATGTACCCTTTTCCTACAAAATTCAATCCAAATAATAACTTTACAATTCAAGGTAAATCGCAAAAGTATCTATTTCCATAACCCATAAATTATGTTTATTCTTCAGATCTGATTTGAGTATCTTATAACAAAATTATGTACAATTTACCGCACGAAATGGTAGGTCATATAACATAATAGTATTATTATACGTAAAGGTACCCCAAAAATGTAATGTAATTTTTTAAAGTCGATTGAATAAAATGTTAATATTCCCACTACTGATCCTATTGAGAATTTATAGAACTAAGAACTTTCAGGGTAGAAAACTAAGCATTTTTTAAAAATAAATTTATGTATTACCTTCCAGTAGTCCTGCCGTTTAAAACAAAAATTTCAGTTTTTTTAAATAATTTTATGATCTTGTTAAATATAAGCTCACGGGGACAGAGTCAGGGCTTTGGTAGTCAAGAGGGGGTGGAAAGTATGAAAAATAGTGAATAATATAAAAAATATGAAAAATAAAGTAGAAAAAATAAAAAAATAAAAAACGGGACCATGATTTTTTATGCCCTTAAAAACGAACGAACCTAAATCAATAATAATAATAATTATAAATAATAATAATAATAATAATAATAATAATAAATCAATAATAATTGTCGGTTAAAAAAGTATTCAGGGAATAAATATGGATTCTATTTTTTTTTTAATAATGTTTCAAGCAGATTTTGTTATAAAATTAAAATGGTTAATTTTTATAATTAAAAGTGAACGTTTAACTTTTATATACATTCTGTATAAATCCATAAATGTATATTTTGAAATTTTAATTTTATTGATACATGTCTTTTCCATGTATCCATGTGTTTTCGTAACAATTATTTTCAAACTCCATTAATAAAGCAACAGCTTTTATAAATCATTTCCTCAGAAAAATTCTAATTAGAAGAGTGATATGTTGTTACGTTTAATCAACAGAAAACGCAATCAATCATGAGCACAATACTGAGCTGATGAAGATAACATAATTATTTTCAACGGTTCCCTCACCAATATTGTACCTATTATCAATTAAATCATATATTAGAGATGAAAATGCCCTTTATTTACTTAAGATCATAGCTAATTTTAACTACTGTCAAATACCATCAATACCTTTTTTTTTTTTTAATAAAATAATAACCATTTTTATTTCACATTTAACCATTGGTATTTCAAGTTCAAGAGTTTTCAAGTCTTTCCAAATAAAGTCTTTCCAATTTCAAATTCCATCTTTTCCCCGTCAATTTCAACGCATACTTTATTCCTCTCAGTTGAACCGAATAATATGCTAACTCAGTATATTATATCACGAAGATGTATTTAATGAAATTATGATCTATTTTTGATTTCACTTAAAAAGAAGATTAAAATTGAGAATAAATTATTTAAACATTATCGATTTTTTTAGATATAAGGGTCCATCAGGGAGTTGATACGGGATCATCAATAGTTTTTTTAATGTAATATCTATTTTGCATCTCGGTGTCGGGGGTGGAGGGGGTCTCTATTCGCTATAAATTGAAAAATAATAGGTACTGGCTGAATGTGTTGCTTTCGTGACGGTTGAAACGAATATAAAGATAGATCCCGTCCTCTAACCAGCCACGTGATGCAGATAAATTAATCATTTCTTTCAAACGGAAAATATAGTAGAAAAATGGGCAGAAAAAATTATAAATAGGGGGAATTTGTGGTTGACGGGGTTGGAAAAAGAAAATGGGGGGGGGGGGGGCGAAGGCGTTGAATCAGCCCCTAGGAGAAGGGAAGGGCCAGTATTAAGAATTCTCTGTAGGATCAACTGGCACTCAGCCCCCCCCCCCCCTTCCTTACCCCCGTCAATGATTGATGACTGGGGTTTACTCAGAAAGGTGCAAGAGCTCCTTTAAATTTCAATGTTCTATTAATATTCAAAGTTTAAACTCCTAACGTCATTAGCATCGAATATAGAGGGATGGCATTTCATACATTTCTGGGTAAATACCCGGGCCAACTTTGGCTTCGATCCATCAATATTGTATGACGTCTCAGAAACTCATCCTTAAATGGAGTTTGAGTTTTACCTTGGATCTAGGTCAAGTGGCTGGCTCTATACTCAAGTGTATAATGCGATTTTGAAATCAGCGCCATGTTAACCTTCCTATCGTACTTTATTCCAAGTACTTTTTATCATTTGATTATATGTGATGTACAATTATCTGTTTAAAGAACTACTATTTCTTTGACTGGAGTTGGTTGTTGATTTTGCCTACCGTCCGAGATAGGTGTGAAAATTATTAAGTAGACTTAAGCACAAACTGTCCCAATACATGTTGATATAGCTTGCCTATAGTCATACTCTTATATGGAATACATCCCCTAGAAAAATAGGAAGAAAACTAAAAAAAATATAAAACCTAAAGAAAATTGTATTTTTGTACAGCTCAAAAACATTTACATTATAATCTGTACATACATTAAAAGGATAAAATTTCGTAGCGGTCGGAAAACAAATTCATAGAAATCTAAAAAGAATCGGATTTTTTTCTAATTTACATTCATTAATTGCAATTATTATCTATCAACAGATTAGTTGGCATATAAACAAACTACACCGATATGGGAATGAGGAATAGCAGGGCCAAGCGGCACCACTCCCGGGGCTTTAAATTATTTACATAATTACTTCATTACGTAAGTAGCTCTCTCATCCAGACCCCTTTCAATTGTATTTTGGTTTCCACTGGTTTGTGCGTTGAGGACTCTCCTTTTAAAAGATCGTCGGAATGTCCCTGCAACCTATCAATTAATCGTTGGTCCGTATGAGTCGACTGACTGTCGGAGCGGTTATATCATATGGGACACCTGTGGTGTAGTGGTTAGCAAAGAAACTTACTGAGCTAAAGGTCGCGGGTTCGCGTCCCGAGGTGGCCCTAGGATTTTTTAATGGAAGTAAAAAATCCTTGTCTATGCCGTTCCTTGGATGGGACGTAAAATGGAGGTCCCGAGCCTTTATATCAGGTGCTCGTTAAATATCCCTATCCTAATTATACCTGGATAGGAAAAATTTAGGACTCCCACTGCAGCATTAGCCTTAGTGGCATAAAGTGACGTTAAAACAAACAACAACAACAGTGTAAAGTGTAGTTATTCAAGAACATTGGTGATTGAATAATTAGTCACATTATCCTGGTCTTAAAGGTTTGAAGTACATTTATGTAGAGAATTAAAAAAAAAAAAAAAAAAAAACCGAAAATTTTGTCACTTTTAAAAATGTTTGGTACTAGCATAGTGCTTATATTTTCGCCGCTATGTCTAAGGACTAAGCTATAGATACACTAACGAATTTAAAAATAAATAATTTTCAAAAAATCAACCAAACGCTATATGTTTAATTGTTAATTATCCTCAAAGAGTTTTATTTTTGTATCTGTGGTATTTAACTTCTCTGAGTGCTCGATCTGTGTTCATAATATTTTATTTTGCTAAAGTACCGATTTTTTTATTATAAACCGATTCATATTTTAGAGATGCAAAGTTTAACAGTTCTCAAGGTTCAAATCCATCCTAAGGGTATTTTAATTTAGATTAGTTAGCGTTTGAGGCCATTAGTTGGAAGTATTAAATTACCAATGTAACAGAAAATTTATAATCTAAATTGGCCTTTATTAGCATAGTAACGGGGGCAGGTTCAAATGGAAACCAGTTTTATTTTTTAAATCAGGGATCTACTTCAACAAACAAGATATTTATTTTCAAATATTCTTTAAACTGAAACTATTGGCATTGGAAATAAAAATCTTATCAATACGATCAAAAATTTTAATAAGAGATACTAAGATATGAGCCTCCAGTGCGGTAAGGGTCTTATAAATGGATAGACGTATTTTATCATGGAATATTGAAACCTAATATCGAATGATCTGAAACTGTTTTTTTTTTTTTTAGGGGATTAATAGTTGAAATAAAGTAGTTAAAATAAAACTGGAAAAAGGTTTATCTATCTGTGTTTCCTGCATGAGGAGGGCTAAGTTTTATGAAAAACAGAACTAAAAAAGTTCGGATTTCGTTAATCATTTTTTAATCATTTTATTAGATACTTTACACCTTTGATAACCATATGGATTTTTTTAATTTATTCATGAAGGTGTGGCCAACAAAGTATTATACATCTGCAAAATTATGTGCAAACAAATTAATTAAATCAACTAATGTAAAAATTATTTTTATTTTTACACTGCAAACACAGATATATTTTTTCACATTGTGTATTATATTAATGGAACAGAATCTGCTCCTTTCCCCATAGATAGAGGAGTAAAACAAGGAGAAAGCCTGAGCCCCCTTCTATTTACAGTGTTTATGGATGAAATCCATTAAATTTGTAAAAGGCGAACTGCTCGTACAATTATAGGTAAGTGGAACATGAGGACGATACTTAGCCAGTCACTGTTATATGCTGATGATATCGTTCTCATTTGCGACACAAAAGATAAGCTGCAGCAAGCTCTACTGGAATGGCAGGAAGAACTCAAGCGTAAAGGAATGACCATCAATGCCTCCAAGAGCAAGATACTGGTCCTGTCCCGAGATGAGGAGGAGACAGTGGAGGTGGTTTGCAATGGCGAGGTTCTCGAAGTAGTGGAGAACTTTCTCTACTTGGGCTCCAACATAAATAGACAGGCAAAAATAGATGGGGAAATAGCAAATAGGATTGCTAAAGCTAACCAAATCTATTATAGCATATGCTACAGTATTGTTGGGCATCGAGATGTAGGGCTAGAAACGAAGCTCCACATTTACAAATCAATATACCTCTCTACTCTTACCTACAGGAGCGAGAGCTGGATAATGCTCGAAAAACAGATCGGCCGAATAACTGCAGCTGAGATGAGGTACTTACGTAGAGTCGCAGGAAAAACGAGGAGGGACCGCGTAAGAAATGAAAGGATTAGAGCAGAGCTAAAAATTCCTGCATTGAAAACTATCCTGGAGAAACGCCAGCTAAAATGGTTTGGCCATGTTTGTCGAATGAGCGAGAACCGGGAACCCAGAAAGGTGATGGAAGCTCGACCCACTGGCAGGAGGCCACGCGGAAGGCCTAGGATTCTATATGAAGAATATATCCAGAGGATTGGAGGAAAAACTTTCCAGGAACTGAAGAGGCTGTGCAGGGACCGTGAAGCCTGGCAGCGTTGGATCGAGGCCCCTCCACGCTAGTAATGGCACGAAGGAGGAAGATAAAGAAGAAGAAGAAGTGTATTATATTATAGTGATATGCTTTTTAAAAATGTTTTATAACCTTACTTTTGGTGATGTAATACATTTTTAAATCCTTTTATTTTAAAAATATTTTAATTTAAAATAAAATAGCCATATAAAAGTAAATAACAATGAAAATCTGTAGAAACACTTAAATACAAAATACTTAATGTCCGTGGGGATTGAGCGGTATGCCGTGTGACTAGCAACCTTATACAATAGGGCAGCATAACTTTATATTTCCTGAATCAAGTGTTTCTCCCCTTTTTTTTATTATTTATAATATTTTATTCGAATCTCTAATTCCAGGGAATACTTTATCATTATATGGAGAACACCAAACGTTTATTGTGATTAAAATAAATTAAATGTTAAAGTCTTAAATATGAATATTAAAAATTTTAGGAGATCCAGATTTAGTAATTGTGTGTGTTTTTTTTTTTTTAATGAAAAATACGAAGAATATGAAAGGTCAAGAGAGTAAGAGAACTACTTGATAAGTAGCATTATGAGTAGAATTTAATCTTCTAAGTAAAAGGTATAAAGTGGTATATTTTTATAATCACCTTTCTTTTTTCCCTACAAGGTGGATACATATCGTCCATGAGAACCTATATTAACTAGATTCTCAATAAAGGTTTTAAACTATTATATATATATATATATATATATATATATATATATATATATATATATATGTATATACATATATATATAAATATATACATACATAACTTGTTATACTACACCACAACTTGTAAAAATCAATTAACAAAAGTTTATTAAACGAACTTTGTCCCCATGCTATGCGTCTGTATGATTTTTAAATTAAAGTTTTTTAAAGTAATTTTATTTAAGCCATACCATTTGCAAGCTAGTTCAACAAAATCCATATCTCTTGATAAGTATAAAAGGAATTTCTACTACCTTATTATAAATAGTCCAAGATTTTAAGCACTACATCAATATGTTAGAGAATACGATGGACGATATTTCGATACATGGTCTGTTATACATTTCTGTCGGTATTGAGTGGTTAACAACTTGTTTTAATTCTTCAAGAGGACGAATATCCTTTCTATGTGAAAGGCTATTCGTCTTCAGAGATATCTTTGTAGGCAAAGCGCTACGTTAAGAAACTGACCCCGTTTTCAGACAATTGAGCAGGGAAACGTGGAGCGAATAGGATCATGCCCAGCGAGTACACTCTAACACCGAAATCCTTTGAGGACATCCTTCCAGCTGGCTGGGGTTCGATCATAATCATCACACCGCATTGCTCGCCTCGCTATCTATAGCTACAGAAGTTAAGCACTTTTTTGAGTGGACAACTAAAAGAATTTTATTCGGACATATTATTCACCTCCTTTTTTATTTTTTTATTTCCTCGATCGTATTAAAAGGGGCTTATATGGTTAAATTGTCATTCAGTTCTTTTCAAAGTTTTATGCATTATATTTAGAAAAGTTGCGCTTTTAATAAAAGTTTTTGTCCGGAATCATTAACGCTTGAGTACCAATGGTAGTTATTCCAGTAGAGGGAGTCATTCCTGAGTAGTATAATTTTTATTTTTAATACCTGTTTCGATTTCCATCAGTCTCAGAGATACCCAAATTTAACTAAAACATTTATGAATCAGAAACTTTTTGAATGAAGACTGGAACAGTAGAAGGAAATACGTGCATATATTGGAGTACCAGCAATGACCAGATTCTCAACACATAGATTGTTTCTATTCTTTCATGTTCAACCGTACCGATCATGACATGCAATATGGGTGTTAGCTATTCGTGGATGTTACTCAGGAAGTAGCATGTTACCCATTTCTGGGTTACAGTCAACAAAAATTGCAATTAATTTTTGAATAAGCTGTGCTCTTCTTGTATTAAATTCCCATTTTGGGTCTTTTAAATTTAAATAAATGATACCATACACCAGGTGTAAATAATTAAGTAAAAACAAAGTGGGTGTCCCCTTTTGGTGCAGTTTCTGTGATACAAACTTAACATAAGGTTACTTACAAAAGGTGAGTATCCATAGCTAAGCAAAAATTTTCCCGCCTGATTTCTCGGTACCGGTATTATTTTTAAAATGGTTCAGTTCGTGTGGATTTGTGCAGTTGCGATTCGAAAACTTTACCATCGCAAACTTTTTCTTCAGTATAAAAACTAATGTGGAGGTATATCAGACAGGAGATAGTCAACATAAGGTAGGCCTTTGACAATAACCATCAGGAAAGTACGCATAAAGAAATGTTTTCATCAGAATGGCTCCACTCCTACACCGGTTAACAACCTATGCTAGAACGAAGTATGCTCCTGATATATGACTTGGAAGTAACAATCTTTTACAGCGGGCATTCCCTTCTTATGGCTCTATAAACTTCCAAGTTTTACGCTAGCCATAATTTTTTCCTTGTTTTACTCCATCACCATACTTCGGGATTATGCTTGTTAGTCAATAAAAACTGCTGACCGATAATTTTTGATTAAATTTCAACATGTTCCCCTCCATCCATCTCGGTTCATCACATAATGAAAGCATGGATATATCGTAGGTTAGAATAATTATTAATTATCGTATATTCTTAGTTACCGTTTGAGAAATTGTTCCTTGCTGCTTAATACTGCTCAAACAAATATCGAAAGAAATTTTCGATGTTGATCAATTGTTGTCCGAATAATACTGCAACGTCAAACACAATTGTATTATTTTGTCTATTACAAGGAAGATTTTCAGACTTTACAATTTCGGACTAAATATAAGAAGCAATGGACTAGGGAGATAGTGTGGCTCTGAACAACGAAGCATAGAGTCACTTTTGTCACTATTAGTTAATTTTTGTAACGATGTCTAATTTGAGTTTGTAGTTTTTTGACGTTGTGAATTGTAATTTTACTTCAGTAAACATTTTTTTAAAACCTCACTAGTGATCCGATACTTCATTTATCTAATTATGAAATAAATATTTATCTAAACCCATATATTAAATAAATAACCGTTGATAATCAGTAAATAATTACAAGCTAATAGAATACCTTCATACTTTCGGTTCTTCAAATTTTAAAGATTATAATTTTTGAACTTAGAAGTTCTAAAATTTTTACTTTATAGTGATTTTATAATCTATTGTAGATATATAAAACAAAGTCAGGTTAGTTACACCGTATATAAATGCAGAGCGGCTTCTTATTTTTTTGTTATCGATTGTAATGAACATTTATCTTTTATATTTTTCTTACCATCCCTGAATAATGGCTATACGGGGGATAACTATTAAATTTTTACCATTTTGTTCGATTTCGATGAAATTAGAAATACAAATTTCGTTCCCCGGTGTTACAATAGCACAGCCCTACAGAAAAAAAAAAAAAAAATTGTTGCCTAGAATCTTATAGCTGATTTTAACTATGTTTGGGGCGCTGATTTCAGTAATGCAATCAGAATTTTTTCTAACTCTACTTTTTTAGCTTCAGCATACCTTAACAGCAGTTGTATTTAAATTTAAGTACGCTAGTTAGCTAGCTGTATATAATTGTTTGTAAGAATTAAAAAATATTAACATCTATTATTATTAGTAATAACATGTAACAACGCGTTTTAGTAAGATTTCACCAACCGGCAAATGCTCAACTAATTTATAGTAACGCCATTTATATATCTCAAGAACTAGAGCTGATAGAGGAAAACTAATGGCAAATTTGAATTCAGCACACCGATTACACTGAATCAGCTATACAATTAATCATTATTAATCACTATAAATTAATCAGCTATAAAACTCACGGCACCAAGAACACACTTGGGCCTTTGTAGTCAATCCCACTTAAATATTACCATGGATAAGTTTTAGGTGGGAGTGGAAAATTATTTACTTAATAAAGTTTTTACCAATTTCAAGGAATTTTGACACACTGGTTATAAACATATTTATTAATTTAAAAATGTCATTGTCGTTACATCCACTTCGATCTCTTTAACTGAAATATTGGTATTTAACTACGATGTACTGCATCTAACTTGCTTGATTGTGATGAAATTCTCAGAACGCTTGTATTATAAAGTCCACAATGTAGCTGCGAATGAAATCAATCTATTATCCTTTTTTTTTTTTTTTCCGAACTTCAATATAGTTTTATTATGGCAATCCGAAATTAACTACGTGCACTGGAATTTCCAGAACCCTTTCATTTTTTACGTCTTATTGATGAATTGTTATTTCGAAAGCTATAGTCCGTTCATGTATTCACAGTATTATGCCATTATATATCATAGTAGTTGTAGTAATATGGTAGTTGGTATTAATTAAGGATAGGCACGCTAGAAATCTACCAAAGCCCCACGTTCCAGCATTATATGGAGTACCATAAATAGCCGCACGTAGCATGCCAAGCTATTATTAGTAAATATACAATTTAACTTTACAATATAATAATAATAATAAATACAATTATAGATGATATAATTGTACCGTTGCTAACTTTCAATGAGGAATCGAAAAAAGTCAATGAAATAAATTATACAAAGGTAATGATCCTATAAACTTTTTAAGCTCAGAAACATGATACCGATTAAAGTTCCAATTGTGTTGCAGTATCTGAGTGTAGGAGTAACTTTTAGAAGTTACTTCGATGCAGAGTGGGTACAGTATCGGTTTCAAAGTTTACCAAAATCGTTCAATCTCTGACAACACATACAACATATGCACCACAAATTGTCTTTGATTAGTGTGATATGTTTTGTAAATAAATGAACAACTCAATACAGAAACAAAATATTTATTATATTTTATAATTTAGTAATGCCTGTCACATACACTGCTCACTTTTTTAGTTAAAAAAATCGACATATAAGTATCATATAAAAAATAATCGTTGTTTGTCAGTGTCAACTGTAGAGTAGAAATGAAAACCGGGCTAAGTGCCAAATTAATAATTCAGTTAAGTGTCAAAATGTGTGCGATGTGTCAAGCCCAATACACTGAAAAGCGGGTTATCTGTAAATAAAATTTATAAGAGGTTCAATCGACCATAAATATGACGAAGCAAAACCATTAATAGTATTGGTTTAAACAAATTTTCTTTATTTACTCAAAACTATGTTTTTAACTCTTAGCACGGTTTTCATTTCCACTCTTCCATTTCCATGATATACGCTACTACTAACCATTTCAGTTATACTATTAACCAATTCAGTTAAGCCTGTATATATTTTTTTTTTTTTGCCTTTCAGTACACAGAATGACAAACTCAAATTTCAACATTTTATTGGAAAGCCATTTAAATAATATTTCTCTTTGAACAAAATTAATACCTATTTATTTTAAATTTGTATTTTAGTAATTTGCTATTACAAAAAAAAAGTACGGATTTTCCAAAGAGAAATGTTATTAAAAGTGCTTTCTTGAAAAATTTAGAGGCTGGACTTAGTCATTTTGTCAACTGAAAGGTACATTTAAATGTCACATGTTCAATATATTACGAATAGTAGTATCTAAAGTTTTTTTGTTTTTTTTTTTCCATTGAAAAGAAATAATAAAATCTGCCACACTCTAGGGCAATGTATCTAAATTAAAAGTAGACATTCATGTTTATAAAAGAAAACCAAAGATAAAAATAAAAAACCAAAACGTTTTTAGAGATAATTAAGGAAGTTATTAACGACACGCGATACCCCTGCATGAAAAATGGATTATACTAAATTAGGCAACTACGATTACACTAATTTAAAATTGATATACTTTGAGCTTTTGGGGCGAAGGGAAGTATAACAAAGGCAACTAAAGACGATGAACATATTTTATATATTAGACATACATAATACCTCGGTTAGACGACATAACCTTTTTGATTTCATCTAACAGGCAACTCTTCTATCAAATTATTAATATAGTTTAAATTATTAATATATTTTTGGGATTGGTACTGCTACTGGGGTCGTGACTTATCTCATATTAAAACGTTAAACGCCATGTCAGTCATAAGTGTCTGACACTAAGAAATTCTACATGAGCTATATCAGACGTATATGTATGACGTACGCGATATGAAGGCCACGTCAATCACAGATGTCAGATGCAAATTTTTAACTAAATTATCTAATAAAGTTACCATGGCCCATGTGAAAATTTTTCTTATATTATCGTGGCGATTAACGTGTTAAAGAATAATTGATTCTCAATTAACATGAAGAGTTTGATCAAAATCGTTAGAGCCGTTGTTGAGTAAATTAAAATAGCACGTGAAAATGAGACAACTGTTATTAAATAAAGAGCCCCCTCCGTTTGATAAATTTTGATGAAATTTTTGCTGCCACATCGCGGGCATACATGTACACCAAATACCAGGTTCGTATGATTTTTAGTTTTTGAGCTAGTATGTTACGTACACACACCATTTCGCGGGACTTGGTTATTTGGACTCAGAGGCCAAAAAACGTCTATTTTCATTGAAAATCGGAAGTCGAAATTTTTCATGATCGCAATACTTTCCCTTACTATATATTTCATACATAGGTAAGTGAAAGTAAAAAATTGATAAAAAAAATACATTTATAAAATTTAACAAAATCAATCGATTAGTAATAATCAAGTGATAAATGGATGTTCAGAAATTACTTCTTCCCATCCTTACATCATCGAAATTATCGACAGAAATTTAATGGAATTAAGCAACACAAGCGAAACATAATACTCGCCCTCATCGGTTTACACAACGTTATCTTGTTATACCTGAATTGCTAAGCGGAGATTTGCTAATGAGTTGATTTCGCTATAATTTAGAATGTGGTAACAGCTTACTAAATTTCAGGTTAAATTAAGCGGAATATTGTTCTGCCTTGTAAGCGCAGGTAATGGTTCAACACGGATGTTAAACTGCTCTTGGCTGATGATTATAAACTTCAGTATAATTCCATGAGAGAGTACCAATGTACCAGTTTTTAAGAAACTCACATTTTGAGGAGTAAAATATTGAGCATGGAGTACAAAATATCTTAATATTTGGGTCCCATGTCATTTTAAATTGAAATGTAAAAAAATCTGGTGCGAAGCGCGCAACACACAACTTTCACCTACGAACTTACTTAGATTAGACTTGTTTCGATAATATGTAAACGCCATTCCTCAACTTCACACATTTTTATACCTTTAAGTATATACTTATATTTGTACATCTCTATAAGTTATAGAGTATCTGTATAGCAAAATTTGGTAGTTCTCAGCACTTTCCGATTCATTATTGCTAATTTATTTATGAAGGGTCTAATTTCATCAACAGTCGAGTTTTTTTTACTGCTTGCTTGTTTTTTACTACGAGTTGCTTTTTGCAAATACATCGTGAAGGTGAATCGATAAGTGTATTTACGTCTCTTATGCCTTTCTGGAAATCAAGAACGATTACTGTTCCTCTAAAATCGCTTTATATTGTTTTCAAAAAATTATTATGGAACTGAAGTTTCTAAACTAAAATATAAATAATTAAACAACATCGTTACACCCGTTTTTGATTAAATAAAAAAAAACTCGTGAAAATAGGACAAAATTTATTAGGTAAAGTGCCCCCTCCAATAGATCAATTTTGATGAAATTTTGACTGCCACATCGTGGGCATACCGAGTTTGGTCAAAATCTTTAAAGCCGTTTTTGAGTAAACAAAAAAAAAGAAAAACTCGTGAAAATAGGACAAAATTTATTAAGTAAAGTGCCCCCTCCGTTTAACCAATTTTGATAAAATTTCGGCTGTCGCATCACGGTCATATACATACATCAAATACAAAGTTTGATCAAAATCGTTAAAGCCGTTTTTGAGTAAATAAAAAAAAAACACGTGAAAATTGGACAACATTTATTAAGTAAAGTGCCCCCTCCAATTAATCAATTTTGATAAAAATTTTACTGTCGCATCGCGGGCATATAAATACACCAAATACCGAGTTTAATCAAAATCGTTAGAGCCGTTTTTGAGAAAATCGAAAAAACCTAAAAATTAGACAAAATTCTTTAAATAAAGTACCCCCTCCGTTTGACCAATTTTGATGAAATTTTTGCTGTCACGTCGCGGGCATATACATCCACCAAATACCCAATT
Organism: Aelia acuminata; assembly: GCA_911387785.2. NCBI lineage: Eukaryota > Metazoa > Arthropoda > Insecta > Hemiptera > Pentatomidae > Aelia > Aelia acuminata. The sequence continues at coordinate 97,614,742 of OU426978.1, forward strand.
TCAGGTCTGTGCGGTTTATAGTTTTTGAGCTAGTCTGTTCACACACACACACACACACACACACACAGACCATTTCGCGGGACTTGGTTAATTGGACTCAGGGGACCCCAAAACGTGTATTTCCGTTGAAGACCGGAAGTCGAAATTTTTCACGACCGCAATACTTTCCTTACTATATATTTCATATATAAGTAAGTGAAAGTAAAAACATATCATATCAAAGGATTATTAGGTTTTCGAGGTAAATCAAAGTACCATTCAGACAATAATAGATAGTTTGATAGTACGTTGAAAAATAGTTCATATATGTTATGCTTATTAAGATAATTTCAGAAGCCTTCTGCACACTATGATAGAATCGATGATACACAGCTTAAAATATTTAGGTAGTTTTCAATATAACTGTTCTCAATAGCTGCGGAAGAAAAAGCTGTACTTTATTAACCCGTTACTCTCAACTAAGTCAAGAATCCTCCAGAACAGAACGCTTTTCACAGCGAGAGTAACAAACAAGATTTACTCATATTTAGACATACCACAATCATACTTTCACTCTCTTAAAGCTAATAATTTCAACCTTCACAATAATAATTAAAAAAAAAAAATCCGACCCGTTTCATTACCTTTTCGAATGTACCAATAGTTATTTTTACTCTTTGTTCTTTATTATCGATTCGAACTTGTCTGCAAGATTGAGACAACCCGCAAAATACTGGCCGGATGAGGAAACAGTGACATTCAGACATGGGAAAGCAAATTACTCAGTAGCACCGCCTACCTTGCTTGATCCAATTACTAGAGCTGTTTAAGTAAGGTGATCTCTCATCCATCGCCTTTTCAATCTCCTCCTTGTAGTCATAGGAATGAATATCCAACATTATACGATTTTTATGTCCATGTGTGAAAACGTATGTAGAGGGTCGCTGTGTACTGGTCGAGAGCAGTATGCTGGGTCTGGTTAGTCACCTACCAGGGTTACATCAAAATTATAAAATTTAGGTTAAAGTGACCTAATATGAGACACGTTCTTGATAGAAGACACTCCCCTCATAATTCTAGTTTATAACATCTTTCAATTCAAAATATGAGGCCGACTGTTAAAGGATGATTTTGTGTAAATGGCAGTGGATTATATCAATGTAATGGATTAAATTAGTTACCTATAACAAATATGCCTGTTTTAAAATAAGCAATTGTACAAGAAATATAATTAAATATTATTTTAAATCACTAAATAATGAATAAAAACGTTACTGGCCCGTCGAGTATCTACTACTTAGGTCTCCAAATGTAAGGCACGCTTCCTCTGCTACGAACAGCGATCGAAGACTTAAACACCACTTAAGATTAAGTCAAGTTAGGTACTTCAACATTAAATAGGCCCTTTAATTTTTAACACACAACGTGTATGTTATTTGCTGAAGCATAAATTTTTTTAGAATCCGTTACATTGAACTTTCTCGACTGGCAATGGCATACTAAATAAACAATTGTTAACATCTTATAAATCCAATCAAGAATGAATAATATTATAAGTCTTTTTTTGTTGATATTTAAATGTCATTAAATAAGATTGTTTTTTTATTTATTAAATTTACGTATTGTCAAAAGAATCAACACTTCATTCCATACTGACTACACCCTTAACTAACTGACTAAAGTTGTAGCAAACAATCCCAACACCGCAGCCCATAAAACAAAAATGGAAATAGAATTCCACGATCCCAGGACGAACTGAGACATTAAAGTCAGGAAGGATCAGCATTATGAATCTCCATAAATCAAACTAAGAGTGCCCGCCCTGGTTATAAGGAAAGTTTTCTCGGGGAAGGCACCGCTTCCAGAATCTGCGGCGCTTTTTAGTTTGACACCCGCGACATATATCATAGTGCGCGGTTCGCGTCTCTTCCCTCACACCCACTTGTCTGAGTTTGTTCAAGGTGCGATAGAATATGGTAATCGCGATGCATACGTCTGCTATTATCGATGAATGAATGTAAGCTATAAAGGACAAGTCAGGTGATATATTGCTTTTGCTGATTTTGTTCATTTTTTGGAGGAATGAAAGAAAATCCTGTTTTACACAGTCCTTTGATCAATGAACAAAAAAAAAACGTTGTCTTATTTTTTTCTAGCAGTCCCATTGAAAATGTTCCTAAGGGAGTCATAATGTCCATAGAGATGATCATTAATTATATCGTTTGCCTTTATTTTATCATTTACTGTTTTTAGTGAAGTATAGGACTTATGATAGAAGATGTGTTTACGAGATTTAAACACAGAGTGTCTAGTAGTCTTGAATTCTGAAATTACCTACTGATTACCACAATTTTCCTCTGCCACAAGAAAAAAAACTTTCACTTACGAATTAAAACAATCACAACAATTGTTAATGATTGATTATTAACCATTAAAAAGTTATTTCATATTAATTTGTAAATTATACATTTACAAACGGGACTCGCAATATTGACAGGATTATTGTTGGATTAAGAGGTGGATGCAGTTTTATTCTTACTTTAACATACGAATTTCATCCATGCCGCCAAGAAACATCAAAATAGTCGATCATTTTTTTTTTTTTATCTTCTGCCACAGATGAAGTGAGAAAATCCAGTGATAAAAAAAAAAAAAAATAGTTCACCTAGGTCGAGGTAAATTGGTGGAATTCCTTATGAGATGTTATTTAAAGGGCTTTTTAATATCAGTACAAAAAACCTAAACACAATAAATAGTTTTTCCAATTTTTATTCGTTTTGTGCCCAGTTGGAAAAAATAATTAATAAAAAACAGTTTCATTGTGTTCATTTGTTTCAAAACATCGAATCTTTTCTCTTTTTAGGTGTCCAAAAAATATGAGGAAAATTTCCGCATTTTCGGTCCAAAATAAAAAATTTCCCGGACATTTTCAGCCGAAGAAAATTCCTGCAATTCACCCTGTTAACATTGGGTTCAAGTTAACATTTTCATTTATTCTTCTTTTTATGCAGACAAGGTATCTAGTGAAATTTATTTTAAGTGAAAGTTTATATTATTTTGAAAAATACGGCTGGGGGTAATAATAAATTTTAAAATCAAATTGTTTAAACATTCAAATGTAATTAAATAGGAATAAACACATGCAACAAGCATTTCGGAAATCTTCGAGTTTCAGTTTGAGAATTTTTTTTTTTTCAAATTAAATGAGATATTTTATTCTTACTTGAAAACCCTCATCCCTCATCCATACATCCCTCATACATTGTTATTATTATTTATATTTTGTTTTGATCTCTAATTTCTTTTTGAAAATACTGTTTATCAGTTGTACAATGATGTTTGACTTTTCTTATATTGAAGTAAGAACTCATTTCGATTTGGAGCTAGATTTTTATATCAGCCTACTAGTATACTTATCTACTAGTCTAATCTATTATCTCTACTAATAGTAGAATTAGAAATATCAATAGATATATAGATCTAGATATATAGATATATAGATAATATCAATAGATATAGAAGAAGAAATATCAATAATTTTATACGGTGATTGAAACATACTGCAAACGTTGCATTATATTAAATAAAACTATATCCCTTTATTTATCTTTGTATAACTGGTATTACTTGCCTAGGTTTTGACGTAATCGACATGTTTTAACTTACCTACAGCGATTCGTTTTGAGCAGCCTCTAGAATCAAGCTATGCATTGATATGAAAAGCATGTTCTAAATCATAGAAGAAAATCATCAAGAACCAACAGCAATTGCGACTGAATGAATGTATCAGAGGGAAAATCAAAGCACATTGATGTGTTAATTGAACAATATTTTATTTTTGAACGAAACATCAATGAACTAACAGAAACAAGTATAGATTTTTTTCACTGAAATGAACTTAGAATATAATCATATTAAGATAATACTAACGATGATTTTGAAAAGTTTTTATAGTTCTAATTTACATATTAAATAACATTGATTTATAACAGAAGATTCAGTTTTTTTTTCTTTTTTTTTTTTATATTAGCTCTAGTTCTGTAAAATACCATTTCCACTTATATAAAGCATATTAATAGTACCACTTTTCTCATAAAATTCCATAGTCAAAATATTTTCGGCCAAAAAAAACTTAAATACACTTGAAGCACTGTTAGTTGTCTTGTAATTTACTATTTTGGTTTTATATTGAGAACAAAAAAAAATTGTCACTTGACCACCAAGAAACAAATAGCTCTAATACCTCTGTTTATGAAATATTGGGGGCTGTTTATGTACCTAATACCGACAAATTAGCCCTCCAATGACTAAATTGGGAAAACGATGATTTACAGATCCCTATAATAAATCTTTATCGTCTGTGGATAACGTAGGATAGAAATAAAAAAAAAATAATAACATGATCTAAGCAAGGTAATCATATCAGAATAATAAAATGTTATAATTAATAATTTAATTAAATAGTAAATAATTTTAAACAATGGGCCTGAAACAAAAATAAAAGTCAACCTACTACCCAAGGCGGATTTTTATAAGGATTTTTTTTTTTAATAATTCTTTTAGCTAAATGAGAATTTTATTATTTTAAATTAAATTTAGTAAATAGTTTAAGAATACCTTACGGCTATTTTGAAAATATACCATTAACAATTTAAATATTCATATGTGACTTAAAGATATGATTGTGTTCAATCATCAATAATAATTTTAGTACCAATAGTAATAATTGTCACCAATAAGAAAAGTGCAAAACTTGTTTAAATAAAGAATTGACTCCGTGAAATAAAGTGTAAACTACAATAATACTTATCGTTTTGTGAATTATAAAATGTTGCTCTAAAATCGCGACTTAAAATGTGGAAACAACAGGTATTTTTTTTAGATATTATACATACCATTACACATACGCTACCACTCTATCTTAATACCGTATGGATATCGAGACATGAAACTAACATAAAGCCTTCACAGAAATGTCCTTACTCCAACAACCAAACTGAGAATCAAACCTCAGCTAACATCAAAGCACAACTCAAACACGGAATGAGCAAACCCACAGGTACCGCAATGAGTCATGGAAAGCTAATTATTAATTTTTAGTTATGTAGGGGTTATTTTTTTTAAACTAGACAAATTAAATTTTCGGTATCAAAGGTATATATCGAGTCAAAGACCAATCCCATTAAACCAGCATTTGCCAAACTAGAGTTTGCTGATGAGTTACCGTTCTTCGACAACGAAATTATTTCCAATTGTTAATGCCAAATCTTTATTTGTTTATTTTTTGGAAATCTTCCAATTTTAATTACCAATTTAAAATGGAATCATATTTTACGATGGAAAATTTTTTTATAAGTAATAGGTATCAGTAATATTATGAGCGTTAAAAGCTACAGATAAACATTAGCCAATTGATATTTAGCTTATCTCAATTTGATTAAAACTATATAACATGCTTTCCATAAATCAGAATTACCTACTGAAAAAGACCATCGTAAAATATGATTCCACTTTAAATTGGTAATTAAAATTGGAAGATTTCCAAAAAATAAACAAATAAAGATTTGGCATTAACAATCGGAAATAATTTCGTTTTCGAAGAACGGTAACTCATCAGCAAACTCTAGTTTGGCAAATGCTGGTTTAATGGGATTGGTCTTTGACTATCTTAAAAAATAAAAAGCGTTATAGTGGATATTAAATACTTAAATCTAAAAGTAGATAGATTTTTTGAGGTAATTGAAACATATATTTTGCCTGGGATAAAGAATATATTATATTCTATTATTTTGAATTAAGAATTTATTTTTATGGCAAATTAAATACAGCCTGATGAATAAATAGAGTAAAATAAAATGTGAAAAATTAAATAAAATAAAAAATTAATGCTTTCTTTTTAGAAAATAATTATTAACAGAAAATTAACTTGTTTATATAAACATTCTGTTATTTTCTAGATGAGGTGATTTAAAGATAAATATAATAATAGAATCTTTACTGTTATTATATCCAACCAGGATATATATATTTTTTTCTTTATTTAAGAAAATTTCTAAATTTTGTTTCCCTCTTTAGGCTATACAGGATTGTTTAATGAGGTAGAGGAGAGCATTCATGCCGAATTATTAAATGCCTTCAACTCCGGGACTCAAACTTGTAATTTTTGAGTTGTCATAGACAGCGCGAATTGCAATAGTGTCAGCCTGCAGGACCATCGGTTGTTCAACAACATTAGTTTTGAAATCAACGATCAACTCTGTCTGAGCTTAGAATATCTTTTATCCAATGGGAAGAAATCCTGTGTGTGTACATGACTTATGTTTTATGTATATAAGATTTGTAGAGGGATCCTTACTAATCTATGTTTGAGAAGTAAATACGCACACGCACACGCACACACTCATATGAAATGTGTAATGATTCTAAAATGGTAAACTGCCTCTCAGTTTTAATACACGGGGAAAACGTCCCTCCTTTCACTCAATCCAACCGTAGAGCTGTAAGATGCTACAAAGTAGATTATGCTACAAGTATTTTTCCCTTCAATATCAAATATTTCATCATCCTATATGCAGATATCAGAAACTTTTCCATCTCAACGATCAACTTTTGATGTCACCTCCCTTCCAATCCAGTTTATCCCTTTCGATTTACTCACCTCACTCTAAAATGGAATTTTTAGCCAATTCTGTTCAATTGGCTTCCGTCCTTTCCTGAAGAAAGTAGTTAATAGAAAAAAAATAGGCTTACTCTTTCCTCAATATTATGAGCCAATGATAACAGTTCAAATAGTAAGGTATTCCTTAATTCTACTCTTTTTATTTTATGTCGGAAAAAAACTATAAATCATAATTCAGCAGCAAGCTATATTTATCTATTAAAAAAAAATTGGGCTTAAAACTCTTTAAGTATATTAATATAAAAATAATAAAATAACGTGATAACCTATATGCGACCACCTATTTCTAGGAATCTATCTTATTCACGGTTATTTACAAAGTCCATAACCGAATAAAATAGCAGAAATAAAATAGACAACAAACCATAATTTAAAAATTTGATAATAGTACAACCACTAGGACGATCTCATAAATATATTTTTTGATATTATAACATGGAGCTTTCGGCGTCCAGCGCCATATTCATTTGTTCATTCTCCTTCAAGTAGGATCGTTAGAGCAAGTGAAATTTAAATTTTAAACAATGTTGTCGTCTGGGCCATCGTCCCTGAAGCGTACTGTGGGCCTATTGGTGAAATGAATAATATGACAATTTAATTGTTGAGGAGTGTGATGTTTTTGTCAGCTACATTGCAAGAGATTTTTATAAAGTGGTCAGCAAATTAGAAAGATCAAAGTATTGCATCTGTTTGATAATAATAGAAATAACAAATACTGATAATAAGAATGGTTTAAAGTTTTTATAAATTTAACCATGGTTTTTAAAAAGAGGAGCAATTAAAAAAAATGCAAGATTGGGTTACATTAGGATTTGAGTTGTGATGAATAAACGATTCATGCACAGCAAAAAAAGAACTATCAAAAGAGAAAATCGTAAAAGAAATTAACATAATCGATAATTCTTTTTAAAAAATGTCAACAATAAAATATACTTTTTTGAAAATTTCAACACCTTAAAAAACCGGTACTAACCCTTCAGGTACGAAAATCAACTTTTAATAGAAGTCTGATCCTACCCAAAAATGCATTAAACCATATAGGAACTTATTCTGGAGTTTTTAATCAATTTAAAATGTGTTTCGTCTAGATACTACTACAAAAATGTTTATCCGTTTAATAAAAAAACGTACAAAATCCAAAATTCTGGAATACGCGCTAAATGCACAAAACATTTAAACAATCCAAGGAATATTAAATTATTTTTAGAAGGTTTTTTTTTCTTCTTATTGGCTTATTTTTGTATCTCAGAATACGTAACAATTCTCCAGAGGATTCGCTTGATTTTCGAAAGGCTTTTACGCATCAATCTGAATCTACAAAGCGTAAACGATTAATTAGCAGTAGCATGTCGTGTGGAGAAAGAAAGGCAAGCGCTGATTGGATGATTTAGCTAAATTAAATATCATTATAGCTGAAGGTGTGCCAGCACGAAAAAGCTAAACTCACGACTCAAATAATTGGTTGTTAATACATCAAATTCAATCTTTTTATTATAATTTGATGAGTCTCCTAAATGCGTAGAGGGGCCGCAAATCGTGATATCTTATTTTTATATTTATATTAAATTAATCAGTTTATTATTATAATATTTTATATTCGCCTTTATGTAAAATTAATTTATTTAGTATTAGTCCTGATGTTAAATAATTAAATTAATGTGTGGAAAATGAGTTCATAATAGCACTATTACTTAGTTCTCAAAATATTATTCTGTCTCACTACCGGAAATAAGAAAGCATTGTATTTAAAGCGGAACTAAAAATAAATTGTGAAAAGAATTAAAAATGCTTATACCGTATAAGTTCTAGCATCTGTGGAGACATCCACTTACGTGACCTTTTTTAGTCATTTCTTTGCGATGTCATGGATGGAACCTACATACTAACTGTATGATGTAATTTTAATGAAAATTACATTGTGCGCAATGGTATCAAGATGGTGGCATAATATTTATGTCGAATTCCTTTTAATGAATAAAATTGAGATTATTCCAAAATAAATATATGTTAATGTGTTCTTAAAATGAGCCAGCCATTGAACGTATGAATTGGTGTTGTATATACCCAAGGCAACATTTTTTTTTTTTTTAATATGATTATACTATGTAATCAGAATTTAAATCTAATTAGGTATACACTTTGTGCATTTTTATAGTTATCCTTTTTTCTCTCTATTTTTTTACTGTATGAGACTCCATTAGATGAAGAAGATCAAGGGATATAATCGTAGCCCAAATAGTTTTTTTTTATAAGGCAGTTGTGATATTGTTTTCTGTAGTGTTTAATCGATAATATGCGATTTTTTTTCTATAAAAATTTTAGTTATTTTATGTATCTGACTGAAATAGTGAAGAGGAAGTAGTTTTACTGCCTTGTTTTCTGCATAAAACTAAGCTGTAAAAAATATGAGAAATCATCTATGTTGCATAAAAAAATATGAGACATCATTTATGTTTTTTTTTCTTACCTCGGAAGCAACAGCAGTAAACACTAGTTTCTTCTTTAAAATGTATATACATAGTTATTATCTATTTATTTATGTATACTGTTGGACCTCCATTATCCGGGCCTCGATTAACCGGGGATCTAATTAACCGAGATGCCGAGGAGCCAATTTTTTTTTTTTTTTAATATGCTTTTTTTAATTTGTATGCCATTTATTTTGTATGCCATTTATTTTGTATGTATACTATTTAAAAAAAATGTATACGTAAATATTTAACGATTACGCAATAGTTAACCATCTATTATGAAATAAAACAATAAATGGAAAAATACAGAAAGCGAGTATTGTAATATGAGATGTTTCCGGTATCTAATACTCCAATTTATAATCTAGGAACGGTATTGTTTTCAAGTCTTTCCAGGAAACTCCTACTCTGGCCTGTTCGGCTACAAAACAAAATATTGTCAGTTGTGATTTAGTCTCGATTTAAATACATACGAAGTAGGAAAATGTCGGAAAAAAAGAAAACGTGCCGTTTTAACGCTTGATGAGTTTATAATGATTATATATTATAAACAGATTAGAAAAAGGTGAAAGTGTTAAAAAATTGTCCGCTGAACTAGGAATCGGCGAACAAACTGTACGGGATATTTTGAAGAACAAAAAAGACATTTTCGACTTCGTATCTTCGTCGGCCCATAATATAATGTATTTGTTGGCCCATAATATATTGTAGGCCCATAATGTTCGGATATCATAATATAATATAATTATCGGCAATCATTCCGGATACTATTGAATCCTCGAAAAGCGAAGATGTAAGGCACAGGATTGCTAATTTTTTTCCGAGAGAAATAAACCAGAGTTGAAGAAAAGGAGGGGATAGGTTTGCTAAGCCGGCTGTCAATAGGCGCGGCAACATACAACTTCATTACCCCTCAGCTCGACAGGATTGCTTTCCAAATAGTGACCTCAGCCTCTAATGCCCTTCCAAACCCTCCAATTCAGTTTCGTGTCACCCTATATTAGTTTGGAAACCCGCCCCAAAAATACCTGATTAGTTACAGTAAGAGCAATTCAGTTCGCAATATCAATGTTTCTGAGTTCTAATTCATTTATTACTTTAAATTAATGCGATTTTATTTTCATAACTTATATCTGCAGGAAAATCGGAATTAAATCACAATATATGTGCAAATAAGGGGCTCTGGGTTAATTTTTATTCATTTTGATGTCAAAGGTGAGTGCATGTATTAATTGTATTCTGCTATCATATATATTAAGAATAATCATCAATGCCCCTTACTACGGTAGAAGCAAAATAAACATATAGATGCAATGTCTGAAATAAAAAAAGTATTGAAAAAATTACGTCAACTCACCGTATTGAACAGATGGAGACAATGAATCAGTAGATCAAAGGTGTCTTGTCTAAGTTAAACGGCAAGCAGCTAAAACATTCAATGAAAATATTAATCAAACACAGGAAAATATACCATAACAGAATAAGTAGGTATTTTAAAGCTATGAAAAAAAATCTGGTGCGTGCGCGCAACACACAACTTTCACTTACCAACTTACTTAGATTAGAAATTAATGCGTTGTTGCGGTCCCCTTCGTTAGACCAATTTTGATGAAATGTTAGCTATCACATCTTTGGCATAAAAATACATCAAATACCCAGTATGATCAAAATAGTTAAAGCCGTTTTTGAATAAAAAAAAAAAAAAACACGTGAAAATGATACAAAATTTATTAAGTAAAGTCCCCCCTCCGGTTGGTCAATTTTGGTGAAATGTTGGCTATCACATCTTCGGCATATACATACATCAAATACCCAGTTTGATCAAAATCTTTAAAGCCGTTTTTGAGTAAATAAAAAAAAACACTTGAAAATGATACAAAATTTATTAAGTAAAGTCCCCCCTCCGGTTAATCAATTTTTATGAAATTTTTACAGTCATATCTCGGGCATATACATAGATCAAATACTCAGTTTAATCAAAATCGTTAGAGCCGTTTTTGAGAAAATCGAAAAAAACCTAAAAAGTTATTAAGTAAATTACCCCCTCCCTTTAAGTAATTTTGATGAAATTTATACTGTCACATCGCGGGCATATACTTACACTAAATACCTAATTTCAGGATCGCACGGTTTATAGTTTTTGAGCTAGTCTGTTCACACACACACACACACACACACAGACACACACACACACACACACACACAGACCATTTCGCGGGACTTGGTCATTTCGACTCAGGGACCCCAAAACGTGTATTTCCGTTGAAAACCGGAAGTCGAAATTTTTCACGATCGCAATACTTCCACTTACTATATATTTCATATATAGGTAAGTGAAAGTAAAAATAATAATTACACAGAAAGCGTAATACAATCTCAATTCAATGAACACAGTTTTATTAAGGAAGTCTTTTATATTTAAAAAAAAAAAATAAAGTATGTGTATGATTATTCATTGAATGATTATTTTGAATATGCCTGCTTCTCCCTGTTTGGGAATTATTTATTTTTACATCCGGTATGTTTTATTCAAAACTACAAACCTATGGTAGGAATGATTGTCGGTTATCAATTACAATGGATTTACACAATTGCATCGACTTCCTTAAATCGATTAACCATCGAATAGTTTTCTAATTTCCTAAAAAGATATAAGGTTGCAACAAATTTATACAAATGAATAGAAAAATTAATCAAAACAACCATGCTATTTTGAAATTAAAGAAATATTTATAATAACGAGCTGGAAGCATACAAAATACATAACAAAATAAATAATCCGTAGAGTAAAATGAAAAAAAAAAAAGATTATTGCTCAGGTAATAAAAAAAGTGGAATGAGTAAAATAGATTGTAAAATTTTGTGCGAAAATAAAACAGTTTAGAAATAAGTTTAGATTAACAAGCTGTCAAAATAAGTTGAACATTGGGAAAGCGTATTGAAAACACAGTGCTAAATTACCTCAATGTCAGTTGCCCCTTAAAAATATTTGCATGTGTGCTTTTAGAGGATTGAGAAGGGTTTTGTTCGCGGTGATTATTGCTTCCACTTTCGATAACTACTGGCTTGAGTGAATATCCTTGTTTCGATAAAGAAGTGATAAAAAGATAGAATTTCTCAACAAATAAATTACTTATAGTTACAAATTTTGATTCCATTAAAACTAAACCTCAAATAACTTCTAATTTCCCAAAAGGATGTAAGTATGCAAACTAATTTTTATGTAATATAAAATTAATTATTATGAGCAGGACGCATACACAAGGGGCAAAAAAAATCCATAGAGAAAATGAAAAACAAGGATTATTGCTTAAGTAATAAAAAAATGGAAGGCGTAAAATTTTTTTTTAAAATTCAGTGAATAAAAGTTTAAAAATAAGTTGAGTTTAAAAACTTAAAAATTAAAAACCTAAATCAGTGATTGCTTGAAAAACAATCAAAAGGCTGTGTGTTTATTTATTTAGTAACATTTTCGGTGCTTTATACAATATTTCCCTAACATTGATCGATCGATTGCAATAATAGTTGATTAATCACCTCCTCCTCGTTTTAAGTCGCATAAATTATTAGGGTTTTTTCTTTTCTAACGAAATTTATAATATGATATTCTATATTTAAAATAATTTGTATAATACAGCTTATCCTATATATTAATACAATATTTTAGATACCCGCCCAGTTTAATTTATACTATTTTTCTGCAATTGTTAAGCCGAATAATCAAGTTAAAATAAGGTTTTAAATCCATTTAATATGTCTAAGATATGTCAAAATTTAACTGGCGGACTACTAGTTATACCATAGCCCCCACAAGTCATCAACAACGGAAAAACTAGTTCTGAAATTCAAAAGTTAAACCTTATGACATTCACTAATAATTAATAATTGGAGGTTAAAACTTACTTGAAACAATAAGTGAAGTTTAAAAGTACTATTCTACAAAATAAATTGGAAAAGTTTTGGCGCCTTAATATTTTATTACTCGATAATTATTTTTATGATAAGTAAAGTTTTTATGATTTATTTCAGTTCTTTATAATCTTTATTTCTCCACGTTTGCTCATTTGAGTTGAGAACACAAACCCTTTTCTTATAGCTAGTAATTGCAAGTTTTTCTTTGGCCTAGTTTCCATTTTGTTTTTATTATTTCTTCATTTTTTGTTAGAGAGAAATTAGCTACCCCAAACATACCCCTCTATTTTTAGATTATAGTGTGCCAATTTTTATCGAGAATTGTGTGAATCTACCCTTCGAGCTATGATACGATTAAGCACGAAATTCATTACTTTTTTACACTTATCGATTTCATTCCCGTTTAATAAGGTAGCGTTCGAGGTGTAATAACAAAAGCTTCGCCACAGGGGTTAGGGGCAGCTTAGCTTCGGCTAAAATTTGTTGTTAATATTCCGGTGGACACCTAGCCCCTCTATTATTATCAACAATACTCTAAATTTACCCTTCAAGCTATGATTACGCAAGAAATTCATAAGTCATACTAAACGGCGGCCTTTATAATTGCGCTCGGAAAGAGCCCTCAGCAGGTTAGAGTGAATGTGTAGGTAAATGTTTTATAGTTGGAGTGTGAGATTGCCTACGCACTTTCATGCACGCTATCCTGTGCGCCTTACCACAGGATTTTTTTTTTTTTTTTTTTTTTTTTGCCATCTGATGAAAGATAGGATGGATTTGAACCATTCACAGCTTTCTTCAACTCAATGCTATTGGTTTTATTAATTTCCAATCATATTATAACAGAAAATTTATTTATCTTTTTGGTTTTTCTCTCAAATAAAATAAAAACTATAAAATAAAAAAAACAGAAAAAACAAAAACTCAAATAAACAGAGCAATAAAACAATACTGACAGAGGATTTTCTATATTTAAAGTTTTAAATAATTAGGATTAAAATAATAATGTTTGAATGTAATGATAACAGTTGTTGCGTATAGCAAATAAGTAATGTATACCTAATAAAATAATGATAATAATAACGGAATAATAGTAAACACAATACAAATGCAGAATAAAATTAAAACATGAGTAAATGAGTAAAATTAAATGGAATGTTATTAAATTGAAATATCGATTATATAACCTAAATAAAATAAAGTGGAGCGTAAATTATGAAAAATATAGAATATGAAAATGATAGATTTGTCGAAAATCTTAAAAAGGAAAGTTAATGGAACATATCTAACACCAATGTGGTTTTATATAATTTTATTTACGTAAAATGATTACAAAAAAGGTTGAAAAAAATAAAAAGAACTCAAATCAATAGTTACTTTACAATCGACAGAACATGACTAAGCCCTAGTCGATGGCTTCTTATATTTAGTCCGAAATGGGCCTACCCAGAATTGCCTAGAACATTCCAAAAGATGTGAACACGTTGACAAACATGTCATAAATGGGGTCACCTGTGATATAGTGGTTAGCATGGCAACCTAAAATACTAAAGGTCGCAGGTTCGCGCCTAGCGGTGGCCCTAGGAATTTTTAATGGGAGTAAAACATCCTTAGCCATGCCGTCCCTCGGATAGGATGTAAAATGGAGGTCCCGAGCCTATACGATGTCAGGTACTCGTTAAAGATCCCTTTCCCAATTATACCTAGATAGGCAAAATTTAGGACTCCCACTGTAGCATTGTCCGATTAGCCTTGGTGGCATTAAGGGACGTTAAACAAAACAAACAAACGTACTAATAATTGACTGTAACCGTTCCATGCAATTCTAGATTTTTAAGAAAATACGATAGGAATAATTATCTGTTTTTGCTAATCTTTGTTTTTTCTATGTATAATGACATAACTTTAACTTTAACATGCAATAGAATTGAGTAAAGAGATTAATAAAGTCCATTAAGATGGGATTTTAGTCATTCAATTGATTAAAATATTCTAATTTATCATTTCTTTTCGTTGGTGAGGGAGGCCATTATCATTCGGTAGGCAGGCTGATGTCAGTGACAGTTGTAGGGGAGGAGGAGAGGTGGGAGCGGAGAGTGGCGTGCATAAATTAAGTAGATTAGCGAGGACCAGCTGTAGACAAGACAAAGCGTAAAGAGGCCGCCTTTGAGGACGAGACAAATGGCTCCTTGGAGGGATAGCTGATAACAGGAACCAGCAATAGCCTCTTGTAACAGTTGCCTCAGGGACAGGGTTAACCTCGAAGAATGGCTTCTCTCCCCGGTACTGTTTCCTCTCTGGCTTTCCAAGTTGATGTATTGTGGAAGATAAGCCCTGTATTTAGCACGCTATTTTATGAATATAATCTTAAGTATGTTCTAAAGCGGTTTCTAAAGCGAGGCTTGATAAATCACCAACGATTAAGATAAATACCATTTCCACTCATTATTATATTATATTTATATTCAGAATTTATGCGAAATATTTCGTTATTACTGATTCCCCCGATAAGAAAGTACTTTTCATAAATTTATTCTTTATTTATATTTTACCTTATCTCTATCTTTAAAGTAGTAAGCCTAAGCGTAAGTGAAGACTGAAAGCACAATTAAGAAAAGGAAGGCCGACTTGAACAGTCTTACAAGTAATTACAAATATAAAGCGGATCAAATTATTGACTTTTAAGGCATTTTCAGGATAAAAAGTTTAATTATGTCAGTGTATCTAAATAATTACAGGAGAGTTACAGAAAAACCCACAGTTATAAAAAAATTAATCTAACGAATGGCATATTCAAAAATAGCTTCAAGTGGTGTTCCACTCCACCTGCCATAAATGTATGAACCCGTTCCCACAATATAAGTTTCTATTTACCAGGAGTTATTGGCCCTGCTAAACTACTTGGAAAAAGTTGCTCTGAGCTATCTGCTTCGTCTTGTATTTTTACAAATAATATTTTAGATGAAGTATTATTATGCTCAAATATAAAAATGGAGGCCATAAGAAATAACTTTACAGATAACAAATATTTGGTAGCAGATATTAATTTGGTGGAGTTGAAAGCATTCCTTGGCCTTCTCTTTTTCACGACTCTTTTCAAATCAAATGACCTCAATAATTGCAACTGATGGGACTAGCAGAGAAATTTTCAGAAGTACGCCAGAGAAAAGATGTGCAATCATTTTAGTTGCACTCCGTTTTGACGACTCAAGACAAGAGCCTACAAAAACAGACCCGGCCGAAGTAATTTCTCGTATATTTAGTCTATTTATAAAAAAATATAAAGAGAATTATTCTATTAGTGACCAAGCATGCATCGATTAAATGCTTATTGGCTTTCGAGGTAGATATAGATTCAGAATGTGGATGCCGAATAAGCTAAGAATACGGTTTAAAAATTCTTGCAACCAATGATGCAAAAACCCATTATTTTTTTTATTGATACATTCATGCTGGCAAAGGAAGTGATAGTAATACTTTGTCAGTAGATGAAAAAAATTGTAATAAACCAACCTAGGCTAGTTTGACAAAAACAATCGAAGGAACCAACCGTAATATCACGGCTGACAATAGGTTTTCTTCCATTGAAGTCGTGAGGGAGTTGAGGAAAAGGGGTCTCACTTACTTTGGGACTTTAAAGAAAAATAAAAAAGAAATCCTAAAAGAATTTCTTCCCTCAAAAGCGAGGAAATCAGGAACATCAGTTATTGGCTTTGGGGAAAATATAACTTTAGTATCCTGTCCCCAAACCAAGAAAGGCAGTTGTTTTAGTTTCCTCAATGCATCACAGTGCTGTTAATGAGGAAACTGGAAAGCCTGAAATAGTACATTATTATAACGCCAAAAAAGGAGGGATCGATGCTCTTGCCAAGAAGTGTACAGTATACTCGACAAACAGAAGAAGCAGGAGGTGGCCTCTCACTGTTCTTACGCAATGTTGAATATTTCCTATGTAAATTAACATGTAATTTATCCATCATTGCCAGAAAACAGACAATTATCAAGATTTCATTTTATTAAAAATTTGGCGAGGCAGCTGGTTGTACCACAACTTCAGAGGAGACTAAGAAACTTGCTCATTCCGCTTGATCTTATACAATCGATTCCAAGGTTGGTAAATTACTAAATCACAAAGCCCTCAGCGGTACCTGGTAAAAGAATAAGGTATGGGAAGTGCCCAAGGAGCAGGGATAAAAAAACAAAGGTTTACTGTGCTCGTTGCAGTACATCAATTAGCACAGATTGTGGGTCCCGGTGACCCCACCTTACTGGTTACTATTATATCATACCTCAGGGTTTTTTATTTTAAATCAGAATACCATCACTGTTTAACGGTATCTACATTTACGTGTTTAAACATATCCCTATTCATTTTTGAGTAGTTTGTGTGAAGTTTGATAACTTAAGAATTTACTGATGGTGACTTTTTTTTAGTAATATGAATAATGAAGAAATTAAAATAGGATTATGAAGAGAACATATATTAATTTATACATATTGATCTCTAGTTAACTTTTTTTTTTGTTTAAAGATAAATGATTGGCTTTAAACGGGAATCGAACACGAGTCTCCGCATCTCCCCGCATTGCAAAAACCAATTAGGCTACCAAGGAATTGTCCTAGTCATATCACCTTATTTTCTTCTCTGACCCCTTCGAACCGATCTCCCCAAGTTTTTGCGAATAACATGGGAGCTGAAAAAGTTGACCAAATGGTACGTTCCAATTGACGAACAGTCAATTTTTTATATCAATTGATTAAAGTTGATCGGTTTATTAATTTCCAATATTTTGCTTTAAATTTGTTTGTCATATTATAATTAATTAGAGCGTAATTAAGCCACGTGTTGAATGTGGTACATCAGGTTCCTCTTTCTTTTCTTTTTTTTTTCGTTATAATTTAAGGTAAGTTTTCCAGGGTATCATAGCTACGTATTTATGAATAGCGAATAGCCAATTTCTAGGAATTGTACCAATACTGAAGTAAGAGGCTTAGCGATGTCAATACCTAAAAAAGGCAAGACTCGCAGGTGCCGAAACCTCAAAGGGGACCCCTATCGTCCCGTTTTAACGGAGGCATTATGGTGTTAATGAAGAGGGAATTGTGAGCGGGAGGGTTAGCAGGTGGCCGAGGAAGGGATCCACAATGGTGTTGTGATTCAGTGCTACGGCTACGGTGCTATTGAATATTCGACTAGGGCTTTGTTCCAGCGGTAAGGAGGCAATTGCTGCAACCGCCCTCTGCAGCAGCCCTCCTCCGATTGGCTATTCAAACACAAATCGTTTTTACCCCACCCCTGCCATAGGGTAGTAATATCAGCTATGTTGAAGTCTATCCTCCGTGGAATGGGCTTGACAGAATCCAAATGAGAAGCTATTACTGAATGATACAAAAGGTTAATAATTCTGTGGAAATTTTCCTCGTTTTCACTGTTTGAGATATCTGGTAAGGTTAGGATATCTGAGGGCAAGGCGTACGTAGGATTTCGTCTGGGAGGGGCAGGCTCTTGTTATTGTGCACTGAGTGAAGCCATGACAAGTTTGATAATTGTTATTTGGGCGCTAGCTGTATATATTAAGAGGGATCTAGTAATAAGGATTGTGATTTAGATTAATCAGCGAAAGCAAAAGTTTCTAAATTATAATTATTATTTGTAGTTTTCAAAGCGTCAATTTAGTTTAAATTAACAAAGAAAACCCAGTAGTTTAGCTCAAATTTGGTTCTCAAAATAAGAAAAAAAAATAGGTGTGTGCCAAATCTTGAGATGAAATGGTAAGTTTTATCCGTACATTGATGCATGTATGAATACGTATCATAGAACATTCCTCCATGCGACCAACGTACCCTTATCGATAGACACACACACACACACACACACACACACACACACACACACACACACACACACACACACATATATATATATATATATATAATCTAAACGGGTTACTAAGTCGATGGCAATGATCTAGGAAGTAATCTCAAAATAGCTAATTTCCTATGGGTCATCGTAGCTTTTTGAATGAAGTAAGGAAGAGTAAAAGAATTAATGAATATCGTGCGTAATTATATGGCGAAGGAAAGTGCATGAAAATCGGAAAATCCAAATATAGAGGGTTACTTCCGAGAAGGGGGATCTTTTGTGCTTCAGTAGTTGGCAGGCGCAGACTTATAAATCGTGTAAAAAAAAAAAAAAGACATGGATTGATGAAGCTGTTGAATCTTTATTGCAAGTTACACTAAATTAAAATCTTGCAGCAACCCAAACAAATGTGTTTCGGAAAGCCCATTGAACAGGTAATGAAGAAAACAAATGAGTTCAAACTGGTACAACATTGCATCAAGCGACATGGCCTTCATATATCTATTTTAAGATATAAGATACGAGTCTTATCTCTCTAATGTGATAAGAGAAAGGGTGAGAGAGAGCCTAAGAGTTATTCCAACAACTAAAGGAAACAAAAAAAGTAAGTATTCATGTAAAACTGCACAGTCAACAAATCATTTTGAAAACATGCAGAAAGTGGAATTCTTAGTTATCTTTGGTGATAGCGTAACCTGGAATGCATGGCTCGAAATGCACAATACTTATGTTTAAAGATAAACTTTTGTTTTAGTGTTATTTTAAATTACTCTTTAAAAATGCAAATCAGATAAAATATATTCGTTTTCTTGTCATAAATTTTAGTTTCCTTGCGCTACATGTTAAGGTGTGAAAGTATTGTAATCTGATCAAATATTATGCGCAGTTGTCTATTTTTCAGATTAAACTTCTACAGATGAATTCAAAACAACACAAAACAAATATGTATCCTCTAACGTAATACTAATATTGAATTTTCCTCCCGTTTAAGTTATTCAGGGAACCTTTTATCGAATCATGTAGCAGATCGTTCTCAAGATATATCTGACATTCGTATTTCTCTTTTGTTCTTCAGGGTATTGTCATGCAGACGTGAACAGAATGGGAATATATCTTTCTTCCCTGACAGCGTAATATAATCTAAGGCGGTTTCTTTTACGTGATGCAAAGCGAGACGTTGAAGGATATAACGCTACAATTCCTTCCATTTCACCCTGGGGCGGGTGTAATCCCTTGTTTAGTTTTCTGTTTAAACCAGAACAGATGCTTCCATGGTTAAAGCAATTCATTACGGATCGCTGATAATTATGAATAAAAATGATAATAATTTAGAAAGTAACTAGGTAGTTCGAGCCTACTGAACCATTAGTAACATGTATGCTTCTGTGTACAAACAGTTTTTAAAATAGACGTAAACCATAATTAGTTAATTTTTACCGAAATTCAGGCAGTGAAAAAAAATAAGAGCATATTGCTTAATTAGCAAATCTGTAAAAACTTAACTTTTCATGAGAACAAACAAAACAGTTTATTCCATTACATTAGTCGTAATAGGTTTTTCAATCACCTGGAAGATTACCACGATCACAATAATTTATTTGAAAATATAAGTTGTTTTACATAAAACAGGAATCTTTTATATAAATAGGAATAAATAAAGATTGAATCATTAACATTTTAAAGATGCTTTAACGCATAAAAGAAAAGCTAATTCATAGCAAACCCGATGTATGAACACCGCTTAGGACACCTTAAAAAAACAACAAAAAACGCTCAACTAGACACTGCTGACAAATGTTACCTAAAAATTAAATTATCATTATTCCCGAAACAGAGAAATGTTAAATGTAATATGTTTTACATCTGAAATAATCTGAAGTAATCAATACCCATAATAATAATAATGAAACCCGAAGGTTCGATACCGACACCAATACTCGCTACCTGCATCTCCATGCACATCTCCATCCACCTGCCGCCCTCCAGATCCTTCTTCAACACATCTACCATCTCCGTCTCGGCCTACCCCTCGAACGCTTCCCATCCAGCACATTTTTATATATTAATTAACCTTGTTTTGCAAAAACTTTACGCCTTCGAGGAGAAGGTCCCTAGAAAATGTTTCATTTCCCAGGAAAAAGTCAGTCCCTCTATTAATCCTTCTAAATGGGCAATCCTCCCTACTTAGTTCCCCAGCAGCTGGCAAATAAGAAATAGTTTGTTACTTATCCCGCTTGAGTGCAAAAGTTTTGTTTTTAGTGATTTTTGCAAAAAAAAAAAAAAACTACGTTGCAGAGTTGTAATAATATTTTTTTTATTCTCCAATTTATTCTCCTTGGCTCGTGTTTTATTTTTACTCAAGAATTGATGTATTAAAGGATACACTTCCTATTTCCTACTTAAAAATAAGATTGCTTGATAAGATAGTGTAAAAATCCAGAGTGGAGTAAAAATGAGAATTATTTTTTTACATGTTTTTGGGAGTTTTTACTGTAGTAACTGAAATTTCTAAAGTTCGAAGAAGAGGGATATGGATTTTAAATATACTTAGTGACATTCTTCTGCGTTTCTAATACCACTCACTTTACAACGCCTCTCCGATTGACAAGAGATTCTATTGAGAAATACCGGTTTCGATTCTGAAGGTAACAAACATATTGTAATATTTAGCTAAAATATTGTAATTTCATGACTTAGGAGAGGTACAAAATAAAGAATGATGAGGAATGAGATTTTTTTTTTTTTATGAAAGAATCGCTAAAAGTAGTCATGATAGACGCTGAAGAATATAAGAAGACGCTGAAGAACTATGTATAGTTATTGTATAAAATATTTGCTTGAAATATTTTGAAAATTACCAAAATAAGATTAGAAAAGGAGGTTCATTAATAAGAGTGGATCCTAATTGGAGGATTGGAATTACGGGGACCTAAGGGGAGCCGCCGTGAGACCTTCCCGGATGGTAATCAACCTTAATACAATTTGGTAATTCAAATTCAAATACAGGGCGCTCCTTGCTTAACCACCTTTCCTTATCCACCGACGATGGGGTCATATTGTCCCCCAAAGCACGGATTAATTCAATCACTTCCAAAAACAATCCTTTGGGACCCAAGATCTTACCTAATGCTCTTCTTTTGAAATATACTTTGAATTAAGGGAAGACGTTTGGTTTCGAGGGGGGAAATAAGTAGAAAAATAGGTGATTCTTCTAAATCGTGATCGAAGAAGAAATTAAAAAAATAGTATAGGATGACTAATAGTCAGGATTTTTGGTTTATATTTTTTTATTTTGGAAAGCGAATGTTTAGATCCTTACATGCGGATCTTCATAAGGGGTTCTGAATCCAGAGTAATACAGAGGGTAACAGTCAGGAAGTCTCTGTTTTTTTAATAATTTACTATAGTTTAATAAAATTAATTTATTATTAATTTTTAAAGTGGTTTAGTGAGATAGGTAAATAAATTCTATTAAAAATAATAGGCAACAATTTATTTTCTATTTTTCATAGTAGACCATTTTATTTTATTATCTCTTAATATCTTTATTTAACACTTTCGCAATAGTATAACAATAAGTAAAAGTGTGGAGAGAAAACAATATTGAATTGGAATTGGAATAGAAGGAGTAACTTAAACCAATTGAGAAGGAATATGCTAAAAAGCTAGTAAGGAAACTGGACGAACAAACTGTCCAAATTAGAAAAATTTGAACTGGAGCGCATCAAATGGTTCACATGCAATAGAAAATTGAGGAGAGAAATTATACTGTGTAGGATTTGAATAGGACACTGCGCATTCACACATGGATATCTAATCGGAGGTCTCGAAACCCCTACCTGTCAAAATTCCAACAATGTAGCTCAAAGTTTAAAACCTGATTTTTTTCCAATATAATGATGCACGGAATTTAATTTAATTTAAAAATCGCATTAAGTACAAAAGAGATATTAAAGAATTTCTTACCGAAACTGTGAATAAATGGAGCCTTTAGTATAAAGAGGAAAAATAAAACAAAATAATGGTTTAAAATGAATAATTTATTAACATATAGAAAGTGCACTAATACTACAATAACATAAGATATAATAAAAAATAAATCTCTTTTAGTTGAAAAAAAAAAAAACTAATTTAATAATGTTTTTACTCTTTATAGGCCTTCCCTTTAAGGGAGTATTGACTAACTTCAGCCCGGAGTGATCAGCTTTATAGTGAAGTGAAGTTCGTTATTAATTCGTTCTACTTTACTCTATCTTAAGCTATTCTTGTCCAACCGAAACTGTAATAATAAATAAATACACGTAGGGGGGTTAAGATGGATGGAGAGTAGGGGCCAGAAGCCATCCTCAAGGAAGCTTTAAACAACAATCATAGCCAAATATGGCATGATTATGCTACATTTAATATATATAATGCGCTTTCGGGAACGTATCTAACATATAATTAATATATACTTTAATATATCTACGAGGTTCTATTCACTGAATGTGCACTGATTGGTTTCATGAGCCGGTCAATGCCGAACCGTTCCGAGGGATGGAAATCAGACCCGAAGTCCCTTAGTATTAACTGACATGAATTTCAAGATCGTTTTGCAGGATTTCAAATACAAAAGCTGAGAATAGGGAATCACCGGATTACATATTGTTAATATCCTACCTCAGTGTAGGTTGAGCTGACGATTGCTGGGAATCTCGAGTGAGGCGTCTTCGCAGGCACATTCATAAGGGATTTGATCCTCATAACTCCCTATTGAATCGTCTCTAGGCAACCAAGGAAACTTCTCAAGACATAACTAATTTACCGCATGACGTTTAAAGGAGCTAGGGCCCATTTACAATCGTGAGAGTATTTTACATAATCAGTATTTGGAAGTTATTACAGTTTGTTGTGTCTACGATTAAACACTTCGCTAAAAAATAAGTACATTATTTGCTAAGAAAAATAGAGGAATTCGATGATTTGTTTATTTTGCACATTCATAATTGATGAATTATTTCGTCGATTCAAACTTGTTAGTTCTAAACCTAGTCTTGCCCCAAACTACTTATAATTAAGAGATCTTTCTATTCAGGATGTTAAAAAGTGTTATTGTATTTAAAATCGGAAATCCCTCTCACAACAAGCAACAACAAGCGAAAATACCTCCTATTTAGGCTTTGCAGTTCTTCTTCTTTTTTTTTCTTTTTTCACAGTTTTCAATAAATCCTAGCACTCTGCACTACAACCCGCGAATTTCAGGTTATCAGATTATGTCCAAATATATGTCGGGGGCAACGCGTATTTCAACACAATAGTCATATTGTACACATTTGTGTCTGCCTGTAATCAAACGTCTTATCAACAAAT
This sequence comes from Aelia acuminata, assembly GCA_911387785.2. Lineage (NCBI taxonomy): Eukaryota > Metazoa > Arthropoda > Insecta > Hemiptera > Pentatomidae > Aelia > Aelia acuminata. The sequence goes on from OU426978.1 coordinate 97,638,992, forward strand.
AATAGTAATCCTATTTTAGGAATTGTGCACGTTTTTATCCAAATGGTCCCATACCATGGTCCTCCTACTTTAGATCACACATTAGGAAGTTGTGACGTCAAACAAGAGGCATTAAAATTTTTTAGTTGAATAGCCATAAATATTCCAGGCGTTACACTGTCAAAGGGTAATTCTAATTATTGTGGGCGTTTAAGAAGGCAGTCGATTTCAGAAACTTTATTTTTATACTTTTTCTTTAAATTTTGTAAGACTAAGGCAGTAAATTACCTTATTTCAGTTGCTAATGTTTAAATATAAATGGTTGTTACATACTTTTCATTAAAACGTTTGAATAAATTATGATATTTAATTAGCGATACCCAATGTACAAATAAAGCTACTTTATATTATATTTTAATATAGTTAGAAAGTTAACATTTTTCTCTTCCATACGAATCATTACATAAATTTTTGATACATGTTAAACTCTTTGGAAAATATGTTGTTATGGAAGAAACCAAACCAAATGATTATTTCTGTTTCGTTTTACGAAGTTTTAGAATTGCCTAAAGCGGTTACAGTCATGAATTAGAACTGTGATCATATGTTTTGATTGTTCTAGGCTTTTCTGGGGTGTTTCCATATCAAATCATATATATATATATATATATATACATATATATATATATATATATATGAAAAGCGATCGCCTAGTGGCATATAATTAGCCTTGACAGCTATGATACGGTTACTTTTGAGTCAATGTTCTGTCACTGCTAGTTAAAGTTTTGAAACGTTATTGTTTGAGTTATTATTGTTTGTTTGGCATTTTCGTTTAATAACATCGCTAGTAAAGTTATTTATATCGGACTTGTTCTAATGTTTTTTGTCCAAATATTTTGAAATCAGTCAATGACAAACGATTAATTAAAAAATAAATTACTATGCATTTTGCATATATTAATTCTAGACCCGCTTGTGTACTCTATAAGGCAACACAGGTTAGGCAATCGTCAAAATCACTACCTTCTAAAAGAAATGGGCTTTCATTAACGCGTGCGTGGGAATGCGGATGGATATGAATCATGCATCTGGTGGGTAGTAGCAGGCAGTCCGCTCCTCATAAAAGATAAAATGATATATTATCGTCAAATTATTAGGTCGTGCATGAAAATATGTAGAGACCTGTATTCCAGAACCAGGTCATCATAATTTCAAAAGTCATACACGTGTACTAAAAAATTACTGCATTATTAAATGTTGGGTGAGGAAGGATATTTCTTTCACCTTATATTAATTCAAATTTCCTGGTAATTCATGAATTTTCGAAATGTTGAAATTTTACTGTTCAATTTTTTTTATCTTGGTTGTGATTAATTTTCTGAAAGTACTTGTTTTTTGAGGTTATTTATATTTGAACGTCCATTTAGTTGATTGTGTTATTGATTGTCACACATTCAACGTTTTGTCTTTTAACATTATTTTAATTGTCAGGTCGCCTCCAGCAGTGTCATGAGGTCGAAAGCTTTTATGTTTTCTGTGCTTCCGAAATTCCATTTAGTAGTGCTAGCCTACTAAAATATAAAATAACTTCCCATAATCTCACATAAAAATGAAAAGTTCGACGAAAATTTAAAAATAAGAAACGTACACTTGGTATGCTTTTTTAGGTAATAACCCAAATTTTAGGTCATCATCAGGGATCATTGACAGCTGGAAGCTACGGTCAACTACCTTCCACCATCTTTTAAAAAAAAAAAAATTAAAATAAATATAAATGTATTTTTATACCATTAAAAAAAATTTACTACATTTTGCTTTTTCTAATACTTTACCTACCTTCTGAAAAACAATGGCAACCTCTTTAAAAACTTATTTATTCATGAAAAGTTTTTTGTTTCCTAATCTACTAATCTTCATTTCAGCCTCTCTTCTGTCTATTAAATGAGTTTAGAAAAAAAAAATTCTTCATAAATAACTTTTTTAAAAAGAATTATCATTAAAGATGGAAACCAGTAGAAATATATACTCAGTTGTTGTTACATTGCATGACACACTGCTACTTGTAGCTGCTAGCTGCAGCCTACAGATGAGTATTTGATGGTCGTTGCGTTGTTTGTGTTCCTTTCAGTTAGTGTCAGCTGTGTTTGTTCAATAATACGCCCATTCGTTCAATGTTTGATGATGCGACTATTTGTACAAAAAAAAGTCACCGTGAGGGGTGTCTCACAACAGTCCATTGTCCGCAGAAGTACTCCCCATTGGTTATTAGTTCTTATTTATTTGATTGCTAAGGAATCGAACTAGTTGATGATTACAATGAAATGTAATCAATATTAAACAAACATAAATGTCGAATATATATCATTTTGATCACAAAACAAAATTAGGTACATATATTACTCATAATGTGATCATAGACCGTTTTTTTCTAAATATCATAAAATAAACACCTCACGACGGTCTCAAATATTCAATATATTTTTAAATGTAACAGGAGCTTTCGGCGCTCATAGCACCATATTCATCTGTATAAAATCAATTAACAATACATTAGTACATATATTATTATTTTATTTAAAATTTAAAATATGTCTTGCATATGCCCAATCTCTTACCCTTTTTTCTCATTCCCTTAAGGGAGAGTCTTTGTATAACTGTGTGTTACATCAGTTGTGTCATCATCAGTTTAAATACCTAAAGTAGGAATATGTATATGATATTAATAATGCCCAATGATATTAATAATAGATATATAAATGTCTAAAATAGGTTTTTTTATATATAATTTACCTACTCGTCGTGGGGAGAGACATGCACTCGGCATAGCTGCCACTTGTTCTCTACCCTATTTCCGACGAACAAGGCGCCCCCTAGGTCCGGAATTAGAAACTTATATAGATAAGAGCTTGTATATGTTAAATTTTTTTAATTTTATCCAGAATGTGTGAATAATGTAAAGGGATGTGCGCAGCTTCTTGTTTTTCATTCATAAGCTTATTTTGATTCGCCGCGATATATATGGATTCGAGTATTTTTCGCTTAGCCCACGAATCTGATTAATGGAGAATTTTAACATTGCCAAAATCTATTTCATGTTGTAATGTGTTTGCATGATTAGACAGTGCCGTTTTAGTTTAAGTTACTCTTGTGATTATATATTCTGGTTTTTATATCTGTAGATGTGAGACCAACATATGATTTTTCACAATTTTTACATGGTATATTATATATTACATTTCTATTGTTTTCTAAAGGTGTTTGGTCTTTTATTTTTGTTATTATATTACGTATCGGGTGTCCTGGTTTGAGAGCAAAATTATATTCTTCAACATCAAATTTATGAAATGTATTTATAATATTATAGGTTAAACTATTTATATATTTGAGGGGTTTATATGGGCGGTTAGTTTTTGTAGTTGATGTGGCGGTAGAAGGTACGCGGACTGGTTCTGCTTTATAGTATTTAAACTGATGATGACACAACTGATGTAACACACAGTTATACAAAGACTCTCCCTTAAGGGAACGAGAAAAAAGGGTAAGAGATTGGGCATATGCAAGACATAGTTTAAATTTTAAATAAAATAATAATATATGTACTAATGTATTGTTAATTGATTTTATACAGATGAATATGGTGCTATGTGCGCCGAAAGCTCCTGTTACATTTAAAAATATATTGAATATTTGAGACCATCGTGAGGTGTTTATTTTATGGTACATATATTATTAAATTGGTAACGGTGTCTCTATAAAAAAGGTACCCTTAACAATATATAAATAATTGTAAGAAGCCCGGCGGTTTTGTGTGATCTCAATCAGATCACCTCCTTGTTCGTATGCATATTGGGAATAAAATATATTTATCTATAATAAATGAAGAATAGAATAAAATATGGTTTCTTTTTCGTCTCCAGCCCAACTTTATTCTACGTTTTATCCGACACACAATTATGAAATAAAAAAAAATTGGGACAGAATTTAATATTTATTTAATTAATATTTATTTATTTATTTAATATTTAATTTTGGAGATACAGGAGCTTAGATAATGTCCTTTCCAGCAAAAATAGTGAAGACCTGGTTCCTTTTCAGACCACCACTAACTCATCGTATGTAACTGAATAGAAATCGTATGAATGCTGAAGTGACTTACATTTTTACTATCTACTGTTTTACTAGTGATGTAGTGTAACAGACTCGTTTCATTGTTTTCCAACTTTTCAAAACAAAGTTATTGTTTCATAAAACTGGAGATCGGAGTTTGCCTCTGCATGCCTATGCATTTTTATTAGCGCCCTGGGGGTCACCTGTGGTGCAGTGGTGTTAGCATTGCAATCTACAATATTAAAGGTCGCGGGTTTGCGCCACGTGGTAGCCCTAGGATTTATTAAAGGGAGTAAAAATTCCAAGTCCCTCTGATAGGACTTAAAATAGAGGTCCCGAATCTGTTCGATGTCAGGTACTAGTTAAAAATCCCTATCTAATTATACCTGGATAACACCTTGGTAACATTGAGGGACGTTAAACAAATAAACAAATACTGGCGTCCATCAATTATGCGCCTAATCATTTATAACTTCTGGAATACTCTTACAGATTATACGAAGAAATTGAAGATAAGTTATAATTAATAGTCGAAGTAGATACTTTGGGTTAAAATAAAAATAAAATTAAAAAGATTACACGTTGCAAAAAAAAAAAAATCTGTATGTCTAATCCGAAGTATGGTTTGTCCAATATACTGTTGCGGTCAGCGGTAGTAGACAAAGCGCCTTTGGTGAACAATACGTCCGTTGTTCGGTGCCGCACTGGCTGTCGGGGAAGATCAAAGACTTTGTTCTGGATGAACCCCGAACCTTCTAGAATCTATCCAAGACTAATAAATACCGGCTCTAACAGGCCTCAGCGGAGTTGTTTGGCAACACCCGTGGAGTACACTTCGTAGTGAACAGTGATAAGTTAGTGTGATAAGTAGTAAGCCTTATTGTGATATGTTATTGTGGTGATAGTGTATGTCGTAGAAAAGACTCTTGTTTTAACCCGTGCGGTTAGTTATAAGTAAGTAGAGTCTGCATACACAGCCTGGTTTGTATCTAATAATAAGGCAGTAATTACCCTTGTGAGTATTGATTAATAAATTATTGTCCTAGTGTTAATTGTTATATTTTATTGAACCCGAAGCCCGTAACAACTGGTGTCAGAAGCGGGGATATTTTTAGCATTAGCGTATTTATTTAGTTTGTTGTAAATAATTTTTTTCTGTTTGTTATTTTAGTTAATTATTGTAATTTAGGCTATTGAAAATTTGTTTGTCCATTTTGAATATTGTTTATTTTATTTAATATTTGAGTTTTATTTAATCTTTTTGGTTTCTTTTAATAATTTAGTTTATTGTTTATAATGTTGAGAATTTTATTTGTAATTTAAATCTTAGTAACTGTGTATAGGATTAGATTTCTTTTTTTCGTTGTTATAATCAACTTATTGTTGTTAGTCTTTAAGTTTTGATTTGTTAATTTTAATTTTGATAATTGTATATAATATTTAAAATGTCAACCGGTGGCTTAAGATTGTATGATTTGAAAGTAGTAGATTTAAAAAGGGAATTAGAAGAACGCGATTTGGATACTTCTGGGAACAAGTCTATATTGCAACAAAGGCTCAAGGAAGCTTTAATTAGTAGTGGAGAGGATCCAGATCACGTTCTTTTTGAAACAGAATTTAGTAAATTGAAAAATGAGTTGTTAGAATTTAAAAATGAGTTGTTAGAAAATCAAAATGAGTTATTTTCTACGTTATCAGAATGTTTTACTACTTTAGAAAATAAGTTAGTTGATAGTGATACTCCTAAGATTTCGGTTAAGAAGGTTCTTAGTGCTACGCAAAATGATAAAGAAGAAGAAGAAGAGCCCTTCGACCTTGATCCTCAAGTGAGTGTTGAAGATGTGAAGGTGCCGCTTGGTGGAGTGAGAGAGGTGGATGCTCTTGTGTGTGGATCCTCTTGTGCTGTTCATTTCGAAGAGGAGTTCATGAGACACATGCCTGAAAGGATAAGAAATGCAGAGGTAGCTGCTGTACAGACTGTGATGGATTCTAGTACTTTTGGGTATGCTAAACCTGACAAGGAAGATTGCGATGAAGGCGCTGAGGAAAAGCCTGTTGAAGTGGGAAGGCTTGTTCAGGTGGATTCGACAAAAGAAGTCATTGAAGTTAAGTCAACCACTGGTGTTGAAAAAGGAGCGGAGGATATTGAGAGCATGAGAGATCAGCCCGAGGATGGTGATAGCTCCCAAGACAAGGACGAAGAGTTTGTTGTTTCCCGAAGGTTCCATCCAGGAGGAAAGCAATATGGATATTTGCTTGGATGGGAGGGATGCCCTTCTGAACAGAGTGGCTGGGGGCCGGCTGGAAGCTTGGAGGCTTGTCGGCGTCTGCTTGGAGCATTTGAGGAGAGTTTGGCCAGGCGGTCTTTGAATGGACAGAGGTCAGCCGTATCGAGGAGGGCCGGATACACCCTTGGATGGGAAGGATGCCCTTCTGAACAGAGTGGCTGGGAGCCGGCTGGAAGCTTGGAGGCTTGTCGGCGTCTGTTTGGAGCATTTGAGGAGAGTTTGGCCGAGCGGTCTTTGAATGGACAGAGGACTGCCATATCGGAGAGGGCTGGAAACGATCAAGTGACAAACTCTGGAAACTTTTCAATCAGTGGTCGGCTAATCAGGTACAGCAAGCAAGGAACCTTGAGCTGGAAGGAACCTCAGGGAAAGGCTTGGTGTGGGTCTATGAAGCGTGATGATGCGGAACTTGAAATGTTAAACAGGAGAATGCCTTTAACTGATTCTGATGAGGATGATGACCCCTTAGCAGAGAAATTGAAATTGGAGAGAGAAACTGACAATGAAGTGACAGTGAGTGGCATCATTCGAGGACCTGATCGGCCTCCTCCTAAGCCAAATATTACCCATGGGACTACAGAAAGTCCAACAGCGGTAGTAGGACTCGAATCGAATGGTGATGAGAGCAAACCATCAGCTGCTCATGGTGCTGTTAACGGAATCTTAGTTGAGCAGAGCATTGGTCTAGACCCTCACAACCAACAGGTGCTGGTTTCCAAAGCAAGTGTTGTAAGGATTGATCCAAGCCAGGTCCCGGACCCAACTTCTGGTGTTCGTGTAATGTCAAATGCGTTTGGCATTGTTTTGCCGGAGCTCGACTCTGTTGCACCGGCCAGTGTCCTTTCGTTGAAGGTGGCTTCGCCTGGTAGTTTCAAGAAACTCGCTGTGCTTCTAACACTCGGTCAGGAAACAGGAAAAGTCCTGCTGGAAGCTGAAGAGGAGAAAACACCTGAGCCTATTACACCCCATTCACGACCTGATCTGGGACAGATCAGCATTAAGGAGGGGGTAGTGTTGCGGTCAGCGGTAGTAGACAAAGCGCCTTTGGTGAACAATACGTCCGTTGTTCGGTGCCGCACTGGCTGTCGGGGAAGATCAAAGACTTTGTTCTGGATGAACCCCGAACCTTCTAGAATCTATCCAAGACTAATAAATACCGGCTCTAACAGGCCTCAGCGGAGTTGTTTGGCAACACCCGTGGAGTACACTTCGTAGTGAACAGTGATAAGTTAGTGTGATAAGTAGTAAGCCTTATTGTGATATGTTATTGTGGTGATAGTGTATGTCGTAGAAAAGACTCTTGTTTTAACCCGTGCGGTTAGTTATAAGTAAGTAGAGTCTGCATACACAGCCTGGTTTGTATCTAATAATAAGGCAGTAATTACCCTTGTGAGTATTGATTAATAAATTATTGTCCTAGTGTTAATTGTTATATTTTATTGAACCCGAAGCCCGTAACAATACATTCCGCAGGGGCTGGCCTATAAGATGTGCCCTGCTGAACTCGTTTGTAAAGGATTATTACCCAAACCTTCTAACGAGTGCTCCGAGATGCCACGGAGAAAAGTTATACCAACCTTTAAAGAAATAAAAGAGTTTCACACATTAAGGGAACTCTTGGTGCAAACAGCGGCTTATAGCACGGTTCTTAAACTTATGTAATCCGTGGACCCTTTTCTGAAATGCATTTCTTCTTTTTTTGCTGAGTTCACCAAGTCACACTTGAAGTTTTACGTCTTCATAGTAATAACTTCCCATGTTATAAAAAAAAACCTCATCAAGCAGGATTTTCTTATTAAATTAAAGCGAAAAGTTGGGGGATAAAAGTTAACATCGGAAAATTTCAACGAAATGCTTTAGGGACTTGGATGAACTTCATTTTTATCTTCTCAGTTAAGGGAAACGTATAGAGAGAAACAGGTAATCTATTGAATACCAATAGCTGGTATTCCTACATGTTTGCGGACCTTATAGTCAAGGGTATAGGTGACAAGATTCAGATTTTGAGTCAATCGCAGATGAAGTTTGAAAAAATGTTTTTATGTCGATGTAAATGTGTAAATATGTGTGAATTCGCCTGTCTGTTGCCAAAATATACATACTTAAAATTAAAACTATTTTTTAATATCCGTACATGGATTACGACTCCCATTAATGTTTTACAGCCACGCCAATTATTTATTTTAATAATTAACAGTAATAGTAATCTAAATTTATGTATTTAATACTTACAAATCCTTGTTTGTTTTCCTTCCTTTGATGTCCGTCTCATAGTGTGTCTGATACTTAAAATGTTTCAGGATTCATCACTATCAAAGTCTATAAGTAATCTTCAGTTGACAGAGTGACTAACTCCAATTCCAATATTTTGCAGTAAAGCACTTTTAATAACGAAGGTAGATAGTAGACCGTAGAAGTTAAATTTGTAGATTTGAAATTAGTTGGGGGTGCCGACTTTTCGACTGTTCAGGTCTTCATCAGGGCTGTAAAGTCTGCTTCTATCGAACGACTACCCTTTTTTTCTGGAGGGATTTGTGTGAAGTATATGTTTTGTACCCAGTTTTAGTCAGCTGGAGGATAAATCTTGTGCTGTAAAGTTGAATCATAAAGGTTTTTAAATTGAGAAACCCGACGGCATTTGTGTGAAGTGCAAGTGCTATTGAAATTTGTAGATGTGCAGGATATGAGGAGATTCTTATTGTCTAAACTGATGGTATTTTTCAGTAGACTGGACAGGTTGGAAATTTCACTATTGAGGTGATGAATATTTTGAATTGTTTCCCGGATTTTCAGATTTAATAAGGAATTTTTAAATGTATACGATATCGTAGTTAATTTCGAGCTGTGAGTGACAGATAAAGTATGTAATATGATTTAGTGAATTTTGAATAAATATTGGAAAGAGTGTATTTGAACGGCATTATAGAAGGAAAATACGTTGTTGTGAACAATCGGCCAGGCGTTTATGTAGATTAGAGAAGTTATTAAACTGGGATTTATGATTTGGGACGGTGGAATTTAAAAAAAGAAAAGTTAGGTTGAGTGGAAGGAGATACATTAAATGGTGAAATAGACTTATTGATGGTGATGACTGAAGATGAAGAAGGAGAAATTTAAGAGAACAACGTATTTTCCTCCTTAAATGTCGATAGCCGTGATGAAGACCTGAACCTCGGGTCGAAACGTCGCCATAATGTTCTTTATTTAACCCAAATAGCGTTGCTTTATTTGATCACTCCCCTAACTAATTGCATGGCACTTTAAATATCATTCCTCTTTGGATTATTCTTACTTTTTTATTAAATACGCAGATTGTAGTAAGCTGTTATGTCTTAATATTTCTTTAATGCTATTAAATAATTAAAAGGTGCGACATTTCCAAAGAGGTATATCAGTAAAAGTTTTTTACTCAAAAATATTGAATTTGGAATTAGTCGTTCTGTCAACTGAAAGGGGCATATAATATATATATTAATTTTAATATTGTACAGTTTACCATTAATAATTTGAACAAACTTAACTGACATGATTTATTTAAAGACGATAACGTTGGTCCTTTCCTTAGCCTCGCCTAAAAGAAAGATACTTGCTCTAATATAAACAAAAAACTACTCCCACGTCACAGCAAGGAAACATTGTGGCCAGCATTACATGAAAATATAACCCCCATATATTCCTTCCATGGGAAAGATGAAGGGTACCTCCCTCAGTCCCAACTTACTCCTCTTTTTTCTGATGCTTTTAGAAAATTTGGTACAAAATAGAAAAAAAGAAAAAAACCTTACTAACATAATTTATACTTTTCTCATTTATTTTTTATATCGGTTTTAAATGTTTGTTTTTTTAGTAATGTAATTTAGTTTATTTCTCTCTCATGACTAGTTTGCAAGATCAAGTTTTTTTTTTTTTTTTTTTTGGATCGAAACGTTGCTTTACTTTTATAGCGCTATTATGTCCTGGTTTAATTATAATAACAGTAGTGCTAATAAAGGTCCGTGGATCTTATTTAAATCAAATAATTAAACATAAAAAAAAAGGACAGACTTGCGCAGTAGAAGAAAAGTGTCTTTTATTATCTTTTAATACTTCATACGTATAATGAAATATAGCTAGCATTATATTAATATAGCCTGAACAAGAAAGTGGGGTTGCCAAGAGCACAGGCAGGGAATAGGAGAGTCTACATCAAGATTAGAACTCTTTCTTGTGGACTAGAATGGGGCCTGCTTAGAATTAAGGCTTAAAATACAAAGTTTGCCCCTTTGTTATTGTTTAACATATTTATATAAATTAATTTATTTATATAAATATGTTAAATATAATATAAATAATGATAAATATGTTAATATAATATAAATAATGATTCATCTAGGCCACCTAATTATAATAGTTATTAGAATCAAATATAATTATTTTTATTAATATATCACTTACATAATATATATATCAAAGCCCTCTTACAATAATATACTAACAAATAATTATTTGTGAGTCACCACAGCGCTAGGGGACAAAATAGACCTGATTTAACGGATATATTTTTTGATCAATATTGTGATGATTATTGTGTTTATTAATCGGTATATAAGTGAAAGAAAACATTTTCATTCCAAGACAGAACAAAACCTTAACTGTGCCTATTTGGTCGATCTTAATCGCCCGTGGCCAAAGCGAAGTAACTTTTGGTTCCAAAATTCGTTCTAAAAATAATTTATCCTTTCAGGACATTACTCTGCAATGTTCTTATATTATAATATTTTCTTTATACTTCCTCGACTTCTACAGTGAACCAACATTAACCTTACGATTTAACTGACATACGGAGACTAATACAAAATGATTGAATGAATATCTCGAGCAAAATAAACATAATCTGTTATGTTATGATATAATGTCACGTATTCAATTTCCGGATCATTCGTACTTAAGTCACTAAAATAAATATCATAAACAACATCCTGATCTTTTCGTATTGATCGAGGAAGCACCAAATGCTCAATATATTTCTGTTTTATATAGGGAACTAATACAGAAAAGAAAACCGCGATTATATCTCTTGGAAATCGTTTTCTTTTCAGACTCCTGGTTTCGGAGACCACTCAATGTGGCTTACAGGAGATCCTACATAATCCAAAAAAGAAAAGGGTTCCAAAGGATACCTGCCTCTTCAGGCCTCAGACCAATAGCCAAACAATAGTACGAATGCCTCTCTGAAGGAGACCCAAATGGGTAAAGTAGGATCTTCATTATTACATCCTTATTCGTTATAATTTTAACAATAATAATGACAATAATCATAGTATAGTAATCGGATATGATAGTGCTAAAACGTTTGCTTATAATGTCAAAACGGAAACTTGGAAGGCTTTATATACCCATTGGATTTTCATTTGTGTAGGATATTATTAAAACATAAAAAATGATAGGGAAAGTTGCAAAAAAAAAACCCTTAAACTGAATTGTAATGAAGACTAATTAAAACAAAATTGTAAACAACTGCAGATAAAATATCCATGGCCAATGAAAAAAGAAAACCATATAAAATATGACATTCAAGCAATGAATATTTAATATTGATATATTAATAAGAATTTGAAGGCCTTGAATTATTTTCTTCCTTATAAGATTTTAATTTTTTTTTTTATTCCTGTCAATTTTGAAATCAGATATGTTTTTTACTCTGAAGAGCAGAGAATTTTAATAGATTTTTGAAACGGAATGTAATTTAAAAATGATTAACAATAAATAAGGTAAGTAGGTATTTTATTTATTTTTAAATTTAAATAAAATTCTCTTTTATGATATACTTACATGAAATAATAATTACAAATTATTTATAAATAATTTATTTTTTGAAGCGAAAAGATTTGGCTCCGCCGGGAGTCGAACCCGGGTCTCCTGCGTTACATGCGAGGATGCTAACCACTACACCACAGAGCTCGGCTCAAGGCAGAGCAAATCCTTCCTCTTCACTGATAACTTTGCTTTGCCTGATTTGCTCTGCCTTGAGCCGAGCTTTGTGGTGTAGTGGTTAGCATCCTCGCATGTAACGTGGGAGACCCGGGTTCGACTCCCGGCGGAGCCAAATCTTTTCTCTTCAAAAAATAAATTATTTAAAAATAATTTAAAATGGTGGTCAGCCACGAACTAAGATTAGATTAATTAAAACAAATTATTTATGTTTTCTTTTAAAAAGATTATCATTTAAAATTTTTAGAGCTATAACGATTAAGAAGATGATTTCTATTGTTTTTAGATTTCTAGTTTGCTTTAAAAAAAAACAAAAATTAAATAATATCCTTGAACTCTATTTCGTTTGGAAAATACCGTTAGGCACCCTGAATAAAATACATTTTATGCCAGTAGAATGAATCGGTCATAACATTTTTATTAATATTTGTTTTAGCTTTTACAAACTTGGGTATTTCAAAACGATTTAATATACTCCATCCGGTAATAACTGACTTTATTCATCAACAAAAAGCTAAAAATAAAATCATAAATATTTAATATTAATTTCCGATATTAAATCACTATTTCATTTTTGTTTATTTCTTCTATTCAATTGCATATTATTGAATGAAAAAAATCAAAACTTGGAAAAGTAAATCGGGAAAAAAATTGGTAATTTGTCACCACAAAACCTTTAATTGACACCAGACTTTCAGTGTGAAGTAATGTGGAAACAAAAATAACTGAACTTTAAGAACATCACTTCACTATACTTCTAAGGCGAAAAAAATTATCTTGCCCTCGTACACATTCATATGATAAGGTTTCTATTTTTTTTACAATGAAATTCCATTAAGTTCCCTATCAAAAATTTGTTTATTACCCATTTCATAAATTAAATTAGGCATTATGATTAGTTGTAAAAGTTAAACTAATGACTATTTCTTCTCTCTCTCTAATACCTTAAAATGTATTAGAAAAAAATAAGAATAATTATTTACTACTAAAAAATTAATGATTTTGGGAAAAATTAATCTTTTTTTATAAAAAAAAAAGATTTACTATAAAAAATTAGTAATTTTTTATTTATTTATTTATTTATTGCTTATTTATTATTTATATTTATTTATTTATTATTGCCTCTATCCGGTAGGGTCATTGGCAAAAACTCTTTCGATTCAAACTTGATTGTACAGTTTTATCTTCTTTAAAAAAGACATCACTACCTTCACCGAGTCCTCCATGTCTCCCAACAACTCCTTGAGATTGTTTCCCATTTTCAATTCACGTCGAATCCTGGTAAATCTTGGACATTCCAGGAGGATGTGCTTTACTGTAAGGATTATGGGATGGCAGTGTTTACAGGTTGGGGCCTCAAGTCCTCTCAGCAGGTAACCGTGTGAAAATTCACAGTGCCCAATGCGAAGTATGCACAAAATCGTTTCCTCTCTTCTGGAAATCCGTGAGCTCGTTTTCCACTTGATTGGTCCGTCTTTGATTTCTGATAATTTTGAATGTGATATTCTCCAACTGCCTTGCCATTTGCATCGTATTTTGCACATCATGGATTTGCACCAATCTTCGTTTGTCATATTGATGAACGTTTGGAAAATTGGTGCACTGTTAGTACGAGCCATGTGTGCAGCATGATCGGCATTTTCATTACCTGGTATTCCGCAGTGCGAAGGCACCCAGGCGAAAACAATGCTCCTTGACATAGCCTCCACCACGTGTTTCTAATTTCTCGAATAAAACCATGTTTCGGCTGGCGGCTTTCTATTGCATTAATTACTGACACCGAATCTGTTATTATGACTGTGTCAAGTTTGGTAATGTTTTCACACAGGTTCAGGGCCTCTCTAACGGCTGTGGCTTCGGCTGAGAATATTGAATATTCTCCTGGCAACTTGTACAGATACCTTCCTGAATTAGTTACTACTGTCTTCGATGCATCAGTGTATATGATTTGCATACTTTTGGATCAGTTCCATGAAGTAGCCTTTGATTTGGGATGGGCATTCTTTGTAGACATTTGCCAATGACTTGTTTATTTTTGGCTGCCTATTTAACCACTCAGGAACTGTAATGTTAATGTTTGGGTGAATTGAGTTTAAATTCAAACAGAGTTCTGTTAGCGATTTATGAATCCTTTGGTTGAAGGCTTTTGTTCTCACATCCTTAAGTCCACGTCCGTCTGGATCTTCGCCGAACAGAACTGAGTTCAATGGGTGGTCCAAGCATGCCTTCAATTTGGAGACATATTTCAGTGACAGATAGGTTCGTCGCATGTCTAAAGAAGGCTCTCCTGACTCAATGTATAAGCTTTCTATTGGAGACGTCCGGTGTGCTCCCGTACAAATTCTGAGAGCTGTGTTGTGGACTGCGTCTAAGAGCTTGCAAGTTATTTTGGTAGTAATGCTGTAAACTTGCAAGCCGTAGTCAATTAAATATTTACTGCGGGTCAGTGCCTTATAAAGTGTTAAAAGCATAGTTCTGTCTGCACCCCATTGAGAGTTTGCGAGGGATTATAGGAGACCAAGGCGTCTTGTACACTCATCTTATATATTTTTAATTTGGTTCGACCAACATAAGCGCTTGTCCAATATCAGGCCTAGATATCTTAAGGTCTCGACGAAGGATATGGGTGTTCCGTCCAAGTATAGTTCGGGGTTTACGGAGCATCTTCGTCTTCGACTAATGTGCATGCATTTTGTTTTGGTAGTGGATACTTTAAATCCGCTGTTTTTTGCCCAAGTATTTATATTGTTTAAGGCATTCTGCATTCTCTGCTTAATGATGCTAACAGACTTATTGCGGGAAACGATGACGATATCATCAGCAAAAAATAATCCCTTCACTAGTTCCTGAAAGTGATGTTGAATATCATTGATTGCTATCAGGAACAAGGTGACACTAAGGGGTGATCCTTGGGGAGTACCCGTTATTGATTCACGCACCGAGGATATGGAAGATCCTACACGAACGCAGAAGTTTCGACAGTTTAAGAAATTTTTTATGTAGGTCCACATTTTTCCAACAATACCCCATGAGTTCAAAATGTCTAATACGCGTTGTCTATTCATTTTATCGTAAGCTTTCTCCAAGTCCAGGAATGCTGCCACTAAATGTTCCTTTCTTGAAAAAGCTTCTTGGGCCTCGCAGGATAATAATAGAAGAGGATCCATTGTAGATCTTTCTTTCCTGAAGCCATACTGATGAATGGATAGCTTACGCATTCTTTCTAGGGTATCCATTAGTCTCCGATTCACCATCTTTTCCTGCAGTTTTGAGACGCATGATAACAGAGATATTGGTCGGTAGTCTTGGGGGTATGCGCTCCTTTGGTTTTTTGGAATAGGTTTACCTAATTACCAAAGCCTTCCTCCAGTCATCAGGGAAACTGCCAGTGTCCCAAATCTCGTTGTAAAGGTTTATGATGTATGCCATTGCTTCTTCAGGTAGGTTTTTAATCATTTCATATGCTATTCCATCTGTGCCTGCGGCCGATTTGGTATTTGTAGCTGCCAAGGCGGATGTCAATTCGTACATAGAAAACCTTTTGTTATAAATTTGATTTGATCGAGTATCCTCCTGAATTGTGCACATATCATATGTATATGTAATGGGCTGTGACATGGTGTTTTGAAAGAAGTTTGCCAGATGTTCTGCTATTTCTTAAGGCCTAGTTACCACTTCATTTTGGATTGTTAAACCTGCGATTTTCTGGTTTTTATAAATACCTCTAATACTGCGGACTTTGTTCCATATTTTGCATATGGGGGTATTAATGTTAATAGTTGAAACAAAATCTCTCCACGAAACTTTTTTGCTATATTTCACAGTCCTGTTTGCAATGGCCCTCAATCTTTTAAATTCAATTGCGTCAGCCGGGTCCCTACTGCGCCGAAATTTGTTAAGAGCACGTTTTTTTGCTGTTATGGCATCTTGACAATCTTTATTCCCCCATGGGACTTTTGTGTGTGAACCATTTTTATTAACAACGGGAATATTTTTCGTAGCTGCATCTAATAATACTTTCCTCAGAGATGCAACTTTGTCATTTATGTTTTGCTTGTCATCTGAAGTTTGAATTTGGTTTTTTATCGTCTCTTTAAATCCTTCCCAATTTGCCCTCTTGTATGCTCAATGTGAATGTATATTTTGTGCTATTTCAAGTCTATTTGACTTAAGGACGATTGGTACATGGTCGCTTCCGTAGAGATGGTCTTTGGTGTACCAAGTGGCCTTTGGTGCGTACCTTACATCAGCGAAACTTAAATCAATGGGGGAGAATGTGTTGCTTTTGGAGCAAAAATGTGTACTTTCCCCTGTATTGAGCAATGCTATAGCTGAATGTCTTTCTAAAAATTTTATTATTTTAACACGTCGGTGATTTACATCATGCAGAGGTGAGCCCCACAATGGATTGTGGGCGTTAAAATCTTCCAGAAGTAGGTATGGTCTGGGTAGTTGGTTGACTATGCCCATAATATCTTCGGTTAAGAAGGGTTGGGATGGTGGGATGTATATGTTACATATAGTTATTGGTTCATTATTGTATATTCTAACGGCTTGTGCTTCGAGTTGTGTTTTAAGTTTAATTTCTTCACTGTATACCTCAGTATGTACTAGTGTAGCGACTCCTCCCCATGATTTATCAGACCCTTTTCTATCTTTTCTATATGTTTGGTAATGTTTGATTTTTAAATTTTGTTTTTCGTTGAGGTGAGTTTCTTGTAAAACACAGCATATTGGGTTTTCTTCGTTTAATAATAATTAAACGGAAAACACCGTTGCAATTCCATTGCACGATTTTGTCTTGTTTTGTTGATGCTATTAATTTATTTTTGGATTGCATTTTATTTTGCGTCATTATATGGAAAAAGTGAGTGCGCGTTTTAGGCATTTAGTAATGAGTAGTGATCTTATAATAAATATTTTCCTTACAGCGTAATTTGCGATTGTTTTATAATTAGGGAGGCGGATTTTGTAACCTAGTTTTGATTGATTGGTTATGGAAAATTTTAATGAATCGTTTCTAATAGACATGTTACATTTTTTTATCAATACTTTTTTCTGTAAAAATTTAATTTTAATTTTTTGGTTATAAAAGTTGGAATGAAGATAATTTGTGTGTACGAATTTAGGTTATATCTACCTAGCTGTTTTGGAACTTTTTGTCGGTTTGACAGGTTTTGTTTTTTTCTTAAAGTTCTCATTGGGATCACAGTCTCCATTGAAATGTTCTGACGGTTTTCCTTTATATTTATTTTATTGTTTTCTAAATTTTGCGTTTTATCTGTGTTAGTTTCTGCTTTTTTTGAGTGCGTTGAGTCTATTAGGTTACGTTTTTATTTTTTACTTTTATTCGTTGGTTATTAGGTTAGTGAAGTGGACTTTTTTGGGGGATTAAATTCGCTGGATGTGTATATTTGATTTTTATCCGCGATAATTTCGTTTTTAGGCGAGTTCTTGGTTTCTAATAGGTTAACTTTGTTATTTTAATTTGATGTAAATTTTTTTAAGGGAATGAGGTCGTTATGCGCGGTTTCGTCTGAAATTTTATTGGCTGCTTGATGTTTAGATGGAATTTTTTTTTTTTTTTTTTTTTTTTTTTTTTTTTTTTTTTTTTTTTTTTTTTTTTTTTTTTTTTTTTTTTTTGGGACTTCAAGGCTTCCAATGAAGCCCTATGCTGCCCCTACTAACACCCATGGCACTGGGTGATACTTCTCCTACGAAAGAAAAGCACCACCCAGGGCGGGACTCGAACCCGCAGCTCCGGCATGGGAGTACGGCGCTTTACCGCACAGCCACACCGGGCCCCCTAGATGGAATATTGTTATTGGAATTGCAAGATGAGGTATAGTTTGAGATACAAATATTTTCTTCCAATACTTTCACTTTGTTTACTAGTAATTCTATAACCCCGGTTAGCTTTTCAATCTAACATGTTGAAGCATGTTGCTGTTAGTTGGCGTCGATGCGATTTGTGCATATTGAGAGGAGGAAAGGTTATGTTGAGTCTTTTCAAACTTTCTCTTAGCTACATTATATGAAACTCCATCCTGTACCTTTATTTTTAGTATTTGTTGCTCTTTTAAAAAAATTGGACAAGACCTCGACCATCCAGGATGTGGGCCAGTGCAGTTTATGCATTTGGTTTGATGTGTACATTCCTTTTCATGCAGGGGGAGACTGCACTTGCCGCATAATTGATTTTGGCAATTAGTGGAGAACTGGTTAAATGCATAGCATTTGAAGCATTGGGTAGAATTGGGGATGTAAGCCCTAACTTTTATATTCATGAAATCTAGTTTTATATTGTCTGGAAGTTCTGGATTCTGAAAGGCTAGAATGCAAAGAGGTGTTGGAATTTTTCTCCCTCCCGACTTCTTAAATATGCGTCTCACTTCAGTTACTCCTATTCCATGTCTGGACTTCTTCTTCCGAGCAGCAGTTGAATTCAGAGCAATAAATAACACCCTTAGAGAAGTTAAGGGTTTTGTGCAGGGAGAACTTAACCAAGGATTCTTCAAATGTTTTAATTTTAGATAAGTTTAGATAATCCTTTTCGCTATTAACTTCTAGCATTAATTTTCCATTTCTGGAAAACGAAGCTTTTGTGTCCGGAGCGTATCCTTTTATAAATTTATTTACCTTAAAAGGGTTGTAGTTTGTGAATAGCTCACCTTCTTCCTCAAAGTACATTTCGACATATTTCCGAATCCAGTTCCTGCCAGGTGGCTTCCAATATTTCGTAAAGATATCAGGAGGTACAGGTTTGATGGGTTCGCCCATCGCAGCCACTGTTATTTTTTTTTGCTAACCTACTCCAATTCAATTGCTATCAATCAGTTCCTGGGCAATTCCGGGGCGTTCCAGGGATAACCTTTGGTAGCATAAGAAGTTCTTAATTCTTACCAGAGAACAAGTTTTTTGGTTTTTAGAAGGTTTTTTTTTGCTTTTTACGTTAAAGCGTTTACAGCTGATAATAAATTTTATAAAAAAAAATTTTTTTAACATTTGTTACCAGCCACAATAATTAATATTAAACTATTTTAGGACCATACCTTGCAAATTTTTAAAGCCAAAGCTATTTTTTTTTTTTTTTATCAGTTTAGTTCATAAAATCATGGTCTTGAATTTAATTTTTCAAAATTATATTTTTTTCGTAATAAGCATTTATTCAGAATGAAAAATTAGATTTCTTTTTATTGTATTACATTTTTTTTGTGCAGTAGATTCTTTCCAAAGATAATAACCTTAAAAAAGTTTTATTTTTTTTTTTTTTTTGGAACGAAAAACTTTCACCGGCTTGAGACCATTGGATCGCATTGCATTCATTTAAAAGAATAGTCAAATAAGCATCTTTTCCATATTTAATTTTTTTTAATCCATCTAACCCTTTACAAATTGAAAGCAACAAATTTTTGTTAAGGAGAAAAATATTGACATAAAAATATTTTCTTTTTTTCAATTAAAAAAACTTTTAAGGGTTAAAACTATCGGTTAGTGTTTCAAAACGGCTTATGAATTTTCAAGATTCGTCCATTTGTGTACACATTGAAATCAGAGCGATTTCGGTTTAGAGTGGCATGAAACTTATGCACGCAACTGTATTAGTTTAATATTAGACCTGGCAAAATTTGAAAACCTAATTTTTAGATAGAAATTCATGCTAATGAAATAATGAATATTTTTTTTTTTTACATAAACTGCTAACTCTATTTCATCCCAGATGGACTTTTAAGAGAATTGTTGATTAGATTCCTTCTTCGAATCAAATGATATTAAATATCACTAATATATTTCGATCTATAAAAGAAGAAAATCTTATTTAATTACGTTAAATACGTAACCGGAATTTGCGAATGTTTGTTTTTGGAAAGGCTGTTAACATTTTATTTATTTATTGGAAACATTTATAAATTATTAATTAGTCTATGTTTTTGATTGGATATGTTAATGGTTGAGAATCAATGCAGGTTAATCCCAAGGAATATAAAAGGGTTAAAAAAAAAAAAAAAAAACTTTTAGCCATTAAGACGGTAATAATAGAGGAAAAGTGTTTCAGACATGGGGATCATCAATCTAAAAGATGAAATATCTACCATCCTCGGGATTATCGGGGTAAGGAGAATCATTTGTATTAATTATCTTTGTGTTCTTAGGAAATGATAAAATCGTGTAGCTCATTATAAGTCAAACATGTTCTTTTTACCATTTTTAAAATCTCAATTAACTTTAAGCAGATTTTAAAAATGGTAAGATTTTAAAAAAGTGCTGTATGATGTTTATAGCGTTAAAACGCTGGATCATCAATGCCGGATGAATTTATATTTACCAATTTCCTGTAGTTTGCTGTACAAAAAAAAAAAAAAATAAAAAAAAATAATTGTTTTAAAATATTTATAAAATAATTTTAAAGTATTCATTTATCTTTGTAATTTGTCAGTTAATTAGTACTTATTTAATTTGCTTTTGTTTTTCCTATTTATCATACTTTGGAAATAAGTAAGACTCCACACAAGAGGGCAGCGTAATTTAGCGTTGATGACGAAATTTCCAAAGCTCCCAGGAAAATTAAAATTACTGTTACAATATCAGTCCTGATTTAATTTGAATGCATCAATCGATATTAGATGATAATGAGGTTACCATGTTTTCCAACACTTTCTGTGATTTCAGGAATTGAAGTAAAAACGAATATTATCATTCATTTTTTACAAATTCTCAGCAAATTCATTATGGGTAATAATACATTTAACATGACGAGAATCGATAAATTCATAGAGGATTTTGGATTTTGAGGGTGGGCAAAGGAAGAAATTTGATGAATTAACAGTGTTACAATTTAAATGTACAAATCGGGAGACTTCGCTAAAATGACAGAATTAGGGAAGTCCTGTGTATCTTAAATCACAACCTGGAAAAGGTCATTGTTTAATGCTCAAGGAGCGTTTATAAAGAACGAGCTCTATAGTCACCTGAGAGCACTTTCCAAAAGCTTTCAAAAGTCTTCCGAGCTCTGGGATACCTTCAGCAGTAACAAAAGCGACGGCGCCGAAAATCCCCCCTCAGAGCTTACTCGAAAGTCCTTGGAATGTTCACAGCCGGAGGAGCAGTTTGAGTTGAGGAAGAAAAGGAAGAACACTTGTATAAAAGGGCCTTCGAAAAAGGTATTAATGATCTTGCCTAACTCAATTCTAATCCCAAAGTGATTTAGGTCACTTTGAATTAGCCACAGTGAATTAGTTAGATCCAATTCTTTTTAATACATTCAAATCAAAGTTCACTGATAAAACCTTTCAGCTAAATATATAAGTAACACACATGTAAAATAAACTAATAAAGGATACAATTGTAACAGAGTATAGTGCAATCACAATGGACAGTCAGCATAAATGTACCAAATTAATCTTTGGCCATAATAAAAATTCTTAAAATTCAGAATATCACACATAATGATATGAGATATCGTATCAGGAGGTTACACTAATTGGTGGACAATGATTTTGGTTTACCTGTCTTTTGCTAAAACATATAGATTCCATGTTTTCCCACACATGAAAAGGCAACACATAATTGCCCATCGAAAAAAACACGGATTTTCCTAGCCTAAGCCGAAAAAAAAAGATTTAGCCACTGGATGCTTAACCACCCTGAATATCAAAAGAAAATAAAGTGTTCTGTCAATAAATCAACTATCTAATCACAGCCATCTGTTGGAAATTTATAGAACTTACAAATAATCACACACATGTGTAGTATGATAAGTATTTAATTTGCAATAAAAGAAATATTGAGGCCAATAATCGGGATAAAAACTGTCATATCTTTTAAGTTCGACAAAACTACACACAATGAACCAAATTTATTCAAAAACGGTTGAGTAGTTTCTGATTTTACCTCCGACAAACATCGGGACACGAGATTTTTATTTATATTTATAAAGATTACATATATAATTAATATTAGGCCTTAGTTCACAAATGATAACACCCATACACTAAAACTTCTATTTATTATTCAAAATTGTCCCGTCTATTTATTATTATTATTGAAGGCTCAAGGTCCCGAATTAGAAACTGGCTTGGCAGGATATCTTTTATATTCTGACACAGATCGCCTCTGGCGTTGTGAGATCTCCTGGTGCAAACCCAGCATCTTTTAAAAGGGTACCCATAATTGAAAAAATATGGGGGTATCAAACTTGGCAGTTGAGCGTGATCACGGTCAAATCTCCTCCTGGCACGAACGATGACCAAGAAACAGTACTTTATAGTACTGAATCCAAGACCCTTCATGGGTTGTAGTGCTACAGTTTTTATTTTATATTAATAAATTTTCATAGATAGAAAAAGAAATTAATGATTTCAATTAAAGCTGTCTCTCAATCTAATTTCTAAAATTAAGTACCTAGTTGTTTACATTGTTGCTAACTTCTTTAAATTATTTTTAGGAGAACAAAGTTTAGATTTTATCACTCAAATTAGTGAAATTATTAAGAGATTACTTATATGAATAATACGCTATTAAATTTAAATTGAATTTAAGTTCCACACGGCAATTTATTTAGTCCATTACTTTTTACACGATATCCTTACCTGAATCCCAATGGAATTTACTGACTTCATACACTGACGACTTAATCTTTTACTTACTTAATTCACATTTTTCATGGCATTTTTTTTCCACCTAGAATAAAACTATACATAAAACTAATTTTAATCTACTATAGAGTTTAAAGGTTCAGACATTAATTAATGTCGATCACGGTTCGTTCCCTGCCCGATTCCTGTCTGATAAAGTCACGAACTGTCATGTGAGTCCAGTCATCTGAATTTCGTGTGGAGAAAAATCAAAACGATATGTAGATAACGATCAAAACGGTAATAAAAAATATATAAATAAAATTACTTAAAATCACTTTAATTTCAACTATATGGTCAACAGTTATCTGGCAGGTTTGCGCATGTACCCAACTTGTACACTGTTAAATTTAAACATTTATTAGAAACAGGGGCAAATTTTCAGCATATGATTTCAGCAATGAAATCAAATGGTATCGTTGTCTAACATTTCTTTCTCTAAACGTAGATGGTTTTAGGGGTTAACCAATATATAATTCGTTACTCTTTATTTTTTTCTTCTTATTTTTTTTATATTGTTAATACTTCATCCATTGAAAAACAAAATTTTCATTTTATTCTAATTCAAATAAATGATAATAAATTCCATCCAATTATAAGCAATGATCTAATGTATTTCACAAATTAAATTAGAATTTATCTAGAAACTTCTGCCGACCATTTGATTAAACAGCTCCGAGTGATTTACGTTAGAACTGATTAAAACAAACAAGGCTAAAAACACAGCGCAACATATGCAGTATACTACCCAATTTCCGTGTACATGCCTTAACTTATGTCTACCAATTATAAATTTTAAATAAAAATTCATAACTGAATAAAAAATTGTCTGATTTTTTATGTCATATTAAGCGACAATTTCGTAAATAAAAAGTAATCCATTAATCATATACAAGAACAATACAAACGAAAGATTTTTATCAATAAGTCTGGGCGTCACCTTTGGTGTAGTCGATAGCATGACAGCATATTAAACCCAAATTTTTTTTACTGTAGTATCTTTGGTAAATAGATCTAAAAATACACAGCTGTATTTTAGCGGCATATATAGACTTCGTTATTCTTATATTAGAGCAACTATTGTGAAAAAAAAAAGCTTGATTTGATACAGTATAATCCAAAAAATAATTATTAAATAGAAATGTTACAAATGATTCGAAAAACCCCATTTCCAATCAAAATATTATAGTTAAATATGGTCAAAAGGAATTTAATCGTCCTTACAAATAATAATGTGATATAAAGCTTTAAATAAATGTTCTCTTTATTTAAAACAAAAAGTATAAACTGCATTGAACAATTTTAAGTAGGGATGGAGTGAGGAGAGTTCTTCATAATCTATTGGAGTTGAAATAGCGTTGATATGTAATTATTTGGGAAATCCCTTTCTACCGATTCTATATCGGAATTATTGGACAATCGATATGTTCAAATAAATACTGGCACTGTCGAAGAGTTACAGTTCTGAACAATTCGGAAGAACAGTTCGCCCGAATCTGTTACCGGCACAATTTGGCCTTTTCAGACCATTAAAGTGGACGCGAGCTCTTTATAAATGGATTCTATTTGTGGCGGTCAGTTTAATCAAGGGATAGTACTGCCTGTATATTGGCTTTGGGTGTTGTTTAGTCGGATCTTTGGTTTGATAAACTTACTTCCTTGAATTAATTATTAAAATACAACACCTATCTATCTCCCTTTTCATTAATAAATTCAGAACAAAAGATAATTTATTTTTCTATCTTTTGTTATTATCATAATATATCTATTATTGTCTACAACCATATTTTTTGTAACCCTTGCTTTCCCAATACGATTTTAAGATAAGAATGTAGAATTGAAACCATCAAAGATTAATCGTTACTATTTTCATAAATTTAAAAGTACTACGTTTCTTCTCATACTTCCTCCAAGTTACCCGTCCAACGAAGATTAAAAAGACAAAGGCCGACGGATATGCTCGAGCACATCATTTAAATGAAGAAAATCGAAAATAAACTTTGCATTCCACAAATTTGCTTGATGTGCTCCAGGCGCAAATAACGTAAAATATAAATAAATAAAACAATAAATAAAAAATGCTCTACATACATTATTTTATTTTGTGTTTTAATTTTTATATTCAATTGTATATTTCTTTTTCAAAGGTTGAAACAAATATCAATAATGTAATAGAAATTTCATTAAAAAGGAGAATAATTTTGAATTTAGAGTACCCAGGTTTAGAGATATTGTTAAATAAAATAAAATTAGAAACATCTTTCTTAAGAGCAAATATAGAATAAATAACAATTAAACAAACTAATCGCCAGACATCTAAACAATCGAATTATGAGAAAATTAGTAATAGGTACGTTTTGAGTAGGAATACGTTTACCGTTAATTTTTAAATGTGATTCCTTCCATCAACTAATAAAATATTGCATGTAAAATAATAAATTAATAAACAGATATAAATCAGCTAAACACAGGAAGATAGAAGTAAGGGTGGTCTAATTATTATAATTTTATACCAAATACGAAATTTTACAGTAAATTAAAAATCCTCCCTTTAATATCTTGGGAACAAAATTTTTGTTTTTTACATGTTTAAATTACAAAAAGTAGCCCTAGCAGGAATAAAATAATAATTTTATTATTAGGCGTTTAGAATTACAGGGAGAAATCAGGGCTAGAAAAAGTTTTATTTATAAATTGGAATCATGAGATTTAACCAACTATAGGAGTATTTTATTTAATATAACACTTAGTGATCTAGGAACTTTGAGACATAAATGAAAAAAAAAAAAAACATCAATCAGACAACTACTTTAAGATAAGAAGCGTCACTAAAGTAAGATCACTTATTTCTTTCTATTTAAATATAAATGATATATATTTCTATTTGAATATAACTAAATCGATTAATATGTATTTGTATTGATGCAAAATGAAAAATCAAAAAAATTGAATCAACATTTAATCACTTCACTTTTTAATTAATGATCCAATTAATTTCCTTTATATAAGGAATAATGGTTGACTTAGTATTTAGAAAATTTCCATCTTTCAAGTACAAATAATACGTTGTCAAAAATTAAGATGATATAAAATCGTTTTTTATCATTTTTAAAAAACGACGAAAAAATTGAATCAACATTTAATGACTTCACTTTTTAATTGATGATCCAATTAATTTCCTTTATATAAGGAATAATGGTTGGCTTAGTATTTAGAAAATTTCCATCTTTCAAGTACAAATAATACGTTGTCAAAAATTAAGATGATATAAAGTCGATTTTTATCATTTTTATCTTGTTTGTTCCTATATGGCAAAAGTTCTCCCATTTAAAACTTTTTTAGGCGATTAAGATTGGAAATATAGGTCCTTAAAGTCTGCTATGCCTCTAAAGGAAATAACAATGAATTGGAATGTGTGAATTATGTGTTTTATTCTTTTTTCTCTTTTTTTTTTCTTTTATGAAGGAACATTAAGTCAGTTATGAAGGACTCAACTCCTTAAATAAGTCTTAAGATTCTAAAGATATATGAGCCGTTTATTTTGAAAGTGGCCTAACTCTATTTTTGAATTTTTCCCGGTTATCATGGTTACATGCACAACTTTATGTTATTTATCAGTAAAGCATTTCAGTTTGCTTATAATCCGAGCAAATACGATAATTTTTAACACATAAGTTTTCAATGTTAGTTCAATAATCAAACCGGTAGTTTGAAAGTGGCCTAACTCCATTTTTTACTTAAATCGGAATATTTACTATTGATAATTTTGGAATGTAGTGATGAAGGTAATTTTTATTTATTAGTATTTACAAGTTACCCTAAGTTTTTGGAGAACTGTGTTAGTTGAATAACCAGTGCGTTCAATTAATATGAAACATAAAATTTAATATTGAAGTTTAGAAATTATTTCACCCATGGGGAAGAACATAACAAGACTATTTAGTTCAGATAACAATTAATAATCAAAGAAAGGATATTTGTGAGAAGTTTTTGGGTTTGGGAGATTTTAGCAAACAAAATGTATCTCTTTACGAAGCTGTCCAGCGAAAAATTGGGGAACGGAACAGTTCCCGTCTGTAAAAAAATCTGTTTGGATAATTTTAAAATAACTGAAGGACGCTTAAAACGAGTATCAAGCTCTGTCAATGTGGACAATTTAGGCAATGATTGGGATCATCAAGAAAAGTATCTGAAGAAGGGAAAAAGCACGTTCATAACCAAATTAAAAGTGTTTTAAAGATGTGTAAAATAAATTCAGCATTGTTTTTTCAATTTGAAGCACTTCAAATTATGTTGAATGGACTTGGGCACCTTCCAATTTTATAATGAATCTGTTTGTTAATTTTGAAAGTGGCCTAACTCCTTTCTTGATAAGATAACGGATATTATTCACTTAATAATTGCCACTATTTTAATAGGAAATGTACATTTAACACCCTAAGATACACATAAGCACTCTGACTCATTAGTATCCTATACGTATATTTTTAAATTCATTGAAACGCTATAAATGGACTTAGGCCACTTTCAAAATAAACGGCTCATATTACAATATTTAATAATTGTTTTAAAAAATATATCTAAGATACAGGTATGATACATTTTCACATGATTTTCATCTCATGAATTTGAAGTAGATATTGATGATGGTGGATCCTCCTCGATGGCTTCGTGATAATGTCTCCTACGTTATTTTTGGAAATTGTTTTGATATAATTCACCATCAAATCATCCCCCGCCTACCTGAGAGCTGTCTTTTCACAATTTCCTCAGGTTCACTCCATTAGTATGTTTGCTAAAAGAGCCAGCCAGCCCTTGGCCGAAATTGAGTCACGTCCCGGCAGTAATAAGTGGAGGAGGGAACGCCGGTTAAGTGAAGCCGCAGCGAGATCGAGATAAACCAGGCTGTTAGCGGTAGTTAGTGGTAATTCAGCTTGGTCCTCGTCCAAATTTTGAAGGTCTCCTGTGCTAATCGCTTATTATATCTCTTAGAGACTCTTTCGTCTCTGGTGTTACGGCCCTTCTATCCTTGCCCGGAGAGTGATTGCGTATGCAACTTGCGCGTCCTCATAAACGACGCCGGTACCCTTATCATCCTAGAGATATATCCAACTCAGGAGGCTTGCTGGGTATATTTACATACAACGGCTTCGATATCCTAACGATACTAAATTGTGTGGGGAATTAACAACAACAGGGATTACGCGTGCTAGCACTATATTTTTGTATAAATTACGATAGCAATGTGGTATAATATAAACTTATAAGCAATCCTAGACATAAAAAAAAAAAAAAGGGTTAGAAAAATTTAGGTAACGGTATGGATTTCTATAAAGAACAAACAGACAGAATTTCGTCTTTATCTATATAGATTCGTTTAACAATATGAAACAAAAAATAATAAATTAATCTTAGTTTTTATGTGAACATATATTTAACAATAACAGCTGTTACAACTCTTAGGCTTTTCACCAACCTCTTCCGTTTATAAATTAGATAACAATTTTATTAAAATATTTAGGATTTATCGTTTGTAACTTTTTGTATTTAAAATGTTGAAATATACCCTTTATATTAATCTTGATTGATTTTACTGAAATACTGATGACAAATCCTCGATACCTTTCCTTCATGGAGGAATATCCAGAAAATACTTGCCACTTACAAGTTTCCCTTCGTTTAACCTTCCACAACAAGGGCCTATCTATTTAATCATCGCCATCATGGACCTAGTTAACTATTGAATGAAGCAAACTTACTATAAAGGAATGTCACGTCGAAGAAATTTTGTCACCGTAAATACACTTGTCCACTTAACGAACGAAACTTTGAATTTTTCTTAAGTAGTGATACGACCTGATAGAATTTTAAACAAGCTGCCAACCCTGCTCGGTTTTAGACTATTTTAGACTATTCATATTCTTAAGAAATTAGATTTCTTAAATTGTTAGATTATTATGATCTAATATAATTACAATGATAATATATAAAAGGAAAAAATATAACTGGTGTTACAGCAGTATGTAACTTATTTTTGGCAATTCTTCTTCGTGATAGTGGTTTTGAATATCCATAAATGAATTCGAGACCAGAATGTTATAGTTAAATATGAACTCTGACACCAGACCCTGACACAATATACCACCTACTAGTGCCGAAGCATTGTCGGTTGATGGAGAAAAAAATGATAATGCATTCAAATTCCTAAAAGAGATCAAAATTTCCCATTTAATTTAACCAATTTTTACGAAACTGTATAAAACAAAAATTATGAAACGTAATAAAATATCATGTAACCGCTAGTGACCCACATGGGTAGATGCGGAATAAATAAATACCAAAAATTCCATAATTTCAAATTTTAGCAATGAAAGGCTATAGGGAAATAATAAAGAAACCTCAATTTCCCGGGAATAAATTTTCACATTTTGGTTCCATAAATATGTTAAGTATCATTAGTATTAGGTAATAGTAAAAATAATACCTAAACGGATACAAAGGATCGATGCCGGTACAAAAAATGCTGCTTACTTAATTCAATCTACCACGCACGGTCCAATCCAATCAGTCCTTACGTAATCCTCCCGGTTTTGATTCGGGCTACAATGAACAGCGCTTTTCTTTTAGGGACTTGTTTAACCATTGCGAAACTATAATCTAAACTATATGCACCGGGTAACGTTAAGGAGTGAGGATGTAGAGAGGCAAAGCGGGCTATGTGTGTAGAATAAGCGTGCCCAATGACAACCTTTCAACATTACGAGTTCAAGTCCCGGGACATAGGTCATTGAATTAATCGGCATTGGTCTTCTACCCTCTTGCATGTCGCGAAGAAACGCCTAAAGCTAAAAAGAAGTGGGAAAAACGTTTTCTCCCCTTAATTTCTCTTCTATCCAAATATTCTTATAACACAAAACATTTTTTTTTTCCAAAAACTTTTAACCGTTATCCACCACTCAATGATTCGCCTCAGTTAAAGGTCTTAGGATAAATAAATAATTCGTTTTGTCAAATGTTAGAATTTATAAATCTATTTCATAACATCAATTTGCGACTGAGAAATTTATTTTTTTCAACTCTTGAATCTTCATAATTCTTAATGATATGTTACTACGTGCGTATAACATGCTAATTACAAAATATTATTTATTGAAATATTCTAGTGAGTTTACGTATGTGATTGTAGGATTGTTGGATGGATGTTAGATAATTGGACGTGACACAATAAAATCAATTTAAGAACACATTGTGCCAGCTGTCAGTATTTGAGTGCCTATTCTCGCTGGGGATTGGGACAAAGATTGCCGGTACCATGTGGGAATTCATTTCTTCCGGAGAATCGATAGGCATTGTGTAGTGACAGTGAGGCCTACCTTCTTGGAGCCTTATTGTGTACCCAATCCTCAATACCATATGATCCTATAATGAATGATATTTGATGGTAAACGGTGTCCCTGACTATTAATGTCATATCTAACTCTTCGGGGTATAGATTGCCAGATAACAATATAGATATTTATATACTTATATGATCGATAAAATTGTATACGGTATGCTGTTAGTCATATTGTTGACGGTAAAAATTGTAATTGCTGATTGTAGGGTGTGGTAGCAGTTGTAAAAACACAAAAATTAAGATAATATTTTATTTGAGATAGCAAATAGCTTAACCAAATAGCAAGCAGACTTCCTACTGACTTTCTTGGTGGAAAATAATATAGATATAAAGGAAAATTTTGAATGAGGGATATACGAGGGCAGGTCAAAAAGTTCCCGGCCTGACAATGAAGGAGGTAATTAATATAGAGGACTAATCCCTTAGTTGTTTACCTATTCAATAATTATAAGTAAATAAACATTGATAATCATACTGCCCCTTGTCTATTATTTATAATACTTATCAGTTTGCTCTTGCCATTAAAATGAGTAACATTGAGTACAGAGCAGTGATGAAATTTTTAGTTAAAGAAGGCATAAAGCCTTTAGAAATTTTTGAACGTCTAAGGAATGATTTGTCCCCTTGATATAGCACTGCGAAAAGCCAGCTGTCAAGTTTAAAGTCACACACTCGGGCGATAAATCATGGCCATCATTTCTTGGGATCCATGGGTAATGTTTTGACCCGATTAAGAGAATCAATCAGGGAGAAGAGGAGGGGGGAGCTGAGCCGAGGAGTAATGCTGCTTCATGACAATACCCCCGTGCACACCTCTCGTCAAGTCATTGCCAAGATTGACACCTTGGGCTTTGATGTGATCAACCATCCACCCTACAGCCCAGATCTAGCCCCTAGTGACTACTTTCTATTCCCAAACCTCAAAAGGTGCTAAGGGGGAGGTGATTTGAAGTTAAAGAAGAAAGTTATAGTTTGGGGGCTTAGAATAATTATTAAATGATTGTGAAAAGTGTATAAGTATCGAGGGACATTACATTAAAAGGTAATATATGGCTTGTGTTTTTATTTCATTACCTACTATGTCAGGCCGAGAACTTGACCTCCCCTCGTAGAAGCTCCTCTTGAGCTGGTCACATCTATTCCAGATTTCACGAAAGTTGAAATCCAACGATGATATTTTTGATTCAGGGTGGTCCCAGGGTGGGAAATTTTGGATATTCACCCTTTTGTTAGATCACCCCTCCGTGATTTAGAAAAAGTAAAAATCATGTACCTGTGCATGTATACATATACATATATGATAAGTGTGCTGTTTTTAGTATAGCCCGTATAGCCTACAAGGCGAGGAAGGGGAGGAACAAAAAAAAAAAAAAAGTGTGCTGTTTTTAAGTTTTATTTATATTTCTATTATCATTTTTTTTTTTTTTTTTTTTCTACCGACCATTACCTCCACTTCCCGACTTGTTTTTTGGGACAACTAATACTTTTTTATTTGGCTAACATATCACTTTAATGAAGAGGAATTGAAACCCCTAAGTGATTGTGACACAGCAGCTCGCCATGACTGCACAAAATACGCAACTTTTAGAATACGACAGGCCGATTCAGATGACAATGAGAGTGACAATGACTTTCGTGTAAAAGAAAAAAAAAATTAGAAAAGTACAAGCAGTTGATATTCATCGATTCCTGCGAACAGAAAATTTCGATTTCCGTCTATTCGATAAAAAAAAAAAAAATGTACTGAGTAAAAAAATCAATTGAAAAGGCTTACCCAAAGACTGATAAATTTCTGCTTGATGCTCTGTTATGTTGTTCTACATGCAAATCATAAAGTATACAATACCTTATTGAATCGTATTTATCATTTATCTCTGTGACGCTACTCCACTTCTATCCAGTCCTGTGGGTAACTGAGATTCTACTGTGTTCTACTCTGTTAATATTTAAAAGATTTTCCGGAGATAAGGATAAAACAGTTGCATTAAGAAGTCACAATGAGAAAATAATTTTAAATTATTGTTTTTCAATTCATTGGTTCCTTTTTCCAGTCTTTGGAAAGATGGACAAAGTCTGATTAACAGAAATAGAAACAGTTAACTGTATCATTTCTTATATTTAATAGCCCTAGTCAGCTATATTCTCATTTTTTTTTTTTTAATATGGAAAATAAAATATTATGAAATGCTTAACAAGAGATTATTCGGTATGGTAATATTTAAGTGCAGCCGGAAACACCCCGAAAAAAAAAAATGTCAATTAACATGTTTTGTTAATATTATGTATGTAATAGGGTTGTTTATTAAAAAAAATTCCCCAAAACCTCATTACCTTTTAAAAATGGCACCCCCCCCCAAAAAAACTCAGAACATTGTAATGGTGGAACCAGCTCCGTGCAACCTTCTTCTAAACGACTAGTTTTTTTTTTTTTTTTTTTTTTTTTTTTTTTTTTTTTTTTTTTTTTTTTTTTTTTTTTTTTTTTTGAGACTACTAATGAATTGCTGTGAAGAAGCAGTCATATACTTAATAAAGTAATAGAGTATAAGGCAGCCCAATAACTGCCTATCCATTAGCTGATATAGAACTCACGTGATGCCATAGGGGCAGTTAAGTTGTGCCTCTCAATTCTATATTAATTGATATTTATGACGAGTTAAGTCAGTAATCCTATAGGACCCCTGTGCTCTGGGTCCGCACAACGTTCCAGTCCACGGGATAGGTAATGGATGGATTGAGTCACGTCATGATACACCGTCATGTGACTGCCTGATAACTTAATCGTTACTTGTGAACGTGCGCGTGCTCCCTCAAAACGTGAGACTAGCCATACAGGATGGAGGGTGAGCGAGAAGAAGTAGGGTCGGGTAACTGCCTGCATGATATAGTACGCACATTAACAATTCATGAGGAGGAATATACTAATTGAGATATGTAGTGATATCACGGAAATTGGGTTCACGGTTCAATTGTAACGGAACCTTAATTTAACCATAAATCTGTTTCATAAGCTTAGATAGGAAACAAACACGTTATACTTATCTTTTTTTTTTTTTTTTTGTTATTGAAATACTGTTTCCAAAATCCAGCTGACACGAGGGGTAACGGGAGATACCAGCAGAGCGGAATAGTGGAGTTCCGCATACCACAAGAGGTTGAATCCATCCCTCAGCGATTTGTATTCCCAGCCAGCGGACCCCAACTTTCTGCAAATATACTCTACTACGTGGCCTAAATGCATAATGAATTTTCTAAGGTTAACTTCGGCCTTAATTTGTCATAGCTGTGACCCTCTTCTTAAGGGTAAAAGTTTGCAGTTAAAAATTAAGTCCAAGGCAAGTCCGAGCAGGAGTGGCCCAGAGGACTCAAGAAAGGCCATTAATGCAGATCACCCCAGAAGTTGAAAGTTTTCCTCAAGAGAAAAAAATGGATGAAAAGGATTTAATATTCAGAACAGACTCTGGAGGATACTCTTATAATTCACCCTCAATGAATTTATTTTTTTATTCCCAAATTTTGTTTGCACCTGTATATGAAATAAATCTAATTTTAGACTTTTAGAAGAGATGTTACCAAACATTTTTGTCTCGTAGATAATCTGCCATATTTTTCGGTGTTCGAAGTTAAGTTTTTAAGATAACTTAAAAAAAAAAAAATTATATGTTTTTCAAATGTTTACATACGATTATCATTAATATACTTTTATTGAATGTTCAAAGTTTATCACGACCAGAAAGTGAACAGTCCATTTACTTAAAAATTTTATGAAATATTTTTTTTTAAAAATTTATTGAACCCTTCATGTTTTTTATAAAAGGTTTCATAATGCATACTAAAAGAATGTTCATCTAGAGTTTTTTAATTAGATAATTTAAAAACATCCATTTATTGCTACACATAACATAAAATCATACATTCCAAAATGTACATAATGAACAAATGTAATTGAGACTGGAAAGGAGATGTTCAGATTTTTATATAAGATATGTTTGAATGAAATATATATCTTTTTATTGTAATATGCTGGTACTACTACATAAATGCAATAATTCCATAAGTCAATCTTTAGAAAGAAAATAAACACGATATCATTCGGTTAAACTAATAACCATTAGTCGAACTTCAAAAATCAAATTCAAATTACTTTAACAAATAAAAATAAATATTATATCACACATCGGCAAGATGGTTACAACTCAAAATAAATCAATTTTGACTTATGCTTACCTTTGGAATCAGAATGAAAAAAGCTATAATGCCAGAATAAAAGTCACAATAGTATTGACAGTTACTTTAGCATAAAGTGCTATAATTTACCATATTCTTTCATGGAAGGGATAATCGTGTTTACGTAGGTAGAGGGCTACCTTTTAGTCACAATCATTACCAGCAGTACTAACTGCCCCAATGGTAAACAATTTGTGATCAAACATCAACACTGAAAAACTAGTCATTGTTTATAGGTTCATAGTAAAATTGAAAATTTAGTTGAAACTTCAAATGTGATTATGAAAAATTTGTTTGAGTTTTTGTTATGCAAAAAGTTTTTTGAGTTGTAACCACATTTTTCTGACGTGCGATATAAATGTATAAGACATTAAGTTCTTAATGAAGTACCTATTTTTATTATTTCTGATTTAAATAGGACCGGTATATTGATTTAAATAGTAGGAGGATATTGCTTTTAAAGTAACGATGTTTCGCATTTACATCTACAACAAAGCCTGTCATTAGTTATTGATAAATAGATTGAGTTCATCCCTTTGAATATGTTTTAGCTAAATTTTACCATTAGCGGGGCACACCGACCTCACCACATTATTACACTAATTATCCCAGGTTCAATCAGTACACAGAAGTCATATGCAGTAATTACATAGCTTAAATAATTTCTACTAGACATATCAGGTCGTTATCAGGTTCATAGCACAAGTCAATAACCACAATTGAAGGGAGTGTTCTAACCTACCATCAAAATACATGAAATAAATACCAAAAAAAAACTTAACTTTTTAAATTCCAGAACGTCAAATTGGATTAAAAATCAGGCCAAACGATTTATACGTTAGTTTAGCGACCAGCATTTTATTTTTTCTCATTTTTTTTATGAATTAATAAAACTATTATATTTACCCTTAATACTACAAAATAACAAAGAAAAACATAAGATTGAAAAGAGTTCTAATCTTGATATTGAAACAACTGTCCTAGTACATGTTCGTGACTGTTGGAGCACCTTCTACGCTTGACGTGAACGTTCTAGAATGTTCTGATTCAGACTAAATATAAGCAGCGATTGACTGGAGAGTTAGTTTTGCTGTGCAGATCAAATCATATAGTTGCTTTTGTGTTAATGCGTTGATACTTTTTGTAACCTCGTTAATTATTGAATTTTTATTATTTTTCTGATATTTCTAATTATTATTACAGTCTGTCATGTATCATGTATCCTGGAATGGTGCAGCACATGATTACATCGCTGCAATGTGGCGATATCTCAGCAGGTTCCCGAGATCTTTGAAGAGAGACAATTGACGTTTAATGACAGTCCACGACGTGCTTGTTGGAACAAACCTAATAAATAATTAAAATGATAACTAAAGAAAAACAAAATAAAATAGAAATCACGAGTTTAAATATGGGACTAATGAAAATCTTTTATGAAACACACACGTGACGCCCCCCCCCCCCCTCCCTAAACTATAGTCTTACCTAATAAAGATTTCTGGACTAATTACCTAGGCGAGAGGTAACTAGTCACGAAAAAATACGTATTAATTACGGTTTGGAAATTTAAGTTCGCGAGAACTAACTAGAGCTCGCATGGACAAAGTCGGTCGTGGTAGTCAAGGAAGCGGGGCGAAACCCCTACCCACCACTACACCACCTAATAAAGACTTTTTGAATATTTACCTTTGCGAGAGTTAATTAGCTAAGGAAAAAACATAGTAATTATTTAATAAAATTTACGTGTGCGAGAGCTAACTAGAGCGCGAAGGCAACGAGTTATAATGTATTGAGTTATATTATATTATATTTTATATTTTCGATATAAAATAGCTTGGTAGCTCAGTTGGTTCGAGCATTGCTACGGCGATGCTTAGACTCGGTTTTGAGTCCCCTCATCCTTTCTCATCAGTTAAAATAATTGATAATTACTATCTAATAATAAATAATTTATCAAGATTTAATCAAAAGAACGAGACGGTATAAATAGTTGGGTACTCAGGCTTTTTTGGATATCATCCTCCCAACAAACTAAAAGCTGTATAAAGCAAAAGAGATTATTTATCACTTATTCGTTTTCTTATTTCATAAATAATCGATAATCAATCTCCTTTGTCAAGTATAGCGTAGAAAATCTGGTTTATTTTGTAGGGAAAATTTTACCCACAAAGACCTAATTTACCCCAGTTGACGGCAATCTTTTGTTCCTGTGAGCCATGTTTTTGTTATGGCAAGTAGCAAGTTGAGTAGTTCAAGAAAGCTGGAATTTTCACTGCCAACATGACTGTCACTATCAACCAACCCTCTTCTCTTATCGAACGCACCGAACCATGGCTGCAAGCCTTGAGTCCTGTTGAAAGCCCTTAGTTCTTCTTTGTTCGTCTCATTGGCCGTCACATTCAATAGCTTTAGAAAACAAACTTTAAGCATTTTATTAATTACCACCGGTTGATTAAAATAAAATGTTTAATAAAAGTATGTATCTTTGTTATTTTTCTATTGATGTTTAAATGAAAAACCTGATTAAATTAAAAAAGATTCTTCCTTTTTGTTAATGATTCGATCAGAAAAGAATGGTGAAAGAGGAAATACAATTCAGTTTTCATTTTGCCAATAACGAAAAGATATAAATGGGCTGAGAAGAGTTAACAATAAGGGTAGGGAGAGCCTGCCAGAGGAACTAAATTAAAAAAGAGAGGAAATAACGAAAACAACTGAATTAACCGCCCTTCAAGTTAGTAGTTAAATACCACCCCAGTCTTCTCCACCCGCTCTACATCAACTCAAGGCGTCTGCAACTACAGTCTACGAGTCGGCATTTTCAAAGACATCGAGGACCCTTTAGTTAACATAATCAAATTAACTTAATTGCTAATACAACAATTTACTAAATTGTTTATCTCCAAGTTCTTAAAGGGTAAAATTAGAAATGAAAAATACAACCTCTTGCCTTACGTAAGACTGAAAGTATGTTTATTTTATTACTAATAGCAATAATAATTATAAAATAATAATCTGGAGGTAGCGGAGTAGTACTCTGATGAGGCATTGAGCTGCTGTGCTCAAGGTCTCGAGTTAGAATCTGCCTTCATTCACACACTTACTAAATTGAAAAATTAAGAGGAAAACCCAGCGGTTGTGGATGATAACAGTCAAAACACCACCTCGCATGATCGCTGACCAAGAAACAGTAGTTACTTTATAACAGAGCAATGATCCTCGTTCAGTTATTTCTTTAAATTCCTGGTACAAAAAATTATTAAAAAGTCTATCTATAACTAGAGAAAAGAACTTTTTGATATGCCAAATTAGAACCTCTTTCTCTAAGGAAGTCTGAAAGTTGTTAAAAATAACAAGAATAATAGTCTCGTCTGACAATGCCCTCCCCACAAGTCTGAATCTTCACAAACAAACGTCCTCTACCAGTTGACTTATGGTTCATCGAGTTCTACTAAAACTTGAAACTTTTCTTCTCTAGGATAACATCCGCTCACTTCATTGGAGATCGCTCCAATTTTCATGTGCCAAGCATTTCATCATCTCAAACATATGTCGTGTTCTTGCTAGGTTAATTATCCATGATAAATTTTCTTAACATACTAAACACTCTTGAATTGGAAATAAAATTCTTGGCTGTAGCTTTTTTTGGTGTTTGCAAATGCTGGTGTTTTTTCGACTTCTTGATTTGACAGGGCTCAATTCCTTCAAACTTTTCAGGATCTACAATCCTAACAATACAATTCTAAGAAGAAAATACCTCTTCAATTTAAGCACGACCCTCAGGGAGGATAATTCGCCATAACTTCCCTTTCGAGAGACATACAATGTTTTATTTGCACCATACGAAGAAGAGAGCCCATCGGATGGACCAGTAAGTATTCCTAATGCTAAAATAACTTTTTGATATTTCTGAGGTAGTAAGAAAAACTATAGGACGACCTGTCTGTGTCATGTCATAAATCTGGACGATACGTTTGCAAACAAAAACACTCAGTGATGTTATTTCGTAATTCGTGTGCAGAATCTGAAGAACAGCACGAAGCGTGTAATTTCACTAGTATGAGAAATTTATTTTTTCTTTGCTTTCATTCTCTCTCTCTCTCTCTCTCTCACTCCCTCCCTCTTTCTATCTAATTGTGTAAATACTATTGTATTTGTTCCTATTTTTTCATTACTGTTATATATTCTTTCCTATTTTTACCTTGTTTATGTACTGAACTGTCGTGTTTATGTACGAACCTTGTGCATTTTAATTTATTATTATTTTGAATAAATATTAGTTTAGTATGAGAATAAATAGATTATTAAGACTAATGTAAGTTGTCTGAAATACTGTCTATCGATAATCAAGATTTTTATCCCCTTTAAAATTTGTATAAATAAAGAATTTAAAAATATAATATAATTTAATGGTGTCTTTGAAAGAAAGAAAGAAAGAAAGTATTTTTATTCTGGGACATCTTGTCCCCTAAGAATAACAATATATGTACAGATACAGAGTTCTTTGTCTGGCTAGTTTAGAACCAGGTTGGTATAGAAACTAAAGAACTAAAATAAAATAAAAGCAAGCCTCTTAAATATAACAAACAGCAAAAAAAGGGTATGAGAATATAACTTGACTGGTTTCCAACCATTTGAACGTAAAACAATAAAAGAAAAACAGAATTTTATATCCACAAACACAGAAAAGTATTATAAATTATAACAGATTTCACTATTTTACATAGTTGCGGTAGTTTGAAGATTAAGGAGATGGAGAAATAATTGGGTTTTGAAAGAAGTGAGAGATGAATTGTCTTTCTAATGTATCTGTTGAAAAAACATTAATAAGTAATACAAACACATATTTATACATATGAAAAGTGAACGAACTCGGAGGCGGCCAAAAAGCCGCCCCGCGCCCGTTAGTGCGAGTATCAACCGCGCGCCCGCCGGAAGGATAGTTAACTTTCCTAAACAATCAATATAACCTTTCAATCCGCATTGATCAATGATGTTGAACGTATTTGGTCTGCTTTATACTAGTAGTTTTTTCATAAATGCGTTATATACTTTATGAATGTAGTTATTATCGGCGAAACCCAAATGAGATAGGTAGCAAAATGGTAGAGAAAACTTAATGTTTGCAAATTGCAAAAAGATGGGAGTTTGTTGTAGATTGTAACCCTTTTTTCGGGTTAGAGTTTAAAGTTTCCTTATAAGCTGCTTTCACTCAGGATTAACGGCCAAGCGAACCCCGAAATTCGAAAATTTCTGATATACGACCATTTCCAGTATCAACGATGATATTTTAAATTTTAAACAACAGCCAATGTTTCGGCATGATTTCCAAGCATAGTTTAAGGCCTAAAGTGCTAGATACAACTATGGGAATGTAATGGAAATTTATGAAAGTTATATAATTATTAACAAAATACATGTGCGAATAAACGATTCCTACTTAATTTAATTACTTAATACATTTTTCCTTTAGTAATTCCCAACAAGAAGATTGAATGGAATCAATGACTAACAATTACTAACACACACATTTTAGGCTCTAAAATAATTTAATACTATCCCATTAATAATTTTTGTTCATATATTCATCTGCTTTTATTAATTTCTTAATAATTTCGATGTGCTTCACATCAAAAATAATAAATACAAACTAAAATAAATTAATTTGGATCATTAAATAATGTTATAAGCTAAACCAAAAACAATGTTGCGAAACATGAGCTATCAATAAGTGCACCCCCGCAAAGGCACTTAACTCAAAGAGGAATTAATCGAGCGAGTTTGAGTGCACCTGGACCAGGTGATTTGGAAAATTAACTCGCCATTATTTATTGAGCCTAGTAGTGGCCTACGAATCATTTACATCAAGTGTGCATCATTTGGGTAAAGCAATGCCTGTACTAGATCATTTTCAGAACATTCCGGATTCCAATCAGGCTCTAGTTGGACTAATTGTTGGTTAAGACAATAGGAATGCGCTATTACCTAAAATCAAATCAAGAGCTATTCCACCAATTTAATAACGAAATTAATTTTGAACCGGGTATATGAATTATTGTTGGCAATAAATCGAGTCATAATCCTGGAATGTTTTGGATCACCTTTCTTTTAGCCACTATTATTCACTAACAAATAATTGATATCCATGTTTTTGTCACGGTCGGAGTTAGTTATAATTTAATGGTTCTGCTTATTAGTAAGTAAATCTTTGAACCTTAAGTTTTGTTTGTACATCCAGGATTAAAGAAAACTTCCAAAAATGAACTATTTTCAATAGCATTCAAACTATCACAGGAGGTTCTCATTCGAAAACTACTTTTGTCATATCCAAAAACAGTATGCTAAACTATTCTTCATAGAATGTTCAAAAATTTTAAAGAGATAAAACAACCTGGCCCCTACATGGACAAACTAACCTGATGCTAAAAAGTTGATAAGTTTCATAGTCAAAAATTATTAATTACAATTCTCACTCCCTACAACTGTCACACGGTATAGGTTTCTTACATCACATATCTTTATGTTACCCTTCTTGAGTGTATATATTATTGAAAAAAATATGTTTGCCATCAGTGTACCCTCCTTTACGATAACACGATAATACGAAAATAAAATTATTTAACCATACATCTTATAGGTTTTATTTATGTCACACAGTTTTTCCTGACACCCTAAACATTTTCTTAAGTAACCATCCAAAACCAGGTATTTCACTTTTTGAAAAATATAAGGTGACGCAGCTGCTACTTAGCTACCAGACTAAATATGACGGCACTTTATAAAAAAATCGCGGCGAAAATGATAGATTTTTTTATTGAAAAAAGTAAAGATCAAAATAACCTATAATTTTAAAACGACCCATACCGCAACCTCCGATTTTTCCAAAACAACGAAGGTCTAACTTTAATCTTATTAATTTATTTAGTTTTTAGTTACTTTCTATCTTTTGAACATTAACTATAAATGTAATTATAAAAACACTATAATCTATTATAGTACCATATAATAATATTAATCTATGGTTAAAAGTTATCGGCATATTATGTGTACACTATCGTTCACAACGCCCATAAAATATAGATTTTGATCTTTCAGTTCATATTTATTCTGGCGAGTATTATGAGAATTGGACATTGGAGAATAAACTCTCTTAATTAAGACCTTGTTTGGCTTTGGTATTAAATCGTCCTTAATAAGTTCCCCTTTGGCACACAAATTATTAAGTAACGCAAAGAGAGGCTAAACTGTCTCTCTACCTAGCCCCTCTTCTGTGTTTCGTCCATATTCTATTTTAGTTTTACTTTAAAAAACTCTAGTAAACATTTTTTTATGTCTTACTTCTTATCATGGCCAGGAATGGATCAGGCCATGTTTGCGTCATATATTTTGAACTTAAATTAAAAAAAAAATAGAGAACGTGTTGCTTCTCTTTTTCGTTAAGCAATCATTATAAAAAATAATAAACAAATGGTGGTTTGGCTGGAATAGGTAGTTGAAAATTTGATATGTTTTATTGAGGGTACATCGAAATTTATTCAAAGAATAAATGAAATTTTTAGAATAAACTCAGTGCTATAAATCAATCCGTAGTCAGAGGACTGTGTCCTGACAAAATGAAATGGTTTCTAAAGAAAGGAAATTTAATAGTAGGTAAGTATTAAGGCAGCTTGGAAATTATGTGTTTAGAATTTCTTCCAACAAAACCTTTTAAGTATAATTTCTCTGGGATGGTAGAATTAACTATAATTTTAATTTTAAATACACTACATTTATTGAATTTTTTTTTTCTTTTTTTTTTTTTTCTTCTTTGCCCCTACATCGTTTTTGTTGTTCGTTGAATGGCAGGAACATGAGGACTTCTATATTCCTATAGAAAAAACTCTTTTACTGCACATGGTGCATTTTAAGAGTGTTTTCTGTCAGTTTGGTGTGATAGATCTGAGTCAGTCACGAATCTGTTTCTGGTGATGGGGCTCACCAGTTTTATTAAGTCAGTTGGGTTAAGTATCAGTTTCTGAGTTGAGTTAGCCTAATCTGAGGCTGTCGACATGAGTTTGCCACCTCTATGGCCGTCCGGTTGGTGTGAGCGTTTGAAACGTGGATTGGTGCAGTGCTTGAGGCTATCAAAGAATTTGATGTGCCTCCTTCAATAAATTTTTATATTTATTGAAGCAAAATTTACATGGATTAATAATTACAAATAATTTCCACTTCATTGAGAAGAGAAAAAAATAAGGTACTTGTTCTAAATTAAATAAAAAGAAAGGAAAATTTAATTTAAAAGAATTAAAAAGAAAAGAAAAGAAAAAAAAATATTTATAGATATATATATATACCTTTGGTTACAATATGAACAATTAAAAATAAATAAATAAATGCTTTTAGTATTTTTAATAAGAATATATACAAAAAAAAAATTAATTTTAATGTCTTCTAGCCTCATATTATTAAGAGCAAATCGTTTTCCTTTTGCTCATCGCAACTACTACTAACCGTCTTTGTGGAATCAACTTTTCTGTCCTTATCAATTTTCTGTGCTCCTGTAGCAGTTAAAGCCTGGCTCGATCAATTCCCCTAGGTAGCTGCTACCTCACCTATGTCTCCTACGGCATCCGTAAGGCTACTGGCCCGGCTTACGGTTGGTATTGGCTAATACCAAATGTAGGTACC
Organism: Aelia acuminata; assembly: GCA_911387785.2. Lineage (NCBI taxonomy): Eukaryota > Metazoa > Arthropoda > Insecta > Hemiptera > Pentatomidae > Aelia > Aelia acuminata. The sequence goes on from OU426978.1 coordinate 97,682,263, forward strand.
GGGGCGCTATAAACAATTTGTTTATACTAGCTATAAAAAATTATTTCTGTAACAATTATTTAATAAAACAACCGGTTGCCGCAACAGTAAGTACAAATCAAAATCTTGTTATATAAATGATTGCTAAAATATTTTAGAAAAACTAAAAAAGATCTTTAAAATGTACGTGGCTTAAAAACTCCAAAGATTGCAAGGAGGTCTGACTCTGATGAACAAGGAATTTTTATAATTATTACAATATTTACAAAATCATCAGATTTATTGATATGTAGAGTCAATTGCAATATACTTCACTCCGGTCAATTTTAAATAAATAAACCTTAAGATTTATTGACGAAAACAAAAAATGAAAAAACTACGCCGTAAAATCAGTTAAGGTCTCGGGAACGGTACTTGTTTCGTGGTGAGAGATAAAAGAGAGGACAAATGGAGCATGGATAGACAAATCGGGAAGAGCCGAGTAGTGGGAACCTCTGGATTTATCACTGTTAATTATCGAGAGACATCACAATCGATTTATTGCCCACTAAATCATATCGTTTATAACCGGCCAGCTATCACTTGATCATTCCATCTCTTGATCTGATCGTTGGCCTCTTTAGGCAACTTCCAACGATCCCGCTACTGGTGGTGGGGACCAGAAAAAATTATTTTCAATTTTCCTAGGGAGAATAGTTCAAAATTAAAAAAAAAAAAAAAACTTGGATTGACTTTGCTTGAAGATGGCTTATCATCCAGAGGATTACCAAGTTGAGCCTCGCGGTTTCTAAAAAATAAGTAATAATAACTTCTCTTAAATCTCGTATAAATTAAAGCTATGTATTAGGTTAAGAGGTAGTCAAAATAATCATACATCATTGTCATAGCTGATGATAGAGCCACTTACTAATTAGAAAACTTAATAAGTAATCAAATAAAATATATCTTGTTAGATATCAAAATTTTTCATTTTGAATAAGGAGTCTAAATTTAAAATCAGCTGATCAATATTTTAATAATAACTGAATTAGTAGAAGGATTAGGTGAGGAAACTTAATTTCCTTTCAATTTCCTTTTTAGGGAGATAATGTGCTAAATTCAAGACATCCTGTTTTTGTTAACCAGAGAATAGCCGTTTCGACCGCTAACATAAAAGCCGTTAAAATAGAATACGATCCCCACGCTATCTTTTTTTCATTAATTACTATGTTAATAACAAGAACCATGCAAATTAAACTTTACAGGTGTTTTCCCTGGTAGAGAACCTACAAATATATCATTTTTGTTTTCATTTATATGCCTTTTTAATAAATTTGTCAGTGGAGGAATATTTCCCCCTCCATTCTTTAGGTGAGGCAAGGGATGTTCCAGTGGTGGACTCTGGAATGTGACTTCGTACTGTCAACATGTACTTTTGGTTAAAACTTTGGATAGTCCTAATGTGGAGTGACTTTTTAATTAACATGGTAATCCATGGTGAGCTTAAAAGAGTATTTGAGGATTTTTAAGAAAGTGTTTCAAGTTAGTGTTGTAAAGATGAGTGTTAAGTTGACAAGACTTAAAACCATAATTTGGCGCTATTGGTAATTGGTCTATCAGAGGTTACAATAGTGGAGAGAACTGAGATCCTGGGAGTATCTAGATGAGTACCCAATATGTATATATGTTTGATTATTTTGTAATATAGTAGTTTTAGTATATTGTTGCATTTGGTTGAATCATATTTATATTTTATCATCAAAAGGGGAAGGTATTGTATGTAATATGGGGAAGTAAATACTTTATCAGTTTGGGCATTCTCTATAAAATGCTCTGGCATCCCATTAAATCAGTAATCACTTCTTAATTAAAAACAATAATAAATTAACCCCCATTACATAGCATTACTGATAATTTAAGTTATTTCCAGTTATGACAAATTATTTATAAAAAATCATTTATAGTTTTCTATCCCCTATCTTAATTTTTTACGTTAACAGTTGTGAATAAACCTCAATTAAACATGTTTTACATGTTAAAAATTCGGGTCTTTTTTTTTACGACTGCATGTTTTTAACCAGTCATTTTCTGGAAAGATTGTAATCTATTTTTTCAAGTTGTTTGGATAATCACATGTGAAGTTTCAACGGCATTCTCAATTTCCCTTTGTACACCTACTAGGGAAAACAGTCTTTGATCACGAATAGTCTACCATTGGGGCAGTTAGTAACACTGAAACTAACTGTAACTAAAAAGTAGCCCTCTACCTGCTGTAACACGATCATCCCCGCCATTAAAGATTATGATAAATGGCGCTTACAGCGAACGGAACTATTAATACGATTGTGACTACAATCTTGCATTGTAGGTTTTGTCATTCTGATTCCAACGGTAAGCAACATCAAAATTCATATATTTTGAGTTGTAACAATATTCCTCAACCTACTAGGAAGATTTACCATAAGCATTAAGTGAGTCCCTACAAAAACTGCATATTTGATTGGATTTATCCGCTACTTATAACTTATGGACAGCTGATTGATGGTTAGAAACCTGACATCAGATAGACTCCAAGTCTTATATTCAGCATTATAATTATTAATAACAGAAATATTCGTTTCTCAATTTTTTTTTTGTATACTTTTCATTCAGGTACAACAATTACTTTTTTAATACAACTTTTTACTTTTTAGATAACAAGTTGATTACAACAAATATATTATTATTAAGGAGACAAAGAGTTTTATATAATTAAATTAAAAATAAAATTTTCAAAGCAGCTAATTAGTAAAAAACTGTAAAATGGAAAAAAAATTACTAGCACTAATTTTAAACAATATTAGAAAGTAAGACGGACATTTTGTCAACAATATAAATGTCAGGAACTATACGAGCCGAATCATTTTTACTAAAACGGGAAATTATTCAACTGAAATCACGATTAAGGAACATATAATAACAATATAATAACATATAATAACAAGGGGCCCGGTGTGGCTGTGCGGTAAAGCGCCGTACTCCCATGCCGGAGCTGCGGGTTCGAGTCCCGCCCTGGGTGGTGCTTTTCTTTCGTAGGAGAAGTATCACCCAGTGCCATGGGTGTTAGTATGGACCGTATAGGGCTTCAGTGGAAGCCTTGAAGTCCAAAAAAAAAAAAAAAAAAAAAAAATAAAGAAAGATTAAGGAACATATCTGACAATCATAAACATCAAATGAATAATTTATTATTTTGAAAAAAAAAACTGTTTTAATATATTTTTTTTTATATAATGAATGTACTTACCCGCCACTCCAATTTAAATTTCTCAGAAGGAATGTATCAGGATTCCTTACCTGCAAAAGCAAACAAACAAATTTAAACATCAATATACCTATAAGTTAATTCTGTATCTTGGAATACAGAATTAACCCACGATTATTATTTATTTATCTATAAATATTTGCTTATCTTAAAAAAGTAAAAAAAATAAATAAATAAAAATAAAAATTATATAACATGAATTGGATAAAATAACACATTTAATTATTTTAACAGTTTATATAGAGCATACATATCTGAGTCAAACTTAATTTTTATATATATTCAAAAGGTGAGTCATCAAAACAATTATTTATTAAAGATCAGGTCGAAAAAAAAGTATGTATAAAGTCCTTGAGCATCGATGTAAAATTGTATGTTTTAACATTGTATTTTTTACATTAATTTTTTATTCCAAACTCAAAACGGGCAAATTTAGTCATGGTTCTTTTTTCTATCTAATCTATTTCCATTCTATACGAATAAATTTTAGTAGGTTTCTTATAGGATTTATATTTAGAGGAATTTAATCTGAGTTTGTTGAAAACATTTGAGCTCCCATATCCCAAAAACTTGATTTTTGAGTTTTTACAGTTTTGAACTGATCAATCGGTATATCCAACTTTATGAAATTTTACCTAAGTGTCATCATCTTAAAAAAAAAAAAAAAAAAGCAGAAATTAAAGATGGTAAGTCGCGAGGGAAGACACGTTGCCATAGTTGTCATATAACTTAAAAATGATATAAGTGATCATAGTTACCATACATATTTTTTTAACGTTTCTATTATTTTATTTTAAAACAATAGTCTTCTTAGTTTTGATTATATTTTTATGTAAGACACTTTACTAAAAAATATTTCATCTTCTCTAGTTATATTTTATCGCTAAATTACAATTTTAAAATAAATAATAAAAACTGACTATATATTATCCAAAATAATAAATAAAAAATATATAGCTTATTCTCCGAATGGAATTCTTCGCAGAATCAAAATGAAACCCGTTGCCACTGATTGTGATTATTCATCCTCATGAAAGATTCAAAAGTTTATTTCAATATCATATACATAGGTACAGACATCGAATTTATTATGTTCCGAATATGCATAGAGATATGTCATCCCTCATCGTCTATAGAGATATAGAGAATTGATCTTTTGTGATTGGGACGTATCTTTTTGATAAATGGTTCCGAGTTCTACTCTTAATAAAAATATAAGTTGATGCTGCGATTGGTCGCATTAAAAATGTTGATAATGTTAAAGATTAAACAATGCCCTGTAAAAATCACTTCCTCGTCTGTTAACAGGTCCATTCTTTGCTAACAATCTTGTTATAACAATTAATTTTTCTAACGAATATTAATTATTAAAAGCTAAGCTCTGAATCCTATCAAAGTTAGAGTAAATAAATTGTTCACAATGAAAAACAATTAATTCGATTACTATACTACTTGCAGTAGTAAAAATAAATATAATTCCATTGAATAAAAAAAAAGTCTGCGTATTATTATCTAACTGTATATCCCGGTTTTACCAGAGGAATTTCATTTTACGGTCGATTTCGTAAAAAAACAATGTAAAGCGAGATCATAACGATTTTTATAACAATAAAGAATATACCGAGAGATCGGCTGAAGTTATGCAATTTTAATATGGACAGGTGTTCGCGCCTTGTATGAAAGAACCACTGAGCGAAATTTGGAGAATTTAGGACAAACGATATGGATTTCTATAAAGAACAATCAAACAGAATTTCATCTTTATTTATATAAATAAACCCAAATATATAAATAACCCAACAAAGAAATATTTCATGTATGCTTTAAAATTGTAAACTAGAATTGTTTACTGATATATGTTGAAAGGAGTCTTTTAGGCATGTTAAATAGAATTTATACAAGCTGTGGTCGGGCAAATGAGTTCAAAACCTCCTACCGCAGTTTGTGGTCTCAAGTTCCTACCTGGGCTTTAAGCTACTCTGGGTGTTTGTGACTGCTCTTTGACCACTAAATTAATTAATTTAAATTATACAAGCAATTATTTATCTATAAACGTAAATGACTGATAAATAAATGGAAGGGAGATATGAATTTTTCATATATCTATAATTTATTATATGAACACGAAAGACAAGTTTACAGGCTTCAATTCGAAATTGTTTGATAAATAAATAAGTTGTGCTTAAGAGAAACCCAAGACAAGAAAATTCTGTGAATCGTTTTGAGCAAGATTTCTGACAAGTTTTTATACTTTACATAAATTTATAATTTACAGCAAAACCTCTATAAACCGGTCTAGGTTAAAACTAAAATTAGGTTTGAGAAAAAATACTTGAATATATTAATTATATTAATAACAGTTTGTAATTTTAGGTTAATATAAAAAAGATATCCAAAAGAGAATTTTAATATAGCAGACAATCCTTACTATCAGCTCCTATAGATAAGACATATCTTCAACATTAAAAATAAAGATTGGATATTAAAAACCAAAACAAAATAAAAATATCGCATTTCTATCTATTAAGTATTTGGTATGAATTTTGCAAAAATCCTTTTATATTATAATTAAATGTAATAAGTACATAATTTATAGGCATTATTTATTCCAGATCTTATTTTGTTCTTCCGGTATTAATTACTCCATAAAATTCATTTAAAATTTATTTTTCTTTAGGAGGTGAGTTCTTAGCCCGGCAGGGGCTATTGGATTTTTTTAAAGGCGTAAAAACTGGTTGCTTATGCCGTCCTTCGGTGAGGAAGTAACGTGACGGTCCTGAGCCTGTGCGATGTTAGGTACTCTCTGCAAAATTTATGTACCCCCTAAGGATAGACCAAGTAGTCATAGTATCATAAAGTGACGTTAAATAAATATAAGAAAAACAAAATACAAATTAACTCATTGATTGCAGAAAAAAAAAAAGCTGCTCTAGCAAAATAAAACAAAATGAAACAAACAAGTTGTACATTATTACGCTTTTAAAATAAATAATCATCATTAGCACAATAATTAACAAAGTTTTTCAGACGCATTTTTTGCTAGCATTTTCTTTGGACAAGATAAAAACAACGTACTTTTTTCAACAACTACAACAAGTTTCACCGAGATGAACATTACTTCTTCACAATGTCCATTATTAATTCCTTCTTTTTTTTTTTTTCATGAAAACAACGACCTTTTTTTAACGATAGTTTCACACTATTAATTTATTAATGTTTCCTTTAGATAAAAATGAGGAGATTGAAACAACTCTATAATAAATCTTTTAGGTCTCTATAATAATTCTAAACACCTTTGATGCTGTTCATTAAATTGAAATTAAACCTCGGCATTTTATGTCCCACTGAAATAACATATTCACTACCAGTGCGCCAAAGAGAATGTTAAATGCATTTTCGAATATTCTGAAACATTCATAAAAGGTCCATCAATTAGTAGAGAATTCTCCTTAGGTTTTTCTTTTTTCCACGCCGGATTAACCCACTTCCCTTTTCTAACATGTTGGTTCTCCTCTTCATCCAGAATAAGAGCAAAGGGAGAGGATTTTCTATTTATTTTTGCTAATAACAAAAAAAAAAAAAAAGAAAGAAAGAAACACGTTTATTATCGTTTACATGAAACTAGTACCTACATGTAATTATGTTGTAAACACCTGTATAGATTCTAGAATACGTAGACATTTTTTGTATTTATTTATATCTATTGTCCATTTATAGTGAGATCTTTTTTTCATTGTTATATAATATGTTTTTTTTTTCTTATATGGTATTATTGTGACCAACACTATTTGTATGGGGTTCTCCACAAAAACAAATTACAATAAAATAAAAAAAAAAAGAGGATTCATTAGCAAATCAAAGCTACTGAGAAAAATGAGAAAAACTACTGAATGGGACAGTCACCTTTCGGTTATGTGCGAATCGAGATAACTGTGATACTACGGAAAGTAGAATCGCGGGCCGTTAACGACACTGTGCCGTATTTTAAAGTGTTAACAGGCCTTAAAAGGGACAATTACCGCAAAGCGAAAATGACATTTATATGTGTGATTTTTATATGTGTGACATTCATATATCTCTCGGCTGCCTGAAATTGGAATGTTGCAATGAAAATGTAAATAATATCTTTCAAAGACAAGTAGTCCCAATTCGAAGTTTGGAGCCTGAAAACCTGTATTTGTCGCTTTAGCAATGTAAAATTTATTTAGTATGTACAATTTTTATTTTCTTCATTACCGATTTTCGTAGAGCAGGGCGGAACATTAACCTAAACATTAACAATAACGTTCTTACTGAAGCGACTGAACATTTTCAGCAACAAAATGTGTATAGTATAATAACGTAATAATAAGGAATCGAAGGAGTATAAAAATAATTTATATATAAATCTTTTCATAAGAGTATGTCCTCAATATTCTTATATAATAAGAGGACCTCCAAAAAATTATGTAAACTATCAGGATCATAAGTTTCATGTTTTACATTTTGAGTTCTAAATCGTAAGGTTGCAAGGACAAAGCATGGGCGAAAGGTTAATAAAAGAATTAAGCATTTTTTTTCCTTATATTTTTCTTTTAGAGTAGTGGGAAAGTTACTATAGAAATGGGACATTAAAATTTGCGAAAACATTCGCTAATTGGAAAGAACGCTTGTAGTATTCATACTGATAATTAATTCAGGAAAGGAAGATTTACTGTAATTGACTGTAATACCATTACATGTTAAATGCGCCCCTTGGAAAGAACATCAAAGACATACCCTACCTTGTCAAGTCGACCTTCCCGCTCGAGCGTATGCACCCCATGCCCCGCGGGTGAGCGTGGAAGGGGTTGCAGCCCTTCATCCCTAAAAGGAGTCGACCAATCACGTTGCAACGTTTTATCGAGGCCTCATGCCATTGGTCGGATGGCTCCCCTTGTTGTGACACCCCTCCTCTCGCCTTATCCATCATTTCCTCCCCTTGATGAACACCGGTTCCCCTGGAAGCCGATTCCTACCTGGAAATTGACTGCTTCCATCCGTTCCACCCAATGCTGTCACTCCATTAGCGGCAGAAAACTCGGTTATGGTTAGAGAAGCTACCAACGCTTTTTATGAGACCGGAGGAAAATGCGACAGAAGAGAAAATTAATATTTACGAAAGTATTTTAAAACAGTGGAACTTCAATGGAATTTCAAGCTTTAAGTACGTCCTAATAGATTCTTCGCTACAATAATTATGTTGGAAACGATTCTTATAATTTTCGCTCTAAAATTATATTTTCTTCTAACTAAAAGAGAAGAACGTTCATTCCTTTAGAGGAATTATTGTTAAGCTCAAACTTCAAAAAAGCAGAGTTTGTATATTCATGCCTGAAATATTTTATCATATTTAACATCCAAGATTATTCTCAAAACTATAATTATGCTCAACATCAATAAGGGAAATTTAATTATAACTTTATAATATATAGTTCTATATTATATAGTTATATATAATTTATGGAAGTTTAATTATAGCTGCATATTATATAGTTATAATAATTATATAATTTAATTAATTTCATGTTTTTCTTTTTTACTTTGGCAACAACTGAAGTAAAAATTCATCTTTTTAAAAAGAAATTTGACGACGATTCCGAGCATTGCCCCAAATCATAAATATTTTATAGATTATAAATGTTATATATTTTATTAAAATTTCCATCGAAGAGAGATCATTAAAATCGAATGACAGATCTATTGGAGATTCTCCTATAGGCTTTTTAACGGCCGATGCAAATCCATTTTAGATTTAGCCCTCCTCCCTCCAACCGGACCCATTAGCTGTCTTTCTTGATTATTTGATTTAAATTTTGTAAACCACTAATTAAAATAATATATAAAATGAATCAATACATAAAATAATATAACATAAATGTGTTTAAAAGTACGATAAACTAGATCAAAGGAAAAATATATGGAAAACTTCATACGGATATAAATGCTGATAGCAATTTAATTATTTATTTATATATTTTTTAATAAATTGCTCCGTTTAAGAAACAAAATGAAGTTGTTTAGAGAAATTTGTTCTATTAGAAGTGTTTCCTTATAAAATGTTTGTAGTGAACTATGAAATCTCAAAGAACTCAGCAATGCAGATAGGTATGCGAATATAATAGGCATAAAATAATAAATAATAGCAATATCGAATAGTGAAAGATTTCCTTTCGGGTTATCAATCAAACAAACATCCATTCTAATCTTTCTCATTTTTGGACACTTAAAAATATTTTACTGTAAATTTTCTTTACGAGAAAACGAAAGAAATTTAAATAAATTTAAAAATTAACGTAGCCTTAGTTGTTGAATATCTGTATCTGTATTTCTTTGAATTTCTATGGTTTAACTTATTTAAAATATAGCTTCATGATCTTCTATGTGTATGTCATTGAAATAAAAATGCAACATGTTCCTATTCTAGTAAAAATTTTACGATTGTAGCTAATCCTTACATGTAAAATTCGATGATTCATATTAATTCCGTTTGTCCTTATAACTATATCCTACGCGTTAGGCTTTATGAGTACAAGAGTATTTCTTATATAAAGTGGAATCTTATTAATCTGGCAAGATAGAAATAAAAATAAAAATTGTAGCTTGTATGTTGCCACAGTAATGGGAAACATGATGGCTGTGTTCGTTTGTCAAATTTTAATAGAAGTTTAAGTAATAAAATAGAGGCGACGAAAACGAGTATCCAAGGTGAGATTTTTGGAATTAAATGGATAGAAAAGAAAATGTTAACCTCAGTTATTATAAAATTGAATCTATTTTATTACCTCCAAACGTTCTTAGCGTAAGAAGTTTGAATAAGACGTAAGCGCCTTATTCAAAGAGAGATAACTCCCGTATTGTAGATGACGTGCGATAAAAAACTCACCATACTTGTACGGAAAAAGTCCGGGGTTCACTACTGAGAGACCTCAGTACATATGCCATGCAGTAGGTATATGACTTTGGATGTATGAAAGGTAATAAGCCAGTTTCCATCCCCAAAACCCGGTAACGTAAGTTAGGTATCGTACACGAGCAATGCCCTGTATTTAATACGAAAATATTATTGTTCCAATGTTGTAGTTTTATCCTTCACAAGGCTTCGAAACCATTGTCGACCAATACGTTAACATTACTCTGGTAAATAGCTTCACGAAATGTTCTAAATTGTTTTAAAAGTTATAACTGAAACGTTAAAGTTCTCAACTTGGCTTCAGTTTGGAAATGTAAATGAGGATTTAAATAATTACTTACTTATGTTAATATAAAATCCAAGTGAAGCATTATTTTTACCTTATTTAATTTAATACATTTAATAATCCCGCCAGAGATGCTTCATTCGTTTGTGTTTTAATTTATGAATATAATTAATCATTTAAAACCCTCACCTGAGGCCAAGTTGAAAACTTGAACTTTTCCCTGAAAGCTTGTTAATATAATATTTAATAATCTAGCTGAAAATGTCCGAGATAGGAAGTTTTTTTGGATAATGACCCATAAGTCATAATTTAAAGGTTTTCAGGGGCCCAAGTTAAAGGATTTATCTCCAAATCTCCAATTCTTTTCTATAAATAAACTTACAAAGTGTCTATTCTCAATTATATTGTTATTAAATTTTCCCAGATTTCTTGAATATATTAATATGAATATACTATATATACATTTACGTTTGTAAAAGTTTTATTATTCGTTATTATTTGCAATTTAAAACAATTATTTACTTGCATTGCAAATGTGCAATTCAACTCAAAATTAATACATGTGCAACACAACTCAAAATTAATGAGATGCAACAATAAATCTCAGAATGTAAAAAACTTGTTACTAGATTGTACACTTACACAACTGATTAATAAAAAGAAAAATTAAAGCCAGGAAAAAGGAAAAATTAAAGTCTTTAGTGGAGGCTAAACAGTAAATAAATAAATTATTTACATCATAGCAAGATCAAACTAGGTAGCTAAATATATAAAATATTGTAACTCGTATGATTTTGGTTATTTGCATCGAAAGAAGTTCTAAACTTTTTATTGAAACAGTTACAAACTGTTCTATAATAATTGTAGGTACATGTTCTTGATGATTCGAGATCTTCTAAGGTTTTCGAGAACCTTCCAGAATGTTCGAATTCAGATTAAATATGAAGTGCAACGGATTAGACTTTTAGTCTAGCTCTGAAGATGGAATCATATGATCACTTTTGTGTTACTGTGTCGTTAAAAGTGGATAATTAGAGTAATATTGTTAATTATTTTAGTTTTTATTGTTTGTCTGAGATTTTGAATTTAGTATCTTCCTCTAATAAAAATCATTTAAATCCACAACATTGTTACAATATTATAAAACCATTCAAAGACATTAAGAATAATATAATGAATAATTACAATGAATTATAGTATAATGAATAATTACACCACCCTGATAGATGAATTGTTCCCGAAAAAGAATTTTTTAAAAAAATTATTATTAATGAAGAGGTACATTCAATTAAAAAATCCCATAACACCGTAACTCCAGGCTTTATAAAATCGACTATTACCAATGGCGGGAAGGCATCAATGAATGTATTGCATATGTACCTAACTTATAATGACTCTGTTATACAATGGGAGGGGAAAAAAAGAGAGAAGATTTCGGCTAGAGGAGGTTAAAGCAACCAAAGAATAAATTAAATCCGAGATCCCAAAATAACCGACAAACAATAGGAACGGAACCTTTTGAAGTTTAATTCATTCCTTGGGTTGAGAATATTTAGAGGGCCTTTCTTTAAGAGAGGGAGGGACCCCTGTTTCTCCATTGTGTACTCGACCAAGAATCCGTTTTAAATTGAAACAGTGACAGGCTGGGCGAGGGAGGGGGGTGAGTGAGAGAACTTTTGCATGATTAGCAAGTGAGTGTGGTAGTCGCGTGGCTCAGTTTGCTTACCACTAATTGCTACTGCTATATTTAAGCCTCTCTTTGGGAGACTTGTTTCGGTGGAAGGGTGCCAGCCATTGTGCAGGCAGTCGCCGGAGGACGCGGCATTCGGTTCGGTTTCACGTCAGATTAAATTCGATCAATGGAAATTTGCATTCTAGTACCGATGGGCCTGCGGGGCAGGGTTGGTAACAACAATGGCATGGCAAACTAGCCGCTCAAATCTCATCCGTTACTCAATTATTCGCATGATGAAGCGGTTGCAAATAATAGCTTCTATATGGCTACTCTCTTTAAAAAAGAGTATTTTGAAAAAAAAATAGTAAAACATGTAAAATTAGTAAATAACACAGGTTTAAAGGGGTCTTGGTGCCGAGAGTTTTATAGCTGATTCTGAGTATTATTGGTTCGCTAAATCCAAATTTGCCATTAGTTTTCCTATATCAGCTCTAATTGTTGAGATATATAAATGGGGTGACTTAACTCTTAAAACATAATTAATCGAATACATATGCAGGTTAATAGCAGGTGAAAAAAAACAAAGATTAAAATTCTATAAATAAACAATTTAAATCAATTATAAACACATACGTACATTATTTATATAAGCACTTTATAAATAAACCAATTATATGTCAAAGAGACTCTATTTCACACTTCGGAAGCTTCTTTTGGTGACTTTCTTCAATGTTTCTTCAAATAGACTCGTTTTAGGTTCCAGCAGTAATCTGCAATCACGTGGGTTTCCCGTGATCCAGTTGAGCATTTCAAAAGTATACCATAACAAAAAGTGGGTATGGTGGGTAAAATCATACTAAAACGCGTTTTTACAAGTTATTACTAGATTTTATTATTTTTTAATTCTTACAAACAATTATTTACAGCTAGCTAATTTGCACTTCTTGGATTTGCATTTAGTATAACAAGAGAATTTTAAAATTCTTTATCTAATTCACAAATAATCCTTAATTTTGTTTTCTCACTAAGAACTTAATGATTGCATTACTGGAATCAGCGCCCCAAACATAGTTAAAATCGGTTATAAGATTCTAAGCACCAAAAAAAAATATTTTTTTCTGTAGAGCTATGTAATAATTCTTATATCCCGTAGTAGTTGGAACTGCCTATTGACCGATATATACCACTCGACTACAGTAGATTCGAATCTTACTAGTCTTTACAGTATATGTTGATGAATTTCAATCAACATATACAAGCAAGATTTGAATATTATTTACTGCCTCGTCACTCCTGTATCTTCCGCTTACCGCCTTATTTTTCATATTATCTAAGGTTGAGCTTAGCTGATGGACCTAATCCAAGCTAGAATGTGTATGAGTACTTTTTTGTTTTTTTTTTATGCTTACCATATTCTTTTTATTTTTATAAATACAAATTATTATTAATATTATCTCTTACTGCATTGAGTTGAATTAATGAAAGGTTTTATTTTCAAAAATTATATCATTCAAAATAATTATTTATATAAAACTCCACAATGGACACCTCTCTATCTATCGGAGTCCGTCAAATATAAAATATTTTACGTTGTGTAGTAAAAATTTTATTATAAGAAGGAGCAAGATAATCATAAATAAAACCAAGAAATATTATTCAATAAACTGATATGGGAACGACTCAATGCAGGGATTAAAAACAATAATAGCTCCTAATTTATAGTCTTGGATAATTTTCAAATATACACAAACAAAAAAACATTATTTAAATATCAAATAAAAGCCCATTATTAAGGTAAATACTTACCTTAATTTAAGTTAAATTAAATTTTGCCGATCATTGATGAAATTGTGTAATTAGGATAAGCAATATCCTCTGGCTATAAGCCTCTCTTATATACCCACACGACCTTACCCAGTCTTCACCACTATAACTGAACTGAACCCTAGAACTCACTGGGTATAGGGAATTGTCATGCGAAACGAATTATGGTTTCATTTTTATTTAGGCTACAATTACAGAATTCTTGGTTTCTGTTCGGTTCCCACGGTTTCAAGTTACAGCCCTGAGTTAGCTAAAGTTTATTTTTTGCAGGGAAAATGCCTCCAACCTATGATGAAAAACAAAACCTACCTTCACCCTCAAAAGAAAGATTTATTAAAATGTTTATCATCTATTACAGCAGAATAAAGATCGTGAATCTAGAGTATATCTTTCAGCTTACACTTTGCACTTCTTGGATTTGCATTTAGTGTAGCAAGAGAATTTTAAAATTCCTTATCTAATTCACAATTATTCGTTAATTTTGTTTTCTTACTTAGTATCTAACACTTTTGGTTTTATTATTACACCAGAAATGTTATTTATGAGTGTAAAATTTGTATTAATTTTCTTTTTATTGAATTTAATAGTAGTTTGATCAGCCAATATTACATATAAATCTTATGGAATCCTAATGTAAGAAAAAATAAATCTGATGCGATGCGCGCAATACACAACTTTTTTTATTTTTAAATAAACGTTTTTACTTGTGATAATTCGGCAATGCAAGCATAATACAACAAGTCGTCTTATTTTATAATTCTCTATCAAATTTATTATCTATCTATTTATTATATCTCTATCTAAATTTATTATATATTTTATCTATATTAACCCTAGAATTACCGACCTCTCCCAGGTCGCACGGATTACCAAGGGGGGGGGGGGGAGTTCCTTGAGCCCACAACCTTAAAAACCTTCTATTTTGGTTCTATAATTTTATTAAATTTTTTATTTTTATTGGATTATGTTTAGTGAACGTTTCTTGTGACACCTGTGAAAAAAAAATAAAAAAAAAGTTCGGATGGGGAAAAAAAGGATGACTTTAAATTAAAAATAATTTTATTCTACTAGAGGAACATGTCTAAACATTGTTAGAATAAAAAGTTATCTATATCTAAGTTATTATAACATTATAATTGAATAATAATTTAAGAAAATCTAATTATCAGATTCGTAAATGCAATTATCGGTGCTTTTGCACAATGATTTTTTTTCCGAGTGTTTGTTACACACTGAATGCTTACATTTGAAGCAACGCTGCTTAGAGTTTGATAGGTTGTTGTATTTTTCTTTTTTTGATTTGGCTTCTCTAACACAAGTGTAACACCTTAGCCTTCCACTTGATGAACCTTGTTCCTCCAATTGGGGATAAGTCAGTTCTCGCCCTAGAACATGCTCCATGGCCTTCACTAAAGATCTACGAATGCCCACAAGATTTTCACTCCTTTCAGCAACACACAATTTTACTAAACTCTCAGATAGTTCAAATAAAAAGTACTTTCTACGGCCAGTACAATTTCTTCTCCATGTTGTGTTTTTAAGAGTAAATACTGTTTAAAAATTGAGAGCTGTTATGTCCAAGAGGGAGTAGAAAAGAGATAACGGCCACCTTTTACATGAATATTGTCTCACCATGGAATCGATTGTATCTATTCCTCCCAATAATTATAACCATCTCAGTAATATATTTTTATATGAAAAAAAATTATAAGGGGAGAATATTTTTTATTGGAAAAAAAAACTTGAGAAGGTATGTTAAAATTATATCAAAGTAATTATTATTTGAGCAATATAATTAATAACACTTGAATTACTAGTTAAAAGTAGTATTAAATATCAGTGGGCTCGAGGAGCCCCGCCCCCCCTTGGTACTGAAGTGTATAACTACCCCGTGCATTACCAAGGGGGGGGGGGGGCTCCTCGAGCCCATACGTCAAAAAAAAAAAATTTTCCCAACATAGAAATTGTTTTATTTCATTTTGTTGTTATACTCTCATTCTAGGATGATTTTCTGAGGAATACATAAAATATCAAAAATATCCCATTAAAATTGGGTGATAGGGAACAAAAACAAAAGGTTGTGGGCTCGAGGAGCCCCCCCTTGGTACTTCTAGGGTTAAAGAAGACTTAATTTTCTTAAAACATGACCAATTTGATCAAAATCATTAAAGCTATTTGTGAATCGAAAAAAAAGGTAAAGGTTGAAAAAAAAGTTATGAAATAAAGTGCCCCCTCCGGTTGATCAATTTTGATGAAATTTTCGCTGTCACATCGCGAAAATATGTATACATTAAATATCCATTTTCAAGTTTGGACGGTTTATAGTTTCTGAGCTGGTCTGTTCACATACACACACACACAGACCATTTCGCAGAACTTGGTTATTTAGGCTCAGGGGACCCCAAAACGTGTATTTCCGTTGAAAACCGATGTCGAAATTTTTCACGATCGCAATACTTTCCCTTACTATATATTTCATATAAAGGTAAGTGAAAGTAAAAAAGATAGAATCAAAATATTCAAAAATATAAAAAGTATCAAATATCTAAAAAACATAAGTGGAAAAAATCCCATAATTTTTAATATACGTTGTAGCCAAAAAGACCCACTTAAAGAGATTTCAATAAAAAATATTTACTAGTGCCCATGGTGTGTAACTAATCTAACTCTACCTACTGGTACTTGTCAGTAGTTAGAGAGTTGACCAACATATTATATTATATAGTAACTTACAAGGACTTTCTAAAAGACTAATAAAGACACATCGGGAAAAGTGACATGCCCATAAATAGAAGATTAAAACAGCGTTGAATGAGAGAACTCCTCCGATAAAAATCAGAGCAATCGACAGGAACCAGGAAAACGGTGCTCTTTAGTGCCATCCTTCATTATGCCTGACATGTAAATTTAAATAATTATACAATCCAAATCATTTAATGTTTGTCGAAGGTTCTTTGACAGTCTCAAATAAAAAAAATCTGGTGCGTGCGCGCAACACACAACTTTCACTTACCAACTTACTTAGATTAGAAATTGACGTGTTTTGCTAATAATCATTTCCCAAAGTCACACATTTTACTACATTCATATCTTATTTTTGTTAATCCTTAAAGCCGTTTTTGAGTAAATAAAAAAACCTGTGAAAATGATACAAAATTTATTAAGTAAAGTCCCCCCTCCCGTAGATCAATTTTGATGAAATTTTTACAGTCATATCTCGGGCATATAAATACATCAAATACCAAGTTTGATCAAAATCGTTAAAACCTTTTTGAGTAAATAAAAAAAACACGTGAAAATGATACAAAATTTATTAAGTAAAGTCCCCCCTCCAGTTAATCAATTTTGATGAAATTTTTACGGTCATATTTCGGGCATATAAATCGATCAAATACTCAGTTTAATCAAAATCGTTAGAGCCGTTTTTGAGAAAATCGAAAAAAACGTAAAAAGTTATTAAATAAAGTACCCCCTCCCTTTGAGCAATTTTGATGAAATTTTTGCTGTCACATCGCGGGCATATACCTACACTAAATACACAATTTCAGGTTCCCACGGTTTATAGTTTTTGAGCTAGTCTGTTCACATACACACACACACACACACACACACACACACACACAGACCATTTCGCGGGACTTGGTTATTTCGACTCAGGGGGTCCCAAAACGTGTATTTCCGTTGAAAACCGGAAGTCGAAAATTTTCACGATCGCAATACTTCCACTTACTATATATTTCATATATAGGTAAGTGAAAGTAAAAAAAATATATAGCGATTCAGAAACGCAGCAATATTTTGTTATGATATTAACTTATTGGAATGAAAATTATAGATTATTTTGAATATTCTAAATCAATAGAAGTGAAAGAAAAAGTGGAAACCGCCAATATCATAAATACATCTTCGACTTCCAGCAATAGTGTTGAAGGCAATGGATGCTGATAACGGCAAGGCAACAAATCATCAGGGCGCAAATGAAAGGCACCAGACGATAAAATGTCATATTTTATTAAATTGCCTCTGCCGTTTCAATTCACATTGAAAATATTTCAAGCCATAATTGAATACTGTCAATCATCAACTTCACATCATCACAGCAATCATCTGAATACCTAAATAAAAATTGTAAATGTTTCTTAGTAGTTGGTAGATCGTTTAATATTATTACGTAAATAAATGTTCATGATTTTGTGTAAAAAAGACGAAAGACAATAATAATTTTCAATTTTTTCTGTATTTTTACTTTCACTTTCCTCTATATAAAATATATAGTAAGGGAGAGTATTGCGATCGTGAAAAACTTCGACTTTAATTAAAGACGTTCTGTTCTATTCATAGGAAAGAGTAGTCAACTTGTTTTGAAATGTACATATTCAATGAAAATTATTTGTTTCCATGGTAAATAAATGAAGTTTTCACTAACTAAATAGATAATTATAAAATAAAACGCGATGGAGTCTTAGCCTTGCTTTGCTGAATTATCAGTAGTAAAAACTTTTATTTAACAATAAAAAATAGACATCACATTAATTTAAAAAAATACTTTTAGTGTACTTTACAGAGCAAATACAAACAAAAATAAATTAATGTGGAAAAATGTGCGAATTTGAGGAATGGCGTTTACACATTTAACAAAAAACCTCAATTTCTACTTTAAGTAAGTTGGTAAGTGATGTTGTGTTGGGCGTATCGCACCAGATTTTCTTATTGATATTGTTATGCTTTAGTTGAATATCGCGCTGTGCACCAAAGGCTCATTATAACAGATAATATAAATTATTCGGAGATTTTCCTGTGATTATTTTATTTATAAAAAAAATGCCAAAAAAAAAAAAAACATAGAATAGAAAATACCTATTGTTTTGTAAGAGAACCGCTAAAGGTCTAAGATGCTGTAATAGAAATAATGGATGAACGATTACTGATTAGCACTATACAGGTGTCAACTCCAATCAGCATCGATCAACGGTGGCAGCCACTCCATCAAGCCAATCAGCATCTTTTGTTTCCCTCCCAACCTTTCTTGTTCTCTTATATAATAGGTTTAATCAAGGGTTGCGTGCAACAGCTTTCTAAAAGGGCTTCGTAGTACTGCTCGTAACCTGTGGTGGATATGTTACGAATACCATTTATTAACACAAAATACAACAACGGATAAAATAAAAATCAGTGGCCTTACGCTGAGGAAACAGCAATTATTGCAAAAAATCAGGATCCTATAATGGCTTCACTTAATTTACTAATGGACACTTTGACAGAAGCCCGATAAGCACAATACACTAACACTTCAATAGAAACGTTTGCCCGCAGTTTTTATTTTCAACCAAAAAATTCCTTGGTTACAGTCCGCTATCTAGGAGTCAACTGGTTAGAATGTAACAAAGACGCTAAACAACATATTTAGCTAATCTATATATCTATCATCTAATCACCTAAATTAAAACTGAAATAGAAATTAAATATGCTATAAAGGTATTTACGAATGATTATTTAGCTACTTAAATCCTTATCGTCTTACTTCTTACGCATATCTATTTCGTAATTAGTATGTTTTATATTCCAATAATTTAAAATATTTTATCTATTGTATTACCTCTTTTTTTATTAATATACTGGTCTAATACTATCCTCTATGTAAATGGAATAATTTACCCGTAAAATTCGTAAAATAAAATTAGATATTGGATACAGGTAAAAAGATCCACATAAAAATTTAAAACATTCCATTCAAAATTGTTACAACTCTTGACTTACATAAATATACACATAATGACATTTTGCAAACAATTTTTTTAAACTTGGTTGTACAAAAAAAAGTTTCATATGATCATATCTAAAAAAGCACTTTAGGATAGGAGGAGGTTGAAAAGAAGCTGTATACCCTAACTTAACACATTGTAATCAGGACAAGTAAAATTACGTTTTACGCTAACTGTGCAAGTATGGCCGATCACGTAGTAATATATTTGCGAAAAACATCTATGCACAGTTTGCGAAAAACGTAATTTTACGTTTACCGACTGCAATGTCTTAAACAACAACTAATAAAACCAAACCAGGACAAATGTGCGATATTTCCTCTAAGGCTGTCCACTGGTTGTCAGCATCTTGATAATATGTACAATTAATAACGAAAGCCAAAAAATATATAGAAGAGAATTGAATTAGTGGGTCATGTACTAAGAATGCCAATCAAGGGCAATCATAAGTTGCCAAAAAGGGTATGGAAATCAAGAGCAGTCGGAAAACGACCTAGAGGACGACCAAGAAATAAATGGGAGGACCTCATATCGGATCTGGGAGAAGGAAGAAGGGACACACGATGAGTGAGATTAGGAGCTTTGCTGCGGATAGAGAGGTGTATAGAAAATGGTTGCAGTCTGACCCGACACCGAAAGGTATAAGGGTTGGATAAAGAAGAAAAATGAAATTCTCTATCTAATGGTGAAATAATATTATTAAGTTGTTATATTTAAAGTTTTAAATTGTGTTTTATTTTAAAATGATTATAATACAGTAAAATTAAATGTAAAAGCTGCGCATAAACATAATTTAAAAAATGTGTAACTTTCTTACGTTATGTTGCCCCAAAATATTCATTGTCAAAGAAAGAAATATTAGCATCATCAATGACGCGAGGAATTTTCCACGAAAATGAAGAAACGACATTATAAAGTTTTCTTTTAAAAAAAAATATGATGTACGAAAAAACGAAATTCATCTTCTTTAAGACCATACAAAAGGGGGAAAGAATAAAATATTTTAAAGCCTTAAATTCCTACAGGAAAGCTTCAAAACTCGGGTCACGTCAATGACGTTAATAAACATAAAGTCACATTTTCGATTAAAGCACACCCCGGCATTCGCCGAAATTGTGCAGAAGTTAATAAAGAGAGGTGAAATCTTACTAGACAGTATTTACATTACTGAAATTCTCTCTTGGGATCACTTAATTTGCTCTTGGTTGGTGTACGAGATGATAATTTATCCTTCCACGCTGATAGCGTCATTCCCCAGTTAAATTAAAAAAAAAAAAAAGTTGTCCACAGTTTGAAAATCACCATACTATGACATCTGCAATCATGAACAAAACCTCTGATCGATGAGTTCCAATCAGTTGTTTCAAAGACATGGAATCCTAACAGATGATACGAACGGCCATGAAAATTTATTTTCAAATTTCGGAGATATCTGGTTCAGCCAAATTAAAGCCGGGAACAAACTAGAAATTTGGCATATTAGAAGTCGGACCTCGTACCCCAGGTTCTTCTTCATTTTATACTGCCGATGTTCAAGCCCAGTAATCCGAATCGACATTGGGTTTGAAAGGAAAACTGAAATAGTGTTTTTAATGCCAGAGAACTGAAAAATAGAACTATCCAGTCAAATCTTACTACAGTTATCAAGTTCACGATCAATAAATTTGTGAGGATAAACGATAAACTCAGTAAAACTATGCTAACTAAAATTCACTGGAAATAAATAAAGGAGGATTTTATAAGGTTAACATTATAGTAAGAGTATATTTATTATGAATACCAAAGTACAATTATTATTTAATTGTTTATACTTAAGGTTTGAAAAATTAAATAATAATGTACTAAATAACGTTAACTCAATTACGTAATAATATTTAAATATTCATTAATTAATAAAGAGTAATGTTCGTCATTATTGAATACTGAAGTCTCAAAATCATTCATAAATGTTAATGGTAGGTATAGTACTTTTTCATCTACAATAACAATATCCATTTCCTGTATAGAATAGAAAGTAAAATATGTTTTTTAGGACTTTGGGGATATGAAAAATATTAAAACATACTCGAAGAACCCCAGCCAATATATTGATTGCTGTCAGTGTCAACTTGCAGTCAAATAAGTGTTATGATATCCAAGGGGTAACCAAGACGGGGGTTATACAACTGAAAATGTAATGTACATTGTTTTCTTCTGTTACTTCTTATAATACTTATTCCAACTCTTTTTGGCATAAATAAATGCAATTTCAAAAATCTGAAAGACCTACTAATGATAAAAAAAAAAAAAAAAACCTCAATGATTATGTTTCATTCTTGATTATTAATCGATAATTTTTTACTTGTTGTATGTTCATTTGATCTTTTTTAATAAATTTACATTTGTCTAAATGCTTATGCGTATTAAGAGTAAAAATCACCAAAAAAGAAGGAAAATGAAGCTACTTCCAAAGCAAATTCTAATATATTCTATTTTTTTTTTTTTCAATTTTTGTCCCAAACCTAGGTTCTCAACACCTTGTCAATTACAAGGATATGAAAACCTATCTCGGTTAATTCCTTTATATATGAAAATGTCAAGATCTTCGTTCATTCATATAATCATATGAGCAGACCCGACCACGCGTTGCTGTGGCTCAGTAGCTAAATATAATGCGTTGAATTAATTATTTCCAGTTCTTTTTAATACAGTCAAATCAAAATTCACTGATACAGATAAAAACTTTTCAGCGAATATAAAAACCAACGGAATTTAAAATAGAACATTAGGCTAAATTTGAAATTGTTTGGGAAAGAATTCAGAAGGGTTACAGTTTTTATTGCAAAATGAAAAAGGAACTAATAAAGAATATAATTGGAATAAGGCTTAGTACAATCACAATAGACAGCGGAAATGTACGAAATTAATCTTTTGCCATAATATATATTAATTAAATTCAGAATATAACACGTGGTTCTATCTGAAGCAGGTTATGAAAAGTCCTCAAACCATGTGAAAAAGTAGTCTTACAGTACTACTTATCAAAACAAAAACTTAAATTTGATGAATGAGTTAATCAATAACTTTTATAATAATAATTTACATTTTGTTTATTATTAGAATTCACAATTTTATTTATTGTAGTGCTATGATTTTGGTTAACCTGTCTTTTGCTAAAACAAATAGATTCCATGTTTTCCCCACACGTGAAAAGGCGACACATAATTGCCCATGGAAAAACACGGATTTTTCTAGTCCAGGCCAAAAAAATTAGATTTGGCTACTGAATGCTTCCCCTCCCAAATGAAGCGTTGTGTCAATAAATCGATTTACCCCGCCATCTGTTGGAAATTTATAGAACTTACAAATAATCACACTCAATCGTAGTATAAGCATTTTATTGCAATAAAAGAAATATTGAGGCCAATAATCGAGATAAAAACTATCCAATCTTATAAGTTGGACAAAACTACTCACAATGAGCTAAGTTTTATAAATATCGGTTGATTAGTTTCTGAGTTTACCTCCGACAAACATCGGGACACGAGATTTATATATATATATATATAAAGATAATAAATACTTAGCAAGACTTAAAAAAGCTTCAAGATGTTATGCTTAAAAAGAAAAGAACAAAATAGAGACTGAGTCCAATAGAAAATAACTTTGTAAAATTATAGAATTCCAAACATTTCAGGAGCATAAATCGAGTAAACTTGAACACTCAGACTAAGAAGAAAAAGGTACGGAAAGTACTGGGGTAAATACCGTGGGATGAATACAGTAAATACTGTCTCCGTAAACTTCAGAAGTTCCTCTCCAGAGAACCAAACTTAAGAATCCATAGTGGAATAGTAGTCCTTTTATGGATTGTTATGGGACAACCACTTCTAAGACGAATTCTCTAAGATTCAAATTTATCTAAAAGTACAATCTTGTACCTCCTCTTATTTTCAGCATACATTAATATGTTGCTATGTCTCATTTCCTGATACTTTTCTTGACTCTAGACAAAATTGACGATTTCAGATACACTAAAGTTACATAATTATTAAAAAAGTTCAAGAAAGCTGTAGTTATAAGCTAAAAGCTCTGGAAGAGTTAAACTAAAAGTTATTACTTAATCATTCCTGAATCACAAACGTTTGACAATGTATCATAATTAGTCTTCTATCAGTTTCCGAAAAGTAACCTTTGGAATTTTCATAAAAATTGTCTTTCGTCTATTTTTTTTTTTTTATTGACAATAAATGTATATCTATATATCTAATTCATAATATTTACGTTTAATGAGTTAGTTCGGTTATTACTTTCTCTTTATTTTTATAATACATCAGGAAAAAGGGATGCAAACAGCGATTGACGTGAATGAAAACATTTAAACAAACAGCACGTTAATGAGCTGATAGTTAATTAGCATTTTGTGCATTAGACCCATTATTTCTTCCTACAGTGTACTAAATCTACTGTTAGAATATGCTTATTTCATTTCTTGTAAAACATTATGAAAAAATATCCTAAGCCCATTGAATAAACTAAAATTCTGAATGAATGACTAGCACATTTTTTCTAGGGCCCTAAGAAGGTAAAATGCAGATAAACTATTTTCATGACTCCTTGTATCAACGTAATTTATGAATACGATTACCACAACATAATAACAAATTATTGCAAGTTTGTACTCATGTATGAATTGAGTGAAGGATCAAACGAGTACCAATTTAATACTCATATGTTCATACCAAACCAAACAAAAACAAAATCACATGCAATAAAAAACAAAAGCCACTTAAGTTCTGATTCAACTTAACATTTAGTACTACTATAGTTAATGATGTTATTTTTTAAATAGTTGATTTCCTGACTACTAACACCGTATCACTTGCTCTGGGGCTCAACCATACCTCTAAGTCCTCTATCCATATATATCCGTATATATGTATCCATTTCCTACAATCCAAAATAACGCTCCTTATTTTGTCATTATAAAATTATTCATGAAGAACGGGATATTCCATATATTACCGTCATGGCCAAGTCCATATAACAATCATTTTAAAACATACTTACTCCCCACTCATCCCAACCCTCTTGTTTCCGTCATACCTCCCTCCTCGATCCCTAAAAACCACCTAGGAATCCGACAAGAAGACGACCTCGGAACCTTCTAATTCAGAATTCTTATTAGAGAGCTTGCTAGTGATGGGTAATTTCAGTTTATTTAAGTGATTTTTTTAAAAATCGTTTTCTTTACATTGGATAGATGTATTTTGTTAAACAATTATCAATAAATGCTAAAAAACAAACAAATTTTTTAGACACAGATGAGGGGAAATAAAGCAAATAAGGTGCAATATCTACAAAATATTCTTGACTGGTAACAATAATGTTACTATCTAAACAGAGAGTAGACGAAGTAAAACCATGGATTTCGTAAAATATAAATGTGTTGAGAAGAAAAGAAAGAGAATTAAGTACATTAGGTTGCTTTAAGAGCTTACTGCATCTTATAAAATATTAGTGTTTAGGGTTATTTTGGGAATGCGGTGGGGATAAGCCTCACTGATGTTTAAATAATGCGATGGAACCGGAAGACAGTTTCATAGACTAAAAAATAAGCCAGAGGAAGAACCTAATGCAATTCCTAACCTTATCGATTGGCTCTATATTTTATCGAAGGAGTGGAGTAAAGAATACTCCTTGTCGAGGCATAAATATACATGAAATAGGTATGTACATTATTAAATAAAATTTGCCTCTTGAGGAATGATGTATTTTCTAAACTGCATTTAAATACAATAATTGCCTATATATCAAGTATAAAAGGAAATAAGAATGTTAGTCACAAATAAAACAGCTACGAAATAAACATGTTTTTGATAGCAGAAGTTTTGGCCTGCGGCAAAAGATGAGGCATCAAAAATATTTTATAGTTTAATGTTATTTGAATCGCCCGAGGAAGGAACAGTGATAAATGATTATGAATAAATACGACATTATTATTGCATAGCTCCAAAAAAAATTAAATTTCAATTACGTAAACATCATGGAAATGGAGTATCATCTGAAAATTTCTACCTTTTTTAATTTTGAACATATGAGAGCCTAAATGAAATGCCTGCTCAGAATTGTCAGTAAATCGAGTAGAGACCATGCGCAAAAACTGAAAGTTACCGAACTAAGCAAGATACTTGAAATGCTAGAATTAAAATTGTCCGGCGATGTTAGAAGCATAGCGAGGAATGAACCCAGGAAGATCATGGAGACCTAGAGAATACGCAACAGTAATTGTATTCAAAGGATTAGGGAAAGAAGAGGGAAGACCCTTGATAAAATGGACAGGATTTATCATGACCTTATACATATATTTATTTACATTCCTTATACATAAAACTTATTCGGGTTAGACAACTTTTATTTATGTAAATAAAAATACAAATATACCCAAGGGAAATAACGAGAAAAAAAGATAATACCACTGTTATGTTACAGATAAACAGAGACTAAAATGTAGCTGTAGAGTCCGTAGAGTTTAGGCTGTCTTCTTGTTAATTGCTCCCTTTCGGGTCAAATAAATATTCGGCAATGGAACATTCACGAACTTTTGTGAACATTCCACAGATTTGACGAAGAGTTTATATTTCTGTCCGTTCCAGAGGGATCTAGACGTTGCACAAAGAAGTCTAGAACCCAAAGAAAGTCAAAGAACTAAAACATGTATTTTTGTTTTTATTCCGTAAAATATATTGATTTTATTCATTCTGCAAAATGATTATTTTTAACGTTTATTTAATTCGGATTATCCGGTAAAAAGTATTTAAAATTAGAAGCAAAACAAAGTACGATGTTAATGCTGATATCAGTGAACACATTTTTAACTTCAAAAGAACAAAAGAAAGTATAATAGTTAGTTATAAAAAAAATATTTAAATTATTTACGAACCTTCGGCTTGATTTGCAAACTGATTTGTATTATAAAAGATTACGGAAGTATGAAAATGAAAGCATAAAACTCACAATAAACGGAAAAATTTAATTTAGAATACGTCTGACAGTTTGCTTGTAATAAATCCTGTTGGATTTATGGATATAGTTGGAGGTACTAAAATTTTCTTCCGAAATTCGCCCATAGATGTTTCACATAAAAAAAATATTCATTACATTTAATTCATGTTTCAGACACATGCTGTACCCTTTTCCTTAGGTGAGGTTCGGCCACTCTCGTTCTAAAGGGAACTTTCATGGAATTTCCAAATTGGAGAGAGATCCTTATTAAGGAGGTCTAACTGCTACCGATCCGAATATAATGATATTCATAGAAAGAAAGCGGAGAGTAGCCGCACTATCAATTACCAGGCCCCTGGGGGTTAGGAGCTAGGGGGTAGCCTTCTGTCAACAGTGCAGCAAGGGTTGGAGCCGAGTTGATGGATTCTGCACTCCCTCACCAGCACTTATTGCTCTTTCCATTTATTATTACCCAAGTAGCCTTTAGCGATATGGAAGATTTATTAATTATTCACAATCAGAAGAGGATATAGCGAGCGGCCTTTTGATTAATCCGATACGTTTTAAACTCAAATAGGAGGACTCTAGGCTTTGGGGTAATTAATTCATTTTTAATTGGAATCGTAAAAGTGAATCTAGTATTACTCAATCGCTCCCTGATTATGATTAATTAAGGAATTTATTCGGGCATTTGGATAGATATAAAGGTAATACCGGCCCTGTTTTCAATTATTAAAACCGCGACGGAAAGCAGTGATAGCAAATAATTTATTCATCCAGGATAGCGAATCAGCGAAATATATCAGAAGTTGGTAAACAGCATAATTTGTAAAATTAATCAATGGGATGTGTGAGAGAAAAGAACTTTTGTTATGAAATGACCATTGGGATTATCAAAGGCGTAAAAATTTTACTGGATGAAATTTCAAATACAGGGAAATGTTATCAGTATTAGCATACAGAAGAGAATTTCGCTAATCTATCTTGATGGGTCTAGGTGATGCGTCAGAACAGTAAAGGTCCAGTGACGAAAAAAATTCTGTTTTTTTTAACCGACTTCGAACGAAAGAGGAGGTTACTCAATTCGATACGTATGTGACTTTTTTTTTTTTTTGTGCCTTTTTTTTTTTTTTTTTTTTTCTATGTATGTTCACCGATTACTCAGAGATGGGTGGACCAATTGGAACGAAACCTTTTGCATCTTGTAGAGTATTTTCCCAAGGTGGTCCCATTTAAACCTTTTTGGGGTTCCTAATTTATTTAAGAAGTTATCGGGAAAAAACATGAAAATAATTATTTAATTATCGCTCAAATTGTTTACTTATTGGAAAAACATATGGCATATATAACATAAGGTATGCTCCAACAAGCTATTAAAACTAATTGATAACTAATAAATCCAAATATTGTATTACTGCTGGATGAATCAAATGGAAAAACCAACCAATCAAATTCAGAATCAAAAGAGTGGGGGGAGAACATGAGCAGTCTGTCAGTTATCGATGTGTTTTACGTGCTTGTTGGAACAAACCTATACATAACCTTAACTAATTTTTCAACATTAGATTTAAATGAAGATACAAATATCAGCAGAATATAATATCGCTGTCGTTTTCTGTAGCGATATTAGCATAAATAATAGATAGATGTATATTCACCGATAGCAGTAAACCTTCTTAATTTAGATCTAATCAACGGTTGGACACCATAATCATAAGACAACAAAATTCGTGGAATTCCAAGAAAGTCTGAGTATTGGTAATCGTTTTAAAGCAGAATTTAAGACTTCTTCAAGTTCCCGAAGCATCGTTTAAATTTAAAATCGTAGCTATTATTGATTTAAATTAGATTTTGATTTCTATCTTTTATTGACTATGGACATTAAAAAAGAATAATAATTCCTGGAAAAGCTTATTTTCAGTTGACTTAATAAAGGATTCAGATACCTCTGTCTTCTTCCGGATACACTCGGTTACTGTTGAATATCTTGCCGGAGGTCTTGTGCCGATCCTTTATGGGTGACACTTCTTTTATGTTATCCGGATTACTAGTATCGGTTTTTAAATTTGTTTCTACAACTATCGAGGCTTTTGCTGGTGTTTATCCATCAATAAAAACTGCAAAATAAAACTTGATAACTACCCGAAAACAACCTCATTGTATGAAAGTCCCCTCAGCAAAAATTTGGCAGTCATGGAAATGATTGTTAAAAATGATGATAAATGCTACGCCACTAGAATTGAAGCAACATTGTTTAGCAATTTATTTTCTGAATAATGTTTTATGAAGGATATAATTCATAGTAATTTGGTAATAAATTTAGTCAATAATTCATCGAAAAGAATTACGAACATAATTGACTCAATCTTTTGACTCAATCTAGAATAATAATATCCTTCGTAATAATAAATTAACCATATGTGAGTCCCAAACCCTGTTGCTTCTATCCTAGCGGGGCAGTCTTTTTGATATCGATAATTTTATGGTTGCCCCTTTTTTTGCAGGGATTTCTATCCAATGATGTAATCCAATGAAGTCGTGTATAATATCGCCATAGTTTTCAGAAGGATATTCAAGCAATCAAAATTTAAAAATTACTTTCAAATTTACTATAGGTCATATTAGCATCCTCATTGATTCTCCAATAACGATATCTTGTCTAAAACCGGCCAAAATCTTAATTGTTCAGTGACTTATCTACTTCATCTTGGAATGGCCGGATTTATGTACTTATGTATATTTAACTGAACACATCTCGGAACACTGATTCTCTACGTAAATGACAAGTACTGACGACATTTAGCAAAGGCAAAATATTGTCATTGTGGAAAAACATTTTATGTGTTCCTTTCCCAATTGAACATTGATCTTTAAAAAAAAAAAAAAAAAATCCATTTATAATCATTAAACGTAGTGTGTTGAAAGTTGTATAATACACGCACCGCTTTCCCGCACTTTTCTGTGTGTACTCATAAAATTGAAAAGGTAAAGTGTATTTCATAATAATTTTATAAAATTATTGTATAATAAAAAGACCTGGGAAAGACAAACGTGGTAGAGCGTAAAAAGATTTCGAAATTTTTAAACCAAAGTTTATTTTATCAACGACTAATTACCCACGAAATTTTTATACCAACGTACGGTTTTCTACATTTGTTATCTTCTCCAACTAAAAATTGTGAAATAAAAAACATTTTATAAAAAAATATTAAACCGACTTCGAAACCTAGGAACCAGTAAAAATAAATTCACTGAAAAGTATGAAATAATTACCTTCTGATTTTTATGAATACACGGCAAAATTGAAAATGGTATAAAAAGTGGAAAAGTGCAATAATACGAATAATTTTATTTTGATTTGTACAAATACACACTAATTGTTAATAAAAATTTTTAAATTTAAATATTAAATACTATGTTTAATACAACACGATCTTTTCGGAGGCGGCGCAAAATTTAAAATTTTTTACACTAGACATTATGAAAATCTTCTAAATGGATCTTCTCTTCCCAGGTATTGATTTCAATGCCTACCAAAATGGAATTGTATCAGTAACATGTTATTTCTATTTTGCGCCGCCTCCGAAAAGATTGTGTTGTATTGAACATAGTATTTAAATATTTAAATTTAATAATTTTTATTAACAATTAGTGTGTATTTGTACAAATCAAAATAAAATTATTCGTATTATTGCACTTTTCCACTTTTTATACCATTTTCAATTTTGCTGTGTATTCATAAAAATCAGAAGATAATTATTTCATACTTTTCAGTGAATTTATTTTTACTGGTTCCTAGGTTTCGAAGTCGGTTTAATATTTTTTTATAAAATGTTTTTTATTCACCAGTTATAATGCAGGTACATTTATTGTAAATTTGACACTTTTCACGTTTAGAAAAGAATTCATAATTTATTATATAGTAGTTTACATGATTATATATTCGAATGTAACAACAATATACAATATATAATAATATGTTATAAGTGTATATTTTATAATTAATTCTTGAAAAATAACGATTTGTTAAGTTATGACAAGGTTTTAAATTGAATTAAATTTAAAAACTCCATAGATTCTTCAACATATTTGACACAATATCCATTGCAGTGGCTTACTGATGATACGAAATGTCACTTCACTACAAAACATAAAATTGTTTTCAAACCTTAAAACAATTGTTCTGTGGTTTTTTCTTTTAGTTTTAAGTAATAAACTTACAATAATTGCTTTTTTAAAAAATAATTCATCTGAAGAGAAAGGATTTCATCGCTAAGTTTAATATCAAAGAGTAAGATCAGAGGGACTCGGATTAGCGAGTTTCTGCAGTTCATCTAAAGTCGTTTCGTATTAACGTTTATCAAATAAATCGAATTTCATAGAAGATATTTTTTTAAATTTTAAATGAATCTATAAATATTTTTTAATTGATAAGCAAGCTTAAAATATTTAGAACATTTAAATATTTAGCAAAATAATTACCATTAGAAATATTGAATTGAAGAGGATAATGAAAATTGAAGAGGAGCTCTGTGTTCTAGGAGTATTTAGAAATTAGTAGGGGTGACGGAATGATCTTAATAGTGGAAATCGGAATAGCGAATTTCTACTGTATGCTTTAAGTACGGAAACAACTTTTATAAACTAATGGATTTTCAATTTTTTTTTTTTTTTAATTAGAAACAGTTTTGTATTTTGTTTTTTAAGTTCATAAGGAAGGTTAAACATTTAGAAAATTTAAATTGCTGGTTATGTTACTAGTGAAATAATTACTATTGGGAAAATACATTGAAGAGGGTTCCGATCGTCCAGGAATATTTATTATTCAGTGGAGGTGAAGGGGTAGTCGGTATAGCCGGTTTATAGTCTGTATGTTTGAAGTGATGAACGAAACCATTTTAAAATTATTACATTTCATAATTACTTTCACTTACCTATATATGAAATATATAGTAAGTGGAAGTATTGCGATCGTAAAAAATTTCGACTTCCGGTTTTCAACGGAAATACACGTTTTGGGGTCCCCTGAGTCGTAATGACCAAGTCCCGCGAAATGGTCTGTGTGTGTGTGTGTGTCTGTGTGTGTGTGTGTGTGTGTGTGTGTGTGTGTGTGTGTGTGTGTGTGTGTGTGTATGTGAACAGACTAGCTCAAAAACTATAAACCGTGCGATCCTGAAATTGGGTATTTAGTTTAGGTATATGCCCGCGATGTGACAGCATAAATTTCATCAAAATTACTTAAAGGGAGGGGGTACTTTACTTAATAACTGTTTAGGTTTTTTACGATTTTCTCAAAAACGGCTCTAACGATTTTGATTAAACTGAGTATTTCATCTACTTATATGCCCGAGATATGACTGTAAAAATTTCATCAAAATTGATTAACCGGAGGGGGGACTTTACTTAATAAATTTTGTAACATTTTCACGTTTTTTTTTTTTATTTACTCTAAATCGGCTTTAACGATTTTGATCAAACTGGGTATTTGATGTATTTATATGCCCGAGATATGACTGTAAAAATTTCATCAAAATTGATTAACCGGAGGGGGGACTTTACTTAATAAATTTTGTAACATTTTCACGTGTTTTTTTGATTTTCTCAAAAACGGCTCTAACGATTTTGATTAAACTTAGTATTTGATCTATTTATATGTCCGAGATATGTCTGTAAAAATTTCATCAAAATTGATCAACCGCAGGGGGCACTTTACTTAATAAATTTTGTATCATTTTTACGTGTTTTTTTTACTTTCACTTATTATTTACTCAAAAACGGCTTTCACGATTGTGACCAAACTGGGTATTTGATGTATGTATATGCCAAATATGAGATAGCCAACATTTCATCAAAATTGATCAACCGAAGGGGGGACTTTACTTAATGAATTTTGTATCATTTTCACGGGTTTTTTTATTTACTCAAAAACGGCTTTAACGATTAACAAAAATATGATATGAATGTAGAAAAATGTGTGACTTTGGGAAATGATATTTAACAAAACACGTCAATTTCTTATCTAAGTAAGTTGGTAAGTGAAAGTTGTGTGTTGCTCGCACGCACCAGATTTTTTTTTTTTACTTTCACTTACCTATATATGTAATATATAGTAAGTGGAAGTATTGCGATCGTGAAAAATTTCGACTTCCGGTTTTCAACGGAAATACACGTTTTGGGGTCCCCTGAGTCGAAATGACCAAGTCCCGTGAAATGGTCTGTGTGTGTGTGTGTCTGTGTGTGTGTGTGTGTGTGTGTGTGTGTGTGTGTGTGTGTGTGTGTGTGTGTGTGTGTGTGTGTGTGTGTGTGTGTGTGTGTATGTGAACAGACTAGCTCAAGAACTATAAACCGTGCGAACCTGAAATTGGGTATTTAGTGTAGGTATATGCCCGCGATGTGACAGCAAAAATTTCATCAAAATTGCTCAAAGGGAGGGGGTACTTTATTTAATAACTTTTTTAGTTTTTTTCGATTTTCTCAAAAACGGCTCTAACGATTTTGATTAAACTTAGTATTTGATCTACTTATATGCCCGAGATATGTCTGTAAAAATTTCATCAAAATTGATCAACCGCAGGGGGCACTTTACTTAATAAATTTTGTATCATTTTTACGTGTTTTTTTTATTTACTCAAAAACGGCTTTCACGATTGTGACCAAACTGGGTATTTGATGTATGTATATGCCAAATATGTGATAGCCAACATTTCATCAAAATTGATCAACCGAAGGGGGGACTTTACTTAATAAATTTTGTATCATTTTCACGGGGTTTTTTATTTACTCAAAAACGGCTTTAACGAATAATAAAAATAAGATATGAATGTAGAAAAATGTGTGATTTTGGGAAATGATATCTAACAAAACACGTCAATTTCTTATCTAAGTAAGTTGGTAAGTGAAAGTTGTGTGTTGCGCGCACGCACCAGATTTTTTTTTATTCAAAAGGCAGTTTTTTTTTTTTCTTGATTTAAATATATAAATTCAGATACTTAAAACATCTTAAAAAAAGGATTGCCCCTTACTTACTGAGTCTTTTAATCAACAAAACTCAGATGTTTTTTAAGATATAAATGTTTTAAAAGAAGAAATATTACTGAACTCCTGATTAAATTGCTTTAAGAATCATAAACTTCATTAGGAGTTGGCTCTTGAAATGGTAATTAAAAAAAAAGTTCTGCGAATTCTTTAAAAAACATACTTAAAAAGTTTTCAGTTTTGTTTAAAAATATAATTCCAATGATTTAATTGCAAACATGTGAGTGCAGTTACAATGCCATTTTACAATTAAATTCCAACATACTTTATAATGCATCTATTTTTAAATATTTTCTATCCCATGTTAACAAATGAATGCCCTTTTAATTATAAGAGGCTAAACTACAGAAAGTATATCAGTCAGATTATTAATAAGGAAAATATTTAATACGGACAGTTTCCTTAACTAAGCACGTTTTCCAAGATTTTTTAACGAACTACAAGACTTAGATTCTTGGTAGTTTTTCCTTTCAGTTTTACGATTGGATGTTATTTTTCATATGAAAAAAAAATCTCATAGGAAAGCTTTAAGAAGTTGAGATTAAAAAAATATTATCAAACGTTTTGTTACTAAATATTGAAGTGAAAACTGATACGGTGTTATGAAAAATGGCTAATACAATTGTAAATTGTTGATCGCAGATCTATTTAAGAAAAAAAAAAAGAAGTTTCGCACACAAAATTGGAATGGAAAATTTTTCCAGGAAATTTTTTCCTGTCAGATGAGGACTAGGTATATAGCGGGTCATTATCATCACTATTATTTCATATAATCTGTTGACATCAGTTGTTAGGAAATATTTAAACATCAAATACTTAGTTCAATAATTATGAAATATTTATATCTTAAAAACTAATTTGAGTATGATAATTATTTATACTGGTTAAAAGAGCAAGAATTAATAAAGAGATATAAATTAAATGTACAGATATAGGTAATTAGATATTTTTTCATTCGAAGCTATAACCTAGAGTCTCTAATGAAAATTAAAAAAAATAAATTTTTATCTTTATTTCCGCCTGTATAATTACAATAAGCAAATGTGCTAGAATAACTTGCATGTAGCATGAGTAGGCATGAGGGATATCCTCCTGGCATTCAAAAAATTTACACTGTCAGGCTAGGAGGTCCCTCATCCAACTCCTCTTTAGCCTTCGCCGAGGTATGTAAGGAATATCAAATCTTGTCAATCTTGTAAACCTAGTTGGTATGTCCATGTAGTTTGTCGTAAAACAATTTGTAATTCATAGGTACATAAGTTGCCACAGTCATTCATTGCCATCATTGTGAAGGGTCTCATTGAAACGTAGGATGGTGAATTCGTAAACAATCTTAAGTATTGGAATTAAAACGTTTATATTTTTTGAATATGTGCCTTTTTTGCAGGTCTATAAATGTGGCTAGTATAGGCCCATAAAGGTTTTAGTAAATATTTGTATAGGTTAATTTCTTGTCTCAGAGATAATTTAAACCTTCTGTGTATAATGGAGTATAAAAGTTTCAGTCGAAAATTTGGTTTATCTACTAAGGCATATTTATGATTTCATATTTTCTTTAATTAATCGCGTGTCTTCAATTTTTATATTTAATGTCTGCACATGTACCGACTTCAAACTGTTTTAATTATGGCCATACACTGAATAATTCCTAGTTTTAGAATATATATATAATTTTCCATTCCGATTCCTTGGCAAGTATCGTTTTAGATTAAAAATAGGAGGGTGGAAAAACAATGTTAGCAAGTGAGGCGTTGTCTGCATTAAGCGATGTCAGGGAAGCAAGTTGACTGAAAAGTCTTTTCATTTATATGCTTTGTAACTCTTGGGAACTGTAACTGATCTGGCGTCGTTTGTGGTTACTGATATGCCTGTCCTTGCTTCATTGGCACCTGTCATTCAAGGAAGCCTAGGAACAAAAGCTCCTCCATTCGTCTCTCTGTCTTGTTTCTCTCTATTTCACACTTTTTAGTCCTTGTAAAAACACGCTTACGTTTATCTTTGTTATAAATAAGAAAGAGAATGTTAAACTGGAAATTTATATTTAAATACATTCATTAATATGAATCTGAGCTGGAACACCGTATTATTTAAAGAAAAGAATTTTATTCTAAAAATAAATTTTTGTTTAATTTCGATATTGAATAAGAAGAGAAAATGTATGAAGCCGTGGAAAAATTGAGATATAGAATCTGCAATAACTAGAAAAAACCAAATTGAAGAGGAAATTAAGGCTAGGCTAATGGCTAAAATTCTTGTTATTTTTCGGTTGCAAAATTGATTAGCTCACGCCTTCTATCCCGAAATTTAAAAATTAGAATTTACAAAACTGTATTCTTCCAACGGTTCTTTACGGATGTGAAATATCGCCACTTACAGTAAGGAATGAGAAACGCCTTAAGGTCTTTGAAAATAAAGTACTGCGTAGAATGTTTGGGCCGAAAAAGAATGATTCAACAGGAGAAATGTAAGAAGAATATAGCTACCCATCGGTTAAAGTGGCCATGAAAATTTTTAGTCTTAGTTGTGAACGATTACCTAATAGACTGATAAACACTTTACCGACCGGTTGATATGATGGATCGATTTTTGGGACTTTACCCCGATAAAATACTGAAATGTTATTATAATAAAATAAGAATTAGAAGAAATTAATTCCTATTCTAAGACATCTAATCCCCTCACCATAACAATACTTGAAAAAAAACAGTAATTTGTCTAGCTAGTTATAAATAAAGCGAACAGCAAAAAAAACAAAAGAAGCAGCAGGATTTAATGTTACATTAGAACATTCAATATTGAATATTGAAAAAAGTAAGTTGAGGAGCTTCAAAGCTTTTGAAAAACAACAAAAATAAAGATAAAAAAATAAATGAACATACTCCAATTTGAACCACGTTAATTTTGATTTTACTATTTTACACATTGGAGAAAGATTGATGATTAAGGAAGTGGAGGAATGATTGGGTTTTAAAGGAGGTTAGATCAGTTTTACGAATTCTACAAGTTTTACGAATTGACCACGGCAAGGAATTCCAAAAGAAAGCACCACGGATTGCAAATGATTTTGTGAAAGAGTCAGTTCGGTCGGAAGGGTATACATGTTTAGTGTTTGAGATCTGGTATTTGGAGATTGAATAGAGGAACACGGTTTAAGCAAAGTGACGATATAAGGAAGTTTCATGGTTCTAAATACAATAAATAAATAAAGATACGCACACAGGAAGTATTGCCGTCAAAAACTGGATGGAGCCACCTCAATTCAGCATAGCAATTGGAGAGGGGAGAACGCCTGGGGACGCCGAAGATAAATCTAATGAAGCAATTCATTAGTCCCTTCTACCGCATCTCATGCTCAATAAAATTGAAGAAAAAAAAATCGACTAGTGAATGTTGAGTAAGCAAACCAGTATGCAGCGAGTTATCGGTATGCAGAGATGTAAATTTTATATTTCTGAGCATGATATCTCAATAGCATTCATTTCTTTCTTTTTTTCTGTGAGTTAATAATGTAAGAAATAATTTAATACACATTTTGTTTTATAGTTTTTATTTTTGAGTAGTAGTTTTTATTTTATACATTTTATTTTGTTCTAAGTAAGCCACGGTAGAAGAACGGAGAATGATTGCGGTGAGGATGTGTGTGTGTGTGTGTGTGTGTGAGAGAGAGACAGAGAAAGAGTCCACTAGCAGTGATGTGGATATATGCGAAAGGTGGGATGGGTCCTAGAGAGAGAGAGAGATATAAAAAGAGATAAGACTAATTGAGATAAAGAAGAAGCAATAAGGAACAGGCCGTTAATCACGAGGCCTAAGAGGATTGGTCGCTGAGGTCTGTAGGATCTTCTCCTATCTTCCAAGTCAAACTTATATAAACCGACCTAAAATCTAGCCGGGCCTATTCAGGCTCACCGCTTTGTGAAACTCAGTTCCTTTGTCCGGCAAATGCAGCCTTTTCTCGTTCTCACAACTACATTATGTCAAATTCGAAAAATCAATAACATAATTTACATAACATAAAACTTCGGTGCGGTGCGCGCATCACACTACTTTCACTTACCCGCCTAATTTCTTTCTATAAAAACATGCATTTTTTTTTTAATAAGTAGCACCGGAAAGGAACATAAACCTATTGTTAGAACTTCTAACTGTTGGTATAACCAAGAAGAATGAACTTATACATTTTCAAATGTTTAGCACTTCAGTATTTTTTAGGCGATGTATAAATAGCAATTGTATTCTTCTCAAGCAGGAACAGTAAATATTTCCGTATTTGAATCAATAGTAAAAAAAAACACCTGCAATGTAAGGCTCTAGTGAAAAAATCTGAAGGTGTGCACACACATCTTATAACACCCTCCATTCAATGACTAAAAATAGGCATAATATTTAGGAATGGTACGTGTAGTAGTGTATAGTAAAAAAACCTGCAATAGGAATGGTCTGAGGCGCAGTCAAATAAAACACCAAATGTGCAATAACATACATATATTGTGGCGAAGTTTCTACCCGAGATTCAGGTCTTCGTCAGGACAAAGTATAATACAAACGAATACCGATAAGGATAATTAATAGATATTAGTAATCATAATTTAATACATAATATAAATATAGATCAGTATAGAGTAGAAACGACACAAATAGTTCTGAATTTGGTATTAAAATATTTTTTTTCGTTTATGGATAACGAATGGATAACAGAACATTATGGAATAATAACAGAAATAAGGAAAAGCGATACTAAACTTATATAACTTCATACATCTCTATGATCTCATTATTACTTTTCCTTATTTCTTTATTCTATTCTATAATTTTTTTGTTACCTATTGGTCATTCAAAAACAAAAACTAAAATATATCAATACCAAATTCAAAACTATTTATGTACCATTTATACGATGTACTCATCTATATTTCTGTTCTGTATTTTCATTACAGTAAATTTTATTCATTAATATTATATAAACCGCAGTTTGCCTTCTCTCACAACAATACTCACGGCTTCTCTCTAAAATGTTTTCATTGTTTCCCTTTTTAAAACGAAATTAAAAGGCTATATATAATTCTAAAATGTTTTGATTTAATTTTAAGACCGTTGCTACAAATTGTCATGTATACATTAGTTTCCGTTAGATAGTAATAATTAGTAAAAATAATTATTTTTTTGGTCGGCCTACATTTCATTACAATGATCTTCAACTTTATAAAATAAAAACTACTATTTCATAATTTCTAAGATTTCCAACGATTTATTATAAGGATATACTACTGCTCATATTATTTGAAATTCAAATTTTTGTTTGGAAAAATCATATATTTTTTTTCTACTTTATTTTATCATTAAATTCTTTCAAATTTTTTGTTTAGCCATTTCGTGAAACAAGGGATAATTAGAGACTGTAATTACTCCTAAATACATCACAAATCAAAGGCTACCTTATACGAACATATTTTCCTTAGCCCTTCATATCAAGTCATATCAGGTCGTTTCTAACATAATAAAACCTACCTCATTAAAAAGAAAACTGCATTATGATTAAACACAAGTTTAATCAAAATCTTCAGAGCCGTTTTTGAGGAATCGTAAAGTGAAAAAATGACTTGAGATAAAGTGCCAAGGGGTATTAAACCAGTAGAATTATGGACGTTAGCTCAATTTTGATGAAATCTTTGCTGTCAAATCACGGGCACGACCTACCTCAAATATCTAATTTCAGTTCGACAAATTGATTCTGAGTTAGTCAATTCTCACACAGACCTTTTCGCGGACTTAGTTCCCTGGACTCAGGGAACCGTAAAAAATGTATTTCCGTAGTAAACCGGAAGTCGAAATCTTTCACCATCGAAATCTTCTCATACTTTCTTAATATTTCAAACTAAGGTAAGTGGACGTAATGAAATAATAATAATCAGAGGAGACAATAACACCTTATAAGATTCCAAAAATAGGTCCAAAGTCTCTCCATTAAAAATTAATAATTAAATGGATAACGCCAATCTTTGCATCATGATATTAAAAAATAATAAAGCAATCCACATCAGAAGTAGCGTAATACCTACTTTAAATAAAAATGAATAATTCTAGCCAGGAAATGATTTTGAAAACCATGGGATTTATAGAGGATATCAATTGGTATGAAACTAATTTGGAGAATCCCTGGATCAGGAGAGATAAAGCTATGTAACCATCCAAGCGATTAGTTCCTGAAAACAGCTTAATGGCTTAGAAAACCAACTTCAACCCCAGATTGATTTAAAGCTGTTTCCTAATTCATTTATCCTTATCTATCGTGTCCCCATCAAAAAAAAAAAAAGTTTACATATTCTCACAACTTTTTTTTCAAAGTGATATATGTGTCAAAGTTAATTTGAGTGATATTTAATTTGATATTATTAGATGTATAATAAAAATAATATTACATAAATGTAAAAAATAATCAGTTATTTATGTTACAGTCCTCTTCTTGAGACTCTTCAATTGATTTAAAATGAGGATCAGAGCGACCATTAATTAAGTCTCATTTTTTTCACATCTGTATTAGCTGAAATAAAGTTTTGAAAAAAGAGTTAAGACTTAATTAATGGTCGCCCTGATCCTCATTTTAAAGTAAAAAATAATATTATGGTATTACATATTAACGATATATAGAACTGAATATTTACATATAAGATAAGAATAAAAATAATAAATATTCAGATAAGAATATTTATAAATAACATCGATTTTATTAACTATAAAACCTTGAGTAACTTTAAATAATAAAAATATGTTTTTATTTATCATATTTTAAAAGTTAAAAAAAAAAAAAAAAAAAAAAAAAAAAAAAAAAAAAAAAATTTCTGTCAAAACCTCTAGTAATCGCCTTGATTTCATCTACAGTAAGTTATTTAAGACATATAACTTATATTTATTAAATTTATATCTGTATTAACTTCATAAGTGTTGTTTCATATTGAAACGTCAAAACAATTTTTATCCGTTACATTGAAAAGAATTCTTGACTTTTTATTGGAATAGTTACCTACAGAAAATCTACGCTTTTCGAGAACCTTGTAGAATGTTCGATTGCAGACTATATAAGAAGCAGTAACTAGTCTTGGTCTGGCTCTGAAGATAGAAGCATATTGGTGCCTGTGTATCGCTGTAAAGTTACAAGTAGTTACTTTTTGCAACGTTGTTAATAATTTAAAATAAATATAATATAATAATAGTTTTTATTGTTTGTTTGGTGTTGAGAATTACTTCTTCTTCTTCGATGGCTCTACGGTCCTTGAAGAACCCTGGCCTGCTCCACAATGTTCCGCCATTCCTCCCTGTCCCTCTTCTCCACCTTCGAACTCCAAGTGTCCTCAGGTCATACTCCACGTCATTGAGCCACCGCAATCTAGGACGCCCTCTTCTTCGTCCTCCTCCTGGGTGCCCCTCCAGAAGCTTCTTTGGGATTCGCTGCTCTTCCATTCTCTGTACATGCCCCAACCACCTAATTCTACTCTTCTTGTTGCAGGTGACAATATCTGGGGTCTTGTATAAATCACGGAGCTCCCGATTGTTTCTTTGCCTCCACTGATCTCCCTCCTTCAAGGGACCAAAAATCTTTCTAAGGATTTTCCGCTCCCACACATTGAGCATTTGTTCAGATTTCCTAGTAAGAACCCATGTTTCACTTCCATATGTCACTACTGGTCTAATAATGCTAGTATATACAGCTTGCTTTAACTGCCAGGGTAACACTTTCGACCTTAGCACTTTTCCGAGCGCCCAGTAATATCTACTTCCGGCCATAATGCGTGACTTTATTTCTGTCATATCATTCTTTTCGTTTATGTTGGCCCCAAGATATTGAAACTCCTGTACCTGCTCGAAAAAGTGCTCTCCTGTCCTAAGACCATTCCTCGCCCCACAATCAGTCCGGGAGGTCTTCATGTATTTGGTTTTGGCTTCATTGATGTTTAGACCTGCCATTTTTGAAGCCTGCTCAAATTCCTCGAAAGTTCCTAGCAAAGATGTACGTGTGCGACCAGTAATGATAACGTCATCTGCATAAGCCAGGTGCTGTGTCATACGGTTGTAAATGGTCCCTCCAGGATTAGTCCTTATGGCCCTCATTACCATTTCCAATACAATGTTGAATAGGATGGGGGATAGGGGGTCTCCTTGCCTTAATCCTTTGTTGATGCGGAAGCAACTGGACTTATTGCTTTGGATTTTTACTTTCCCTTGTGTCCCTTCTAAGGTTGTGCGCACTAATCGTATTAGTTTTTCTGGGATACCCATCTTTGTCATGGCCTGATACAACCTGCATCGGTCTACAGTGTCATACGCTTGTCTGTAGTCGATGAAGAGGTGGTGCAGATCGATATTATTTTCATAGCACTTCTCCAGCACGGACCTTATGCTTGAAGTTGAGAATTACTATTTTCTTCTATTATTCAAGTATTTTTTGTAATATTTCCAGTACTTCTTTCTTCGTAATCTTTATCGCTATAATCCATTCATGTAAGAGTACTCATTACTAGCTAAATGACACACTATGTATTTTGTTTTGGTTTTAAGTAAGAAATTGCTCAATACACGGGATTGATCAAAACATTCTGAAATCAAGGAATTGTCTAACGTCTTAAAATAAAAATAACCAACCAGTAACATTTAATGATTGCTTGACCTAAGTATGACTATAACAATCCTGAAAGAGACTAAAAAACGAGTTATCTTTTGTTATTTAGCAACGTTCTGAATACATTTTAACTGTTCTTTACCAACCGTGTATTTATCCCAGTTAGATGAGATTAACGCTGCAGTAAGGGGCGTTAACCTTAATTATATGATGGAAACAAATGCCATGTTATATGCCAAGTTATATAGACACAAACGCTAATTCTGCCGAATGTGGGTACATAGCACACAGAGTCAAAGGTGCTTTTAATAATAAAACATGTTGCATCTAATTATTTACTTAACAAATTATGACGGAATTGCGTGATGATTTTAATTTAATAAATTGGTTTTAGCAAATTAGCTGGTAAGAATTTTAAGAAGAACTTGTTCACATTTGAATGAACACACTTATATTTTCAAAAATAAATATATATATTCAAAGATGCCGAACAAAAAGGAATTCATTATTGAAATGTGATTTTGACAAAGCAATTAATCAAACATTGAAAAAATATTATCTCTTAATATTTTCTAAATATGAAATTCATATAATGTAGCGGTAAAATATTAGCTATAAATAAAT
Source organism: Aelia acuminata (assembly GCA_911387785.2). Classification (NCBI taxonomy): domain Eukaryota; kingdom Metazoa; phylum Arthropoda; class Insecta; order Hemiptera; family Pentatomidae; genus Aelia; species Aelia acuminata. Next base: position 97,725,257 of record OU426978.1, read on the forward strand.
ATTGCTTTTTTTTTTCTTATATTAAAATAATTAAACATTAAAACTCAGTTTAATACAATGTCCTTTTTTTTTCTTTTTTTTATTAGGGCCCATAATTATTACTTTACTACTTTTAGCCAAAGAACTAGATACATTCCGTATTTAAAAATAATTATACAGCATCTAGTAAGGTTAATACAATTAATAGGAAGAAACAGTGTTTTAATGAAAAGGAAATATAGAAAAATGAAGAACAGCCAACTCAAAATAAAAATAATACTCAAGTCTTTTAAGTACTTAATGCTCATTAATTTAGTTTACTAAAAATGTGTGATGTCATGTTTGCATCAATATTAGGAATTTATAAAAGAATGAGAAAAAGTTTTAAGCTATCTTAACATCTTATTGTCATTGTACATTTCTTAGGTAAAACATTGGACAAATAAAACTGCAGGCCATATACAAGCGGTAAATTAGTGTAACCTTTTTTTTTTTTTGTTTTCAAATCATTAAAACTAGAAATTAGATTAAAACTAAATACACAGATTTTAAGTTCTAGAATAAATGCAGTTATCTATTAAAGGAGCTGGATGAGACACCTTCTTTTCTGATTTTTCCTACCTCATAAATGCCAGACCAGAAGCACGTCAACTTACGTGCTGTTTGTCAGAGAGGGGCTAACGCTTAGGCCCTATTCTATTAATTAGGAGAAAAACACCTTGTATAGCCGAAAATACTTAGAATGGGAGGAAATAGGGGTTATCATGTAATTGTGGCTGGTGCACATTATTAGTTTTTGGCAAAAAAATAAAACACACATAGAAAAACCATTTAGTTTTCTTATTTGTATGAGTTTTATTTCTTTATCTGACTTTTATTGGGAGAGAGCAGGATTGATCGGTCAACCATCCCTAGTAACTTATCAGAGATTTCGGAATTTGTGAATAACACAATATGGCAAAGTGACTACAAATATCAAAAAACTATAAAAAAAACAAAAACAATATGAATTCATTTTCTCCCCGACCCTTGGCATGAATTTTACATTCTTTACTCTGCCCCGAAAGACAGAACCTATAATTAGTGGTGTAATGAGTAGTATAATTTATAATCATCAGTCAATGATGTTATCAATGAAGTTTTAACTTCTTTTAAGAATTTCCGGAGTCACACAGTCTAATTTTCTGCACAAAAAACAGAACAATATAAACATTAAAAAAAATTATTAAGCTTCTGTTTCATTTTGTTGAACTTAATAAAACCTTAAAAAAACAAAATAATTTAAAGAAATCGATTTTAATTGAGACACATAATTTAATTAAATAATGTAAAATATATATTTTTAATTAATAAACATAATTGACATAAATAATAAAAAATATAACAGAACGCAGACATAGTAAAAGATTTGGTCTAAACCAGTAATTCGCAGAGTATGTTACACAAAGTGTGAAAATAAATAAACCCAATTTGATTTGAGATACCTACAATATTTTCTTGTTTCATTCTAATAAAAAATAAATCGAATCATTTGGAAAAATCCATCGGGATGTTACTTTGCTAATATTCATCCTATTCCCAAGTGGCTGCTTTTTAAATTTAATACTGTATTAGTATGTAAATAAGGAACTTTCGAACCATGTGATAAATTCACCATGCTTGTGTAGTTTTTAAGTTTTGCGCAGATGAAATTTTATAATATTCATAATTTTTCTGATTCTGTTATTGGGTTTTGAGGCAATCAAAGAGAAGCTAATGTTCAGAATTATGGTTGATTAATTAGAATTGATAAAGACTAAGGTAGAAGATAATACTTAAACCATATTTAAAAAGAAGTTAAGATGTTAATACAGCCTATTTTACTAAATAATGCTAATTACTTTATTGATTTCTGTTTCTGAACATGAGCGCGACCGAAAACTAACAGTGATTTTCACAGAAAACTCCAAACCACACTTAACGATAAAATTTTTATTACACGCTTTTATTGATATGGCTTTGTAAATAATTCAATCATTGTTAAATTTAAAGGTTCGAAATTTGAACATTATGCTAATGATTAGCTTACCATAAAAATACGAGCTCATAGAAAAATTAAATAATAATTAGGTAAATAAATTAAAAATAACTTCGTTCACAGAATATCAAGTGCAATGAAGGAATAAAAAGTGAGCGGAAGCGTTGGTAAATAATACTCATCAGTTTCGTGCCCACGTTTCCGCTATATCCTCCTGAATAAATAAAATATTAAAAAAAACATAGTCCAATTGCAATTGAAACGAGTATCAGGAAATGATAGTTTTCGAAAGCAGCTATAACGAACCAATAATGAACGTTGTTCGTGAGTATGAAACAATTTGCCAAATGGGAGAATTCAATTTCAGTAAGTGCTGCTTTACTTATTACATATTGGTTACATGAACTTTATATGTGTCAGAGTAATGGCTGTTGTTTTGACTATGTTGTTCCATTACCCAATTTACACTTCCCAGTTTATTTCTAAACTTCCTGAACTTTATTAGACTATCTTTTGATCTATAATTAAATACATTTATATTGCAGATGTTAAGGGCTATAAGTTTTTGTCGATGGAAAATTATTATTAGTTGAATATCCATCCTCTATCCATACACTGAACGCTACCAATCAACGTATTTAGAGGTGTGGAACAAGTGGAAAGAATATAAAGTTCAATTTTTAACACGTGGATATGAACTTTGCGTTAATGAATTAATTATTCGTCCGATCACCATTAGTAGCATAAAGGGACTTTAATCGTTAAACAAAACGACTTTTCGGAGTTTTGTTAAATAATTGATTACTCTAAATTCATAGTTCAGCTATTTCCCACGTATAGCTCTCAAAACCGAATGATAAATGTGCATACGTGAATTAGCTGGTTTTACTAACCGTCTTATAACCGTTAAATATATTACTAAATAGAATGCAACGAATGAAGCTACATAAATATAAACCATTATTTTTTATTGTCTACTCTATTATTTATTATTAATATTAAAATATGTTTAGGCCAAATTAACAGTTAAAATCATAATTTTAGAGAATCGGGGAATCTTTGATATTATTATATTGATGGTTTGTGATAATTTCAAGTGTGTCAATTGGAAATATTTTCATCGTTTATAAAAAATAATTCTAAGAATGTGGAACATTCATAATAAGTGTCTCTCATTCATTAATTAGCATTAAGTAGCTTAAAAGAAATGTCTGAATTAAGAAGAAAAATAATCAATAAGATAAATAATAAAAAATCAATTAGAAATATCAACTCTAATGAATTCCCAGAAATGATGTTTCAACTCATGAAAGTAATTTTAAAATTTTAAGGAGAGATTGAATGCTTGCATAGAAAACGGTCTCTTAGGGTATAATCTATTAACTTTGGAATCCCCTACACTGGGGGTTGTTGGGAGTGGGGGTATGGGGAAGAAAATTTAAAACAAATTTAATTACTCGAGACGGTGAGCAAACGGAAGGGAGGCCCGTCCCGTTTATTTCCCGGGTAAATTCTCGCCCGAGGGCTCATTTCCCGCCCCCGCCAAACCGCCAATAGCTGCCACGGCTCCCTGGATCATAACCGTAAATACTTATTATCCTAGCAGTTACTGTCCAGATATCGGCATCCTAGCACACCACCCCTTTCAATCAGAGCCAATATTTTCTACCTGCAACGCTTAATTTCTTAGCTTCAACACCCTTCCTTAGGCCGTAAATGCCAAATTATGATATTCAAATTTATTCGGCAATGAATAATTACTTTCAACCCTTCTTGTTGGGGATTATGGCTCACCCGGTTTTCATTAATATCAGTTATTTACTTTAGAGTTATGTTTGCTTATTTAATCAATTCGCCTACTGCATACTGACGATAAAAGTTATCATTATTCATACCTCCGTTTAATTTTATATGCATAGTATGTAGTTACGTTTAATTATAATATAGACATATTAAATATTTTCTTTCACTTTTAGATTGGTTTTATTTATTTATTTTTATTTTTTTACCAAAAGTTCTCTAAATAGTTTTGTTTCGAAAATATATTTTTTGCCCCTAAGAGGGCCGGATGTTTTAATTTTTTTTTTTTTTTGCATGTTTGCACGGCATATTAAAAAGTTCAAAGCCTTCTTTAAATGAAAAAAAATATGCCAACGAAATAAGCGTGATAACTGATTCAAATGATAAAAGAACTGTTTCGCTACTTCGTAAGCCCAAAGGTTCGTAGCTAAACAAAATAAAGAAAATCTTTAAATAGCACTAGCCAACAAATTTTAACTTTTTAGAAGTAACACGGAAGTAAACCGCCATTTTGGGGGTTCTCGGGTGTGCTGAATCTGAATCTGACATTAGTTTTTTCCCTATACGTCAAGTTTTTAAATAAGTAAATAGTAATACTGAATCTTAAAATTTGCTCTGTCGACAGAAATTTTTTTGGCGTTCTGGTTTCCATAATTTTAATCTTTCTTGGGGTGGAGTACACAAATGAAGTTGGATTTCTGATAAGTTGGTTCGTTTTTTGTAAAAAATAAACTTTTAACCAAAAAAAAACATGCAAAATTGCATTAAAAGTCCCATTTTTTACCATTTTCAATGAACTTTTTGCAAAATATAAAATTGATAGGAAAAATCTAATTGCGAATTTGAATTCTACAATAAATTTCCTTTAAGAAACAGCTATTAGAATTTTCAAAAATAAAAAAATGAGTTGATAAAAAAATACTATTTTGTACGGAAGAAAGGCTGATTCTCCGCCTACAGTAGGGCCCAGCTTCATTTTTCTCAATCCTCAACTAGATATACTCCACATTCCAAGTAAAATAAGTCAATAGTATTTTTTTGTTCTAATTCTGATAATTTAAATTGTTAACTCTGCAATTAAAGTAATTCATAAACAATTTATTTATTATCTCCCGTACAGAATAGTATTCTTTTACCAACTACAATTCATTCTTGTAATTTCGAAAATTTTAATAGCTGTTTCTTAAAGGAAATTTAATGTAAAATCCAAATTCGCAATTAGATTTTTCCTACCAATTTTATATTTTGCAAAAAATTCATTGAAAATGGTAAAAAATGGGAATTTTACAGCAATTTTGAATGTTTTTTTGGTTAAAAGTTTATTTTTTATAAAAACGAACAAATTATCAGAAATCCAACTTTATATTCGTATTCTACACCCCAAAAAACATTGAAATTATAGAAACCAGAACGCCAAAAATATTTTTGTAGACAGAGCAAATTTTAAGATTCAGTATTACTATGAAACAACTTAAAAGCTCTATATTTTAAAAACTTGACGTACAGGGAAAAAACTAATGTCAGATTCAGATTCAGCACACCCGAAAACCCACAAAATGGTGGTTCACTTCCGTGTTACCAAATGAGTGTCGACTTGTGTAATCAGAAGACAAATTAAAAAAAAATGTTTTCCTAATTATAATACCTTATCAACGTAACAAAATATAATAAAGTTTCTTTTGATATTATTGTGGCTTAACAGTTGGTAGATCAAATATAACTAAAAGCATTTAATTTATTCATTTTTATACATGTGTTATGAATATGTTATGTTCTGAAATATTTTGAAACTTTAGGGTAATACTCGTAAAGGGTGCAGCAGTAATAATTCAGGATAATAATTCAAAATTTAGTAATGTTAATTCGGTCAAATTTTCAAAATTTTATTTTAGCAATTTACTGCGAAATTTACTTTTTAACCTAAAATCAGAGGTCATGCGAGGTAAAAGTTGATAAGTATTTTTTACGTCGTAGAATCGATTGGGAGGGACCATTTTCATTAGAATGCAGGATGTAGTCTGAATTTTATCACACAATACATGAGACATTGATTATTTTTTCTATATTGTACTAATTTATCAACACACGTCTTTAAACAAATTTGTTGTTATTTTACAAATGTACATCCGCCTACGTGTATATTTGGCCCTTATTAAAGATGGGAATCTGATTTCCACCTATTGCCGAACTACCTCGCTCCCATTTCAACCTCTCTAAAGAGGGGTTGCCCCCCGGAAATTTGGGTTCACTCTCCATATCTCAAATCTTACTTCAAATATAAAGTTAAAACCGAAGTTTTACAAAGGTATACGTTTTCTTCTAGTCGCCGATAATTTTGGTCTCTTTTTCCCTGTATTATCATAGTTTAAAGTTTATTCTGTTTTAACAAGTATCACTCCACTCTCTGAATAAAGCCGGATTCTTCAGCTAATCATAATATAAGCCGGGGCTTTCAACTCGACATAAAACCCCTGCCCTCTCCCGGGCACGGTAAAAACATCTGTATAGCCTAACGGGGAGGAATAAGAGGATAAAAATACAAATGATAATAACTAATTTATAGGATATCTACTTATATTTAATACATCTACTTATAATCTATTGTTTTATTATATATTAGATTTTTATATATTTATATTTAATATATCTGAAATGATTAATTAATATATATATATATTTATATATTAATATTTAACAATAATTATTATTATATTTAATATTAAATTATTAGTGAATGATCAATCAATTTTTATATTTATACTAAAAGAGGTAAAATACCATTTTCTCATTAAGGAAATGGAGGTAGGGTTAATGGCGATTAGCCCTAGGTAGGCGAATGCCAATCCGTAAGTGGCCACCGATGGGCCAGATAGTTGGCTAACAATGCCGACCCTTCGACATCCCTCCTCACGATAAGCCGCAAGCTCTATAATTTAGGTCCCAACCTCGCCCTGCGATGCTTTGAATGCCTAGGCACCAGATTCCAATACAACTAGTGCAAATTCACGTGAAGCCTTATCTCCAAATGCATAAATGCTAATTAAACGGTTGTGCCGGGGGTCGGATAATAAACACCTCATGCATAATTATTCCATGGGGGAGGGTCTGGTGTTTTCCTTGCATATAAATTCTGGCATGATCCCCCGCATCATCGATTCCAACATCGGGAGCTAAATCTTGGAGCAGAAGAGGGGGAGGGAAAGATGGAGGTGGGACGGTAGGACTAAGAAGCGTATATAGAAGACGAAATGGGAATCTGTTTACACTTCTCCCAGCTTCATAAATAAATCATGCTTCCAAACAGTATCTAATTCAGATTCAATAACCCTAAGTGACAACGGGAAAGTTCATTCGATATGATCAATTAGAACCGCCATGTATTACTAACATTCTCATTAAATATGGAAATATAACAAAATTCAATCAGGATTAAATTATAAACAAATCTGGTGCGATGAGCGCAATACACAACCTCAATTTGGAGTGGAATTTACCAACCTAACTTGGAGTGGAAACCCGACGAAGGTGATTTTGCTCTAAAGAACTAATAAAAATAGTTTTTATTATATTTTTGTCCTTGACAATGTGACAATGCACAGCATAATGCAACATAGCGTATAACTAATTTCATTTATCTATTTAGTTAATAAAACAAAAATTAGTTACCATACAAACAAATGATTCCCGTAAAATATACCCATATGATTGGTGATTCTTACACGGCTGCGAATAGGACCCAGCCGACTGGCCCACGGATATCTAATGTCTCATGATTCACCGCCTGAATGCGGGACTTGCGTAACTCCCCTTACGGTCAAACACATACTAACTGAATGCATTACATATGATTCGTACTGTACAGACTAGTGTACTACCTTACAGAACATCTTTGCGCTATTTTACAAAATAACCCAACAACAGTCAATAATGTTCTAGATTTCATAAGACACATCAATTTGCACGATAAATAGTAATTAAAGCTACCATGTCGCAGTTTTATGATTCCCATGCATATAAGGCAAAAAAAAAAAATTAAAAAAAAGGTATTTACAAGCACTTAAAATATGTATACAACTTGTTCGCATGCGATTACGCCTTACTTCGCAGTACTACTATTTCCAATAAATTAGGGATGGAATTCCCTTCATTTTTCTTCTAATTCCTTTTTTTTCGAATTTCTGTTCACATTCCTCAATTACCTACGCTCATAAAGTTTTATTTAACATATTAATCCATAATCAGCTGATAATTAATTAATTACTTATGTGATGATATTTATTATAGAATTGATTTGATTAAGGAAATTTAACAGGCATGGAACTGAAATTTCAAACTATAAGTTTTTATGAACATTTCCAATCTGTCGAACATACTCCAAGACAACGTTATGGTATATTTAACAGGACAGAGCAACACTAGCGAACCAATACTAAACACATCTCAACCAATCATTTATTCAGAGAGGGGCTTAGATAGGTCCGCTACTAATAAAACATTGTCCAATCATGTAAAATACTTATGAGATAGGGCTAATGATGTATTAAACCCTTCCCCCTCCTAATTACTAGGTCGCGCCACTTAACAATTCACTTTACTCCTAGTCAAATAACAGCTTATTGTAGTAGCACGGTTAATATATAAATCAATTTCGACGCAACTGGCTTATGAAATTTCTGGAGTTTCTTTTTTTTTCTCTCTCTAACAATCGCATATAAAATATGTATCAACGAGCCCAGTGCCGAAGTCTAGAATAGTCCTATTTATTATTCTTAGGGGCCAATGATTCTTTACCTTAATATTTTAATAGATGGTCTTTGACGATCTCAAGACCATGAAGGCTGTTTTAAATACAGCTCGATTACATCAGTTCAAATTTTGTATTATTAAATAAGGACCTAGATTTAATTTCCAAATATTTTTAAGAGTTTAAGAAACCATTACTATCATATGCCGAAAAAGAAATATAATGGGACGGGAGGAAAAATAACTGGTTGACTTTTCAGGCCGGCCGTGCCCGATCATGTTGTTTGCATAGGTGCACCTACGGAGGGTTTAACAGACATATAGTTATAAACAATCGGTTTGTAAGTTTGTTTGTTTGTGTGCTTAAGTTTAATAGCTTTAAAAGGCTATTTTAGTCAAACCAACTAAACTTTTAACTTATTTTTCGTTATATTTCCTTTCTCATAAACACTCGCTAATACGGTATTTTATCATAGTCATTATTTTCACTTTTTTTATGAAAGGTTTGTTTTTATTCAAGAGTAAAAATTAACTTACCTAAGATATTTTTATAATATTTACTTTCATGACTCCAATGTAATATAAGCAATCCGAACCACTTATCAGTACTCAGCAAACAAGTGGTTAATGATATTTAAAATGTACCTAGTTCATGTACCGAGAAATTCACTGAACAAAAGAGAATAAAAGCACTGTTTTTTTAGCCCCTTAAAAAATATTGGTTTTCACATATCTTTTTTGATTATGTTGGTGACGACTTAATAATTCTTCTGAAACATTTAGTTGTTTGCAGAAACAGTCTGTTCTAGTGTTTGGTACTACTCGACTGAAGCAGGTATCCAAATCGCTTGCAGGACCCTCCACCGAACAAGAACGATAATTGGTGGGGGACTTAACAAGTGCTGTTCCACCCTCTTGTTTGGAGGGTGCTCGAGCAAACCTCAACCAACTGCGAGGAGAGAAATTCCGATCGTCGCTAGGTTGTCAGGGTCCATTCAGCTCTGCAAGTGCGTCATTTAGAATATATAAGAAAACCGAACACCGTCTGTAACAATAGCTGCGTTTCGTAGTGTATAAGAAATGATCAGTCACAAATCCCTATGATTGCATGTAATTCTTACAATAGAATCCACGTAATCACTATTATGTCACAAATAAATTTATCCATCAATACTGTATTTATGTATAGTTAATCTCGAAAGAGATGAACAAACACCTTTCCTTGAGGGGTATTACAATACTCTTGAGTATTTGTCTAACACGTGTAATACATACCCTCTTTGTTAACTCATAAACATTGTAACGAATGAACGTGAAAATAGTTATGGATTTCATGAAACAGTTTACATGAGTTTTTGAATTATTGAAATAAACTTCTAGTTATTCTTCTTCGTCCCTCCCTTGTGTGACTATGGCAGGATACTGAAACAGGAATTTAGTTGTTTTCTTGAGATCCTCCAAGCTTTTCGATAACTATTAAAACAAACTGAAATTAATCGAATAAGATTAATAGTATTTATCAAAAACTAGATGTTTTTAGTTGTATTTTCACTTTAAAGTTTTACTTCCATAATAACAAAAAATGCTAAACCAGTGATCAGTGAACCATTTTTAGTAACACTTTCCGGAAGAGCTAAATGTCTTGAGAGGTCCTTTGTTGTTGAGCGACTCTTTGAAATAATGAAAGCATTGAGCAATGCAATAGCTACGTTTTTTCTTTTGTTTTTTATTATTTTTTTTTTTTGTTTTGTTTTTTAGGATTTAGTACAGACCCCTTTTGTTAGCCCATAAATATGGTAAAAAGTGTGAACCATTTTCAGTATGAAGGGTGATAAATAATAGGGCCAAAAAGGGGCCCCAATTAACAAATAGCATTAGGTTCATTCATAATGAGAATACACAGGACATCCTTAATAAAGATTAATTGAGGGACCCTACCTTTTCTAAGTCCTTAGCATATCTATGTCCTCCACTTCGTTGATTTTTAAAATACATGACGAGAAGAAAGTATTCGACCTGAAAGTAATTAACAAATTCATTTTTTTTTTTTTTTTTGACTATTGAATGGGGTGTATAGGATATGTAATGTTATATAGTCGTTGAATTGATGAAACTGTTTAAATAAATTTTATTGAACCAAACGGAATTAATCGAATAAGTAAAAAGTATCAATCAACAGCTACCATCTACCTAGATGACTTTAGTTGAATTTTCACATTAAAATGTTTACTTAATTTATATGTACCTAAAGATGCTTATTAGATTCAGTACAGCGATTCCTCGATGTCGGAGGAGCAAATTAATCAAAATGATTTTATCAATTCTTTTTGGACAAATTCTGTGATTAACATACACAACTTACAAACATTACATTTTTTGTTGGGGGAGGAATTCATGATTGTAACATCCTTATTTTTTTATATTTCAAAATACATTAACAATTACAAGTTTTGTGCGAATACGTAAAAACAAGGATCAAATTTGAACTTAAAAATGCCTAAACATTGAACTTATAAATAAATTTAGGGGTCTAGGGAAAATAAAACTTGTATAAACTTGATTATGAGGAACAAAAAAATAAACCCAGAATATAGTTATTGAATCAGTTAGCTACCCTGAATATCAAGTCTTTATTAATTTTTAGACTTTCTGTTTGGCCTTGAAGAAAGTAAAGAATGAAATTAAATAGAAACTCCAAATGAAATTAATTTCAACTTTACCCCACTTGAGACGTGAGAGTTTTTTGAGTGAGTACTCAATTCATTCCAATAACGCAACAAAAACGAATCAGGAAGGGGCCACGTAACAATATCACTCAGGTCCAAAATAGAATCTCCCATCACGTACCGTAAAAAAAAAAAAAAAAAAAAAAATGCCGCAGCTGGATAAATGTCGATACTATATGTAATTCGGATATGTTATATAATATAACAGGAAAATTAACTCTTATTTTCTAGGAAACAGAATAAAAGTCAAATCAGGACTTTTATACTTCTAATCAATAAATAAAATCACATCATGACTTTTATATTTCGGGCCAGAAAATAAAAGTCCTGATATGATCTTTATCACAAAGATATCTAATATAAAAGTCAAAGCTTGATTTTCATTATTTAAGGAGGAATTTATTAGCTTTTTTATCGGATTTCTCCATATTGTTGTTCATTATTGGGTTAACCGTTTTTATGGAAATCTTATAGGCTATAATAAATTACCTTATATCGATCTTAGGATCGATTATTAGATTATCAAGGCTGCTGATATTGAAAAAAATATCGATATAAAACCTCAGGCTCGCTCAGGTATCAATTGCAACTTATCCGATATTTACAATATTGCGGTCGATTTCTAGGTTAATTGGGTCGCTGATTCTGAAAATGGTATCGATTTTTCGATCACGCGCTGAGGTATCGATATATTTCAAGTTACGCGATACAAATGATATTGGGGTCCACTCATAGGTTATTTGAGGTGCTGAATTTGAAAATGATGTCGATTTTCGGATTACGCGCTCAGGTATCGATTTATTTCAACATACGCGGTATAAACGATATTGGGGTCCACTCATATGTTATTTGAGGTGCTGAATTTAAAAATGAAATCGATTTTTCGATTACGCACTCAGGTAGCGATTTATTGCAACTTACGCGATATAAACGATATTGGGGTCCACTCATGGGTTATTTGAGATGCTGAATTTGTAAATGATGTCGATTTTCGGATTACGCGCTCAGGTATCGATTTATTTCAACATACGCGGTATAAACGATATTGGGGTCCACTCATATGTTATTTGAGGTGCTGAATTTAAAAATGAAATCGATTTTTCGATTACGCACTCAGGTAGCGATTTATTTCAACTTACGCGATATAAACGATATTGGGGTCCACTCATGGGTTATTTGAGATGCTGAATTTGTAAATGATGTCGTTTTTTCGATTACCCGCTCAGTTCTCGATTTATTTCAACATACGCGATATAAACGTTATTGGGGTCCACTCATGGGTTATTTGAGGTGCTGAATTTGAAAATGATATAGATTTTTCGATTACGCGCTCAGGTATCGTTTTATTTAAAGTTACGCGATTTAAACGATATTGGGGTCCACTCATGGGTTATTTAAGGTGCTGAATTTGAAATGATATAGATTTTTTGATTACGCGCTCAGGTATCGATTTATTTCAACATACGCGGTATAAACGTTATTGGGGTACACTCATTGCTTGTTTGAGGTGCTGAATTTGAAAATGATGTCGATTTTTCGATTACGCACTCAGGTAGTGATTTATTGTAACTTACGCGATATAAACGATATTGGGGTCCACTCATGGGTTATTTGAGATGCTGAATTTGTAATTGATGTCGTTTTTTCGAATACCCGCTCAGGTATCAATTTATTTCAACTTATGCGATTTAAACGATATTGGGGTCATAAGTTGCAAACATTTTCAATATTTTCATAAAATTAGTCATTTGCAAATATTTTATATCGCGTATGTTGAAATAAATCGATTCCTGCGCGTAATCGGAAAATCGATATCATTTTTAAATTCAGCATCTCAAATAACCTTTGAGTGGACCCCAATTTCGTTTTAATCGCGTAACTTTAAATAAAACGATACCTGAGCGCGTAATCGTAAAATCTATATCATTTTCAAATTCAGCACCTCAAATAACCCATGAGTGGACCCCAATAACGTTTATATCGCGTATGTTGAAATAAATCGAGAACTGAGCGGGTAATCGAAAAAACGACATCATTTACAAATTCAGCATCTCAAATAACCCATGAGTGGACCCCAATATCGTTTATATCGCGTAAGTTGCAATAAATCGCTACCTGAGTGCGTAATCGAAAAATCGATTTCATTTTTAAATTCACCACCTCAAATAACATATGAGTGGACCCCAATATCGTTTATACCGCGTATGTTGAAATAAATCGATAACTGAGCGCGTAATCCGAAAATCGACATCATTTTCAAATTCAGCACCTCAAATAACCTATGAGTGGACCCCAATATCATTTGTATCGCTTAACTTGAAATATATCGATACCTCAGCGCGTGATCGAAAAATCGATACCATTTTCAGAATCAGCGCCCCAATTAACCTAGAAATCGACCCCAATATTGTAAATATCGGATAAGTTGCAATTGATACCTGAGCGAGCCTGAGGTTTTATATCGATATTTTTTTCAATATCAGCAGCCTTGATAATCTAATAATCGATCCTAAGATCGATATAAGGTAATTTATTATAGCCTATAAGATTTCCATAAAAACGGTTAACCCAATAATGAACAACAATATGGAGAAATCCGATAAAAAAGCTAATAAATTCCTCCTTAAATAATGAAAATCAAGCTTTGACTTTTATATTAGATATCATTGTGATAAAGATCATATCAGGACTTTTATTTTCTGGCCCGAAATATAAAATTCATGATGTGATTTTTATTTATTTATTAGAAGTATAAAAGTCCTGATTTGACTTTTATTCTGTTTCCTAGAAAATAAGAGTTAATTTCAAACCCTGGTTATATTCAATTGTAATGAAAATATTTTCTTATCGTTTTAAGATGTGACTGTAGCAAAGGATTGTATTTGATTATGCAGTACCGCAATTAATAATTATAATATAAAAATAAAGAACCAAAAGTATTGGGAAGTATGAAAAAGCATCTCTATTAAAATATAAAAAACGTACTATCATAGGGATTCACTCTGAAAACCCTTTGACATTTGGATGAAAAATTCACAGTATTAGTTTTGTAACTTGATATAACTATAATTGATATAACTGTCGTCATATCCAATACTTATCATTATACACTTTTGAATAGTATAACGAAGGTGTTATTTTTATTTTGGTTTTTTAATCTTAAATACCTAAAAAATATTTTGAGATTCTTGTATCTTCTAGCTTGTTCTCTCTTCTACCGTTCATTAGAAAATCATTGATTAATAAATTAATTCTTATTATTTCTGATTCCACAACCTACTGATAATTTTAAATCATGAATAAAATAACTTGTGAAAACTATGCGTTTTTCTCTCTTTTCTGTAATTTCCTAAATTTTACTCAGGTTTCAACAGCAGCAGATTTTCGTAGCTGGAAGTGAGCATTCTTGTAACATTGTAGCATAATTGTTAGGTTCACAGAACCGTTAAGATTTTTAAGATGGAAAAGGGAAAACGTCAAATTTAGGACTGCTAAACGTTTACAATTGATACCAAATTCATCAGCACAAAATAATTTAAAAATAATTAGCTCATAATGAATTATTGGACGCATTCAAACCTTGAAAACCATAGAGCGCTTTAATAGGAAAAATTAGGTAAAAGTTTGGTGCTTTGGAAAAATTTACCCCATTCCATTTCTTCTTACATTTCACCTCTTATTAAACTTCTTTCAAATTCTGTTGTTTATGAAGAATGGTTCACTTCTTACATACTGCAAAGAATCATATATATTGTAGAAACTTTGTTTTATATTTTTTTCCCCTTCAAATTAGTCATCATTTTCGATCTCTACGCCTTTTCTTAGTTTATTGCATTTTGAGATACTGTACTGCGAGATTAAAATCCTTAATAGGGTTATAAAGAATTTTACGATATTGAACCATAGCAGTTAAAGGGGCAACAAGATTAAAGGAGGGTCCTTATTGTACAGTTATTTGGGAGCTCAACCAGGGTAAAAATTCTTGTTTTGACAAAGGAAACAAAAAAAAAAAAAGAAAGTATTTTCTTTTACATTATTGCAATTTTTAAACTCATCACAATATAAAATTTTGTTAATGGCAATCAAAGAAACAAGGTGCCTATAAGACCAACACAAACATAATAAGACGATTGTTTTTTAAAGACTAACTATTCCTTAATTTTTCTCTAGGAGAAAAAAAAATTGTTTTTTTAACATTCTTGAGGATGCTTTGGCGGACTTGCGTTTGCTTCTATTTTAACTTAGCAGTTCTCCTCCAATATTCCATCTCCGATGCAAGCAACATTCTCCCAAGACTTTCAACTTTTAATAAAAAATTAGTTTGAATTTTAATAATAATATTTTTTTAAAGCCATAACTGGGTGATCAATACTGATTATTAATGGTCACTTTTTGGGACTCACTCCGTATAGGGAAAATAATTGCATACAAAATATTATTGCTAATGTTCTATTCTATATTACAAAATACATTACCCCCCCCCCCCCCCCAAAAAGGAGTAACGCTTACACTTCTTATATATAAATCCAGAACTTATCCCCCTCCTAAATATAAAATATAATTCCAAAATGTTTTATTTTCATATATTTATATTTGAATTTAAATTCCATTGTTTATTTTTTAGGGACCGAAATTTAAGGCCTAAATTTTAATACTGATCGAGCAAATACAAATTTTACCGAGCTCCGATCCCAATTAAGAATTTTTGTTTAAGGAGCTTATAAGTTTGAATTATTGCAAGTAACTTGGCCGGTTAGGAAACATCTTCTTTAGAATAACAGCGTATGGAATTTCATAATACTGGCGTTGTAATATTACCAAATTAACTTACAAATGAAGCCTTTTCTGAATTGAGAAAAGCACTTTGAGACGGTCAGACCATAACCTACTTTGGAACTTACAGGCTAAAGTTTTGAATTCATATAACCCCTCCCTAGACGGATTTGAAACTTTTGGACTTCAGCAGAGAAGCAGCACCACTAATCAGGCTGTTTCTGTTCATATTAATGGCAGAATTTTGAATAAAACAAAAGATAATTTTTTTTGTTATTTAAATTTTAAAGAATATGTTCAGCAGTTTATTATTAACAACAATAAGATGAATCTTAAAACCCCCTTTATTTCCTTTCGGAATGCAAGACGAAACTAACTCAAAATCGCATTTATAAATGTATATATATATATATATATATATATTACGAATAATCATACAATTTTTCTCTTCTCTGTGGAAGACTGCTTAAATACCGCGATATTGATGATTCTTAAAACATTTTAACAGTCAGATAAAGCAGGAAACTTAAATTAGCTCTTATGAAAAAACACTTTTTACTTTCACTTACTTATATATGAAATATATAGTTAGGGAAAGTATTGCGATCGTGAAAAAATTCGACTTTCTGTTTCCAACGGAAATACACGTTTTGGGGGTCCTCCAAATAGCCAAATAACAAAGTGCCGCAATATGGTAAGTAATTCGTAAATGGTAAGGTAATTCGTAAGTGAACATTGTGTGTGCGCATCGTACCAGATTTTTTTTTAGTTAGACCAGTCTTGCACTGCACCTGGGATTTACTCATTAATTAATAACTATTTCTTTTGAAAATAAAGCAATAAATATGGCGCTTGCAATTTTTTTATATTAGGCAGCTCTGTTTTATCTTATTGAAATGCATCTTATAAAATGTCAGCTCTAATAAAATATCTCCTATTTATATTTTCTGAGAATATATTTTTGGCGCTCATTATTTATCATATTTTTCTTTGTAGATAACTGTAAAGAAATCTAGTTCTAAATTTAATTTAGAACTACTAGAATTACTAAATTTAATTTAGTTTAATGTTTCTCTAACAAATAATGTTTTTATGATGTAATGGTAAATAAAGGTCCTATTGATTCTTGAACACGCCATATCAAAATAAAGGAAAAACCACTAACAAATAATGTACAGGCGAAAAATAATGTGATGTATCCCTGGGCCTTAATGGTTGAGTGTGCTTAGTAATCGGTGTTCAACTTTACTGTGAAAATAAATTGTAGTGCCTCTTTTGACAAGAGTGGAAGATTTCAATATCGGACCACTTGATTGGACCCACCATATTGGAGTTCCAGTCCGAAATTACCGCTTGAATAGCGAATCAGATGATTGAACTGAAAAGATTGGAGTTTACAATGTTTACCTCTTCGATAGTTTTTCTGTCCGTTAACTATTTGAGCTTGAGCTTGGCGAGGGTTAAAAAGCCCTCGGTTAGTTTTATGCCAAGACATACCATTTTCTTAAATCCCATTCTTGGAAATAGGCGGGGAATTCCACTACTGTCTAGAACTTTCCTCGACTGTCAGCTACACCAACAATGTTGGGAGCTGATATCTAATAATGAAAACATCTATAATGGGCGTTGTTTTAAAAAATAAACTGAAAAAGAAATCCACAAATGACTAATTTCCTGTAAATTTTAGATAGGATAGGAAAGGATAGAGGCCTTGGTTGTATAAATAGCTAAATCGCCCATATTTACTGCTAAGAATGCATAGGCCATTCTACAAAATTACTGCTAGGGCTCCAAAAGTCAATAACATGAATTTATATTATAAATAATTAAAAATCTTAATACCAGAACGATGTAATTTTAAAAATGCCGAATGCCATAAGAAGACTATTAAGGTAATCAAATCAATAAATTCAGATCATTTTTCAGTCGGAGCGACGTTATATTAGAAAATATTTAGAAAAGATATAGGCAAATATTTTATAAATTGTTATTTCCATTTTTTATCTGATACCTTTTATAATATATACATACATGCATAAAAAAAAATTCAATGTAAAAATAATTTCAGTAAAAAAAAAAGGAAGGTTGTTAAGCATTTTTGTCCATACTACGAAAACAAAAGTTTCTAATTAATTAAATTTGTCTGATCCGAGTTTAGAAGGATAAAAGTTACATAATGACACTTTGCAGGGTCCATTTTAATCAACATTGTGATGCATAGAGTTTGTAATTCCCCCGAGGCATAGTGAAAATTTCATCGCATCCCCCCCCCCCCCCAGTTATTTCAAGTTGTGTGTAAACGCTCTATTAGGGTCGTTGGATGAATAATTTCCCACATAGGCTATTGTTTTAGTAATCTTACTGTTGATAGTTTGCTATGGGAGCTTGATAGTTTAGAATTCTAAGAATTAGAATAATTTAGAAATAGGAATGAACCCTACTTTAAGGTTTGTTGTTAAAGTGTAGGAGAACACTCTTTTCCCTAGTATTCAACTTGATCTCAAGAGAATAACATATTTGGCATATGTATCTTGGGACTTAAAGGAAAATAATTATATTATTTATATTTCATTATCATTGATATTGATTAGTAAATTTTAATGGTTGGCGCATAATGCTTTTGGTGTTTTCATTAAACATTTCATGGTGAACATATAAGCTTTGAGTTGACGAAATGATTAACTTCAATTTCAACATTTTTCCAGGAAAGCACTAAAAATAATATTTCTTTTTGAAAAAAAAAACTTAATTTTTATTTAGTAATCGTAAGACTGAAATATTACAACGTAACAGTTTTGTAAAATATACAAATAAATTAATAATGTATGAATCTTAAAAAAGATAAATATCGTATAAAGTGCTCTCTTGAAAAATGTTGAAATTAGTTAGACGTGCTGTCCATTTTTTTTTCATGGAATGGGATAAATCCATACAGCCAGCAGTGCTTTCAATTAATAGGCTCATATAACTCTCGATTAGGTTCAAAATCGTTTAGTATCCCTTGCCTAACCTTTTCATACATTCATCTTCCTATCGATCTCATTTCTCGCAAAGGTCTAATTCTCGTCACTACTATTAAAAAAAATATTGAAAAAACAAATACTTATGTGTTTTCCAATTTATTCCAATGAACAAATGTTTTTTTTTATGAATTAAAAAGCTGAAAAAAAATCTGATAAATAATAAAATTATTTAATAATAATTACTTACAAAGAAAATCATATTTTATTTATAAAAAGCTTTAAGATAATTTATAACTTCATAGATTTATATCAAGGATGTGTTGAATAATTTAAATATATAAAAAATGCATTTTTTACGTGCAGAAGTCTTTACGAT
Source organism: Aelia acuminata (assembly GCA_911387785.2). Classification (NCBI taxonomy): domain Eukaryota; kingdom Metazoa; phylum Arthropoda; class Insecta; order Hemiptera; family Pentatomidae; genus Aelia; species Aelia acuminata. Next base: position 97,744,634 of record OU426978.1, read on the forward strand.
AAAGTATCCTTAATTTAAATGTAAACTTTTTTTCAAAGTTTTCTTTAATTGTTTGCAATACGCATTAATACCTAAAATAGCAAAAGAGAATTCCTAAATGGGAATAAAACTTCAAAATACTTAAATTTGAATCAGTCCTTTTGAGATTCAATTAAAGGAAAAGGAAAAAAAATTAAACTAAATATAAAATCTAATTTTTCTTTAAGATATTTTCTAAACGTAAATTATTTTCCACATGTATCCCTAAAATGAACCTAGAATAAAGAAAAATAATTATCTTAAGTTACATACCAGTCCCGGCATGCTTGGGATCCAATCTCTATATATATAAGAGGCTTTGTCCTGACTGACAGAATCAACGCAGAGCAAAAACTACTAATGGGAGAAACTTGAAGTTCGGAATTCAGATTTTAAACGCGATATAGGTAACCACTAAGAAAGGATTTTCAAAAATGTAAGCCCTAAGGGGCTTAAATGGCGAAATTGTCGTTTAACTCTAACGGAAATCAATTTTTGAAATTTTAAACCATTCACATAAAATATGGCTACTGATTATTTAAATATTAGTGATAATCAAATTATGCACACTGTGATTCCCATGATTGGGGATGGTGCGTGTTTATTTCGATCTCTTCTACATATATATATATAAAAGGCTTTGTCCTGACTGACAGAATCAACGCAGAGCAAAAACTACTTATGATAGAAACTTGAAGTTCGGAATTTAGATTTTAAAAACGATGTAGGTAACCACTAAAACATCGTAAAGTAAAAAAGTAAAAAACATACAAAATTTTTGACAAAAGGCACCTTATAATTTTGGTAATATTATGCCTCAAAAGACCTAAAATTCAGTACAATTCAATAGGCTATTTACTCGGGAAAATATGACAGAAAATAAGAAATTAGGTTGTTGTGAATTCAATTGAAATAGTTCAATAAGGCTTATGATAGCTTTGTTAAAAACAAGTGTAAACGTTTTTTTCACTACCAAAAGTTCAACTAACCTAGGCAAGTCTAAAAGCTTAAGACAGCAGTGTGCCGAAGGTCGGAGGTTAATTGGTTTGTTCTCAACCAACTTCCTTATAGCACCTACATCCGTCACCTACAATCTAGGTCGCCAAGTTTCCAGTATATAAATTGCTTAAAAATCTATTTTAAATTTAGCCAGAGTAAGTTGATTAATCTAGCTTCTTAATCGTAATTGACTATAGGATTAACGATCTTATTATATAAAAAAGAACTATTTAACAATAAATTGTTACTTAATAACGGCATTATTAATAACAGTGTTGGTTACTTATCAAAAGAGTTTGATGAAAGACACTATATAGCCTTGAAATTAAAGCTGAGGAGACGGGATTCGTGTCATAAATTTTAAATATCTGTGCTCCATTATTGAATTTGATGTATAAAAAATTGAATTCGTGCCATAAAAAAAATAACCCTTTATTTGTTTCATTCTGTATAGAATTGAGACATTTTTTTAACATTTATTCTACTTTATAGTAATCAAAAAAATATATAAATAATGTCATGGGCAAACATGAAGAGCTACTATCCATCGATAGCAGCTCAACTAATATACCTAACAGCCCCGAAGCAATCTTCTTTTTAAACGCCTAGGATAATGGTCTGCAATAGAGGAGGAAGCGAGGTTTGAAACAAGTCGGTTTCAATGACTGAGGAGCTTACTGTGAAAGGGCTAGTACCATAAGAGGGCCAACTTAAGCCATTAAATTAAGATTTTATTTGAGCCGAAATAAGGAGAATTTTTCCAAGAATCTATAATTGCAAGTATAGAATTGTAGAGAAATATCATGACTTAGTGGAGTTCATATAAATTAGCATTTTGTGATATATTAGGAGTTTTGAGCATTTGTAATGTAAGTGCTGAATTATTCGGTAGCGGTCTTGTGCGAGGATTCCAAGTTAGGCATTTGCCGAGGTGCAAATATTAGTTTTATTTGATGGAAGTACCTAATTGTTTTTTTCGGATTTGACACTTTTCAAATTGGAAAAAAAGCACAAAGCTCAGATATGTCATCGGCGTACTTGGTTATGAAAGCTTTAATATGGATTGGGATGCAATATCCAGGAATATAAACTGTGTAAAGGAATATAAACGGAATATGATGCTCCCTAAGGGAACAGTAGGAGATTGAAAAAAGCTGGATGAATAGTGAATTTTATGATTTACTTTAAATAACCTGACTAAAAGATGGAAACAGATAATGTGAAAGTATTTATGTAATCTGAATTCACGGAATTTGTACAGTAAAAACATTTCCTACATCGGGAAAGACTCAGTATAATACTGCGCTCCAATGCAGACAGACCACACATAGGCATAGATAGATCATGGCGTAGAATATTCGGAATCCAAACTAGTACTCTATTGGGGATTAGTTATTAGAGTCTAGGATGAAAAAAAGACGTTTATGAAGGAGTTGTTGAAGGGTTATACCAAGAAAGGTATTAATCTATTAATATGACGTTTTTAGGATATGCTTTCTGATGGCTTCCTAAGTTTGGGAATCATTTGAAAGACTGATATATTCCATGGTTCAGAAAAATATGTAAACGGTATTATATGTATTAGCAAAAAAAAAAAAATAGCAAAAAGCTTAAAGATTTAGGTGATGTTATCGCGTCAATGAGCTTTGCAAGGAGGTTGGATATTTCTGACGGATGAAATGCTTTAGTAAGGAGGCACATTTAGAGTGGAGCGTCCAATCTTATTTCTGCACATTCAGGGTGAATAGGATTAAGGATATAAGGATGTGAAACAATCGACTTCCGTTTTTCAATGGAAATACACCTCCCCTGAGTCCAAATATTCCAAGTGTGAACAGACTAGCTCAAAAACGATAAACCGTACGAACCTGAAATTGGGTATTTGGTGTATGAATATGCCCGCGATGAGACAGCAAAAATTTCATAAAAATTGATCAACCGGAGGGCACTTTATTTAAAGAATTTTTTCTAATTTTTACGTTGTTTTTTTTTTCGATTTTCTCAAAAACGGCTCAAAAAAATTTAATTAAACTTGATATTTGATGTTTTTGTGTGCCCGCGATATGACAGTAAAAATTTCATCAAAATTGATCAATTGAAGGGGGCACTTTACTTGATTAATGTTGTCCCATTTTCACGTGTTTTTTTTATTTACTCAAAACAGCTTTAATGATTTTGATCAAACTGGGTACTTGATGTATGTATATGCCCGCGATGCGAAAACCGAGATTTGATCAAAATTAGTGAAACGGAGGGGGCACTTTATTTCATAACTTTTTCCAATTTTCACCTTTTTTTCGATTATCTCAAAAACCGCTTTAATGATTTTGATTAAATTCGTCAGGTTTGATCAAAATCGAGCCTTCTTTAATATCAGGTGAGCATTATTAAATCATTATTATCATTATTAAATTGTTATGAGGGGGCTAAAATGGGGAAGGGGCCTTTTTTTTTTTTTCCTATAAAGTATCATTTTATTTGTTTATGTGGAGAAATTATCTGTCTCTCGTTTCTTCTAAAAATAAGAAAGGGCTAAATATGAAATATGAAAAAAATGAAGTATACATATACCGGAGAAAAAAAGAAAAATATTCCGTCAACTCATAAAACGCGTTGAGCCCACGCATGCGGAGTACGCCTTTAATGACAGACTATTGTTTATTAGCCGTTCTGTTCATTTAATGGAAATGATTTTTTTCATGATAACTAAATAAAATTTCAACAATTACATAGAGAATTATAAAATCATACGTCATGGAGTATTATGCTTGCATTGCCGAATTATAGGAAGTAAGAACTTTTATTTAATAATAAAAAAAAAAATAGTGTAATTTAAAAGAATCGAATGTGGAAAAATATGTGACTCTGAAAAATGGCAATTAAAAAAACATGTCAATTTCTAATCTAAGTAAGTTTGTAAGTGAAAGTTACGTGTTGCGCGCATCGCACCAGATTTTTTTATTTAACAAATCATCTCAACAAATGTACCAGTTTTCACGTCCATTGACCGATGAAGATTTACGTGCGAAATGAAGGTTGATTTCTATTTGAATTCATACTACATTTGGCAATGTTTAATTAACAGTAACATATTTGAAATAGCTGAGTCGCTTTAAGACGGTCATGTTATAAATATAAAATTCTAATATATAATAATGTATGTTATTTTTAATATAACATAGTTTGTTTATTAGTTAACTATAGTGACTGTACGTGGTGGATATACCCCGAAGAATAAAGTACCTTCAATATGAAGGCTCTGAACTCAAAAAATATTTATCTAAATATTAGTTATGTTTCAAGCAATTGAATCAATTAGAAATGTTGAATAGGTGCAGCCTGATCTAACTAGGCATCAAAGCATGGCTTATTGACCCAGAGAGAGTTGGGAACAAACCACTGAATCCCTCGTCGAAAAGCTAAATCATAGCTAATAACAGCCACTAGGCCTCTGATACAGCCTCGGTTATCAAACCATTGATTCACACATCAAATCCTATAGAAGCGCTCTAAATCGCTGCTTAATCGGATACGGTTGAATCGTTTGAGGGCCAAGTATTCAGAAGCAGGCTCATTTGATCGAGGTAATTGGAAAATATGAACAATCCAATTATTTGGATCAATGAAAATGACTGTAAACAAACATTAAAAAATGATTTTCACGCTAAGCATGAAAGCTTTGATATATAAACAAGAATAACTTTCGCTTCACTAAAATACTGTCATTAGGAGTATAAAAAAAAAAAAAAATCTGGTGCGTGCGCACAACACACAACTTTCACTTACAAACTTACTTAGATTAGAAATTGACATTTTTTTAATTGCAATTTCTATAAATAATATAAAAAATATGACTTGATTTTGATTAAAACTGATTAATTTAATCAAAATCATTAAAGCCGTTTTTGGGATATTCGAAAAAAATGTAAAAATTGGAAAAAAGTTATGAAATAAAGAGTCCCCTGCGTTTGACCAATTTTGATGAAATTTTGGCTGTCACATCTTGAGCATATACATACATCAAATATCCAGTCTGATCAAAATCATTACAGGCGTTGTTGAGTAAATAAAAAAAACACGTGAAGATAAGAAAAAGTTTATTAAATAAAGTACCCTCTCCGTTGCCCCAATTTTGATGGAATTTCGACTGTCGCATCGCGGGCATATACATACATCAAATTCCCAGTTTCATCAAAATCATTAAAGCCGTTTTTGAGTAAATAAAAAAAAACACATGAAAGTGAGAATAAATTTATTAGGTAAAGTGACCCCTCCAATTGAATAATTTTTATGAAATTTTGACTTTCACATCGCGGGCATATAAATACACCAAATACCGAGTTTGGTCAAAATCGTTATAGCCGTTTTTGAGTAAACAAAAAAAAACACGTGATAATGAGACAACATTTATTAAGTTAAGCGCCCCCTACGTTTAACCAATTTTGATGAAACTTCGGCTGTCGCATCACGGTCACATACATACATCAAATACCAAGTTTGATCAAAACGTTTAAGCCGTTTTTGAGTAAATAAAAAATACATGTGAAAATGGGACAACATTTATTAAGTAAAGTGCCTCTCCAATTAATCAATTTTGATGAAATTTTTACTGTCGCGTCGCGGGCATATACAGACACCAAATACCGAGTTTAATCAAAATCGTTAGAGCCGTTTTTGAGAAAATGGAAGAAAACCTAAAAATTATACAAAATTCTTCAAATAAAGTACCCCCTCCGTTTGACCATTTTTGATGAAATTCTTGCTGTCACATCGCGGGCATATACATACACCAAATATCCAATTTCAGGTCTGTGCCGTTTATAGTTTTTGAGCTAGTCTGTTCACACACACACACACACACACACACACACACACACACACACACAGACCATTTCGTGGAATTTGGTTAATTGGACTCAGGGGACCCCAAAACGTGTATTTCCGTTGAAAACCGGAAGTCGAAACTTTTCACGATCGCAATACTTTGCTTACTATATATTTCATATATAGGTAAGTGAAAGTAAAAAATCATGATTATAAAAAAAAATTACTGAAAAAATTTAATTTATTAAATTATTATGGCACTTAGTTTACTATGGTTTTAAACCGACCAAATAAGAAGGGTCTTACGGTTCCAAAGAGGCATAGTTAAAATAATTCAGAAACAATTGAGTAAAATGAGGAAAATTTAATTATTGTACTTTATAATAATTATTATTATACGTTTAATTTCTTATTTTGTATACTTCTTTATACTTATTGCTTTTATCTAACAATCATCTCTCTTTTCATTTAAGCTATTTCAATAATGACGCGGAGGTGTATATATACTATACACCAAATATAAAGCACTGACCATTTCTGCAAACACATACTCTGGAAAATATAACAGGCAATTTAGAGTAATTTAGGAGGAATTGAAAAGATCGAAGATGCTACAAAATAAGTAGAACTTATGAACCGTAGTGTGGTGAGGTTCCTAAACCAAATTAAGATAAACTAATAAAAATGTGGAAATAAAGATAAATTATAAAAACAACTTCTAGTGCTAAAACCAAAAATATAATAGGTACTCCAGTTAACCAAAGTGAAATACCTATTGGAGCACTAATTCTATACATACATTTATTATCCCAGATCCGCACGTATACGCATATATATTTACACGTGTTAACAAATGAAATAAAACGGATATTACATTAAAAAAATAATATAAGCTACTACTGGTCAGAATTTGAAGTATCTATGTTTAATTTTTTGGGAAACTGGATGGATAGAAAGTGATTAACAGGCGGTGTTTCAAGGTGAGGAGGATATTCCAGTGACTGATAAAAGGCGAAATAGAATTCGACATGAAGGAGGTTCGAATATTGAAAGATATTTCGAAGGCTTTCGTTGGGTGGACCGAATTTAATAGAACTAAACATCTAGAGCGGGTTTTATTTCATTGAATGAAGTGAGATATTCAAATTTCTTAAACAGCGTAAAATAATTCAGCTTATGATATTTTTCGATTGACATTTATAGATAAGAATTTCGTATTACCAATCCCGCTAAAAAAAAATGAAAAATGTAGTTCACTACCTCATCTGCTATTGCTTCCAAAGCATTTAATATGCAGTCGAGATAAAAAGAAAAATCAAACAGGAAAGCAATCAGAGAAGCAATAAAAATAGAATGGTTTGAGGAAGCACCCGATGCAGAGTGGAATACAACTGAGGTGTGTTGCCAATATGCGGACGCTAACCCTAAAACAAATCCACCCTTTTACGGCCCTTAACTCCACTGGGACACTCCTTCTGTCATCCTTAGCCATTCAGGATTCTACTGGATTACACAGCCCTTATGGTACTCATCCCCAGCACAAAGACTGTAACATGATACTCTAGGTTTCAGTGTTATATTAGAAAGTGAATATTTTATACAGGCTGGGGGGGGGGGAGTGAAATATCTTACAATAACGAGCTGTAATTATGTGCCTACCTATATACAACTTAAAAAATCATTGATGGACTATATAGTGATGTCTGTGTGTATTAATAAGTATGGTTTTTGGTCGTTGGCTTACATCAATTTTTGTATTTATGGCCATTAATGGCTCATAAGTAAGGTATAATATTTCGGAGTAAAATCTGGCCACAGCATTTCTGCGAGGTGCTATGAACCGAGCCATAGGAGTGGCTTAACCATAACGGAGGGTAGGAAATGGTACTCCGGGGGGAACATGAGAGTAGTGTTCGGACTTGACTAGGGGTCAACCCAAAAATCAAGTACATCGATCGATCGATAAGCCTGCACCCTACTATCGAAAAACATGCCAAAAACTGTTTTTCTATGATTTTTTTTAATTCTAATCCATCCATATTCTGTTAAATGATATAAAGACATTACCTTCAACTAAAATTTCTCTATATTATCACGATGGTAAGTTCTTCAGGTTTCAGAGAGATTTAGAGAAACCAGAAAGTAAAAATGTGAGATTTGAAAGACGAAGGTCTTCTTAACCTGGTTATAGTAGACTCCGACTTCATCACAAAGCACCGAAATGTAAAAAAAAACAATAGTACCAACTCAATACATATAATAATAACATATAATAACATATAAGTATATTACACTTCTGGAAAGAAACCCGAATTGGCAGCAATTCCTAAAGGTAATAATAAGAAAATAGAATTAGTACACAAATGTTTAAAAGAAATTCCTCACCATCAGATATTTGACAACAGTTCAGCTGATTAGAACAGAAATATAGGGAAGTAATAGCATTGATTAAAAAATAATCATAATAAAATGAAAAAAAAAAAAAAATCACAATGCATTTTTGACATTACTAATTAACAATAAACAAACCAACAACTTGATAGAGGATCTTAGATGTGCAATAACGTTTCTGTATTAGAGCAATAGTAAGACTGCAACAATTCATGGTCCCTTCAATGTAGTTTCGAAGTGTGTGTGTAGGTATGGGCCGGGACGGCTACTTAGAAGTTGTTTTTTACATGTTTTATGAAATGCACTAAGTTGAGTACAATTTTCTACGTAAGTACCTACTTATTTTAGAAGGATTTGATAATAAAAATATCATTCATGATTGATAATATCCCTATTCATTTTTGACCAGTATATAATTACCGGAAGAGTTGAAAAAATCTATTGGAAACGATAGACTATTAAATGTTTTAAAACGAATTTTCAGATAAATGTAGCGTTAAGTTCAAATTTCAAAAGACTGTGTGAATAACTTATTCTAGTCTATATATTCACTATTTTCGAATTGAAGCTCAGGCTTTAGCACAAGTAAGAAAATTCGCGAAATAAGAATTGCGGGGGAAAAAAATTCTTAATTTTACATTTAAAACTGGATTATCGAATAAATAAATATCCGAACGTTAAAAGAAGAAAGAAGTCATGTAAATGTGTTTTTATAGGAGTTTAAAAAAAAAAAAAAATAGGGACTGCTTTACAAGTCGGAGAATTCAATCTAAGTGAAAACTACTGTACCACACAGTTCTCCCATTCTCGAACAGCTAAAGGTGTGAATTTGGTTTTGTTCAAATTTATCAAAATCATTCAAATCTTAACATTATTTCGATCGAATTCTTAAGAAATGAGATGATTTTTTTTTTTAATCTCATTTATAAAATTAATATTACTTTTTCTTTTTCGTAGATATTTCTTTTGTTTTTTCTAAATCATCACTATGTATAGAACATAAATATGATTTTTCGATAACTGATAATCACTCATTACTGATATAAATAATACAGATCCAATCTACATAATATGTGGTTACAGAACCAAAGGGGTATTAGTGAGATTTTGAATTAATCTAACTTAACGTTTAAAGGAATATCTTCCTGTGAATTTTAAAGATTAATTTCTATTTATTTTCAAGTATCAATGAAGTGTTTGACTTTCAATATTAGTTCTAACGTTTTGTGTATTCTTAGTTTTATGAATTTTATAGTCTATTGTACAATATATTTATAGAAAATGAAGTCACCATTTATAAATCGAAAAAGGCTAAGGATATTAATCTACTTTTACGAAGTTTCATTTGATGGATTTTTCTCCTGAATGAAAGATTGATTTTCTACCAGTTTCTCCAACAAATTTGGCACATTTGTTGTCAACAATTTTTTTTATTTAAACTTATCTTTGCTATTAAATCTACTTTGACTCCTTTACCATTCAAAAGAGTGGCATTGTTACTACCATTTCCGCATCTAACTTTATGTTTAAAAAAGTGTCACTTAGATCCTTTGTATGCTATGATACTCAAAAATCTTTTATATCCTAAGATTTCCTTCGAAGATAGCTAAAATTTGATCTCTTTTGGTCCCCCCTAGACATCTTTGACAGGAGACTACTTGTGTTGACTCAAAACACCCCTTGAGTCACTTTTTTCAGATTTATTGTCTTCTTTTATTTTTATTTTCTCCTGATTCTTATCGATTTCTTCAGGCAAAAATAATCAGTGTTTGTCTTTTTTTCTTCATTTATCTTCTCATTACTTTTTTTAATTACAAACAAATAAAGACTTCATTAGTTCACATCATGAAAATATTAAAAAAAAAAAATCATGTGTGGAACATACGACAGTGACTACCATAGCTGTAAATTAACAAGAAATCATAGACGTGGGAACATTGTACAGAAATAATTGACCATGTCATTTGATTTTCGCAGTGACTATAAATTGTTGGTTAAGGCAATTAGTCTAATGAAGAGGTAAGCTATAATGAACACACTCGTTAACAGAGCCTCTTCAGCAGCCGCACTTTCGGTATCGCACGTCTAAAACAAACTTGATGCATAATGAAGTATAAACTAAAATTCAATCACGTTTATTAACTTAACTATTGCAGTTTTTTTTTTGTTTTTTTTTTTTGTTACGCTGATGATTCCAATTTCCAAATCATCCTTCAGCCATATATTATTAAAATATTTTTTTTATATCATACCACTGAGGGCCTGGAGGGTTTGGGGTGCGAGCACTGTGTATTTTGTAAAGGAAGTGAACTGACAGTGATCACACTCAGCCTCCAGGTTTTTTCCCCGGTAATTTTTCAATTAAGAGTAACTACCTTATTTAAAGCGGCCGGATGTGATCAAGGAGAGGAGTCTCTCGGCCTCTGATACTATCTGTGAAATGGAAAAGACATCCTGGTATAGCCGGTTGAGTACAAGGGACTAAAACATATACAGGCTCAGTGCCTTACAAATTAGCTGACACACTCCTATCATTTTACTACATTTTTATTTAACATATGAACATTTTTATTGTTTGTTGTTTAACGTCACTTTATGCTACTAAGGCTAATCGGACGATGCTACAGTGTTAGTCCTAAATTTTGCCTATCTATAATTAGGATAGGGATCTTTAACGAGGACCTGACATCGTACAGGCACGAGACCTCCATTTTACGCCCTATCCGAGGGATGGCATAACCAAGGATGTTTTTACTTCCAAAAAAAAAAAAAAAAATTGAAAATTAATTAATCTAGGGATTATGGATAAAAAATATAACTAATAGTATGTAGGAACATCCAACATATAAACAATAGTAGGGGTCACCTGTGACGTAGTGGTTACCATAGAAACTTACAATACTAAACGTCGCGTTGTCGCGTCCCGAGGTGGACCTAGGATTTCTTAAAGGGAGTAAAAAATCCTTGTCTATACCGGCCCTCGGATAGGACGTAAAATGGAGATTCCGAGTCTGTACGATGTCAGGTACTCGTTAAAGATCCCTATTCGATTTATACCTGCATAGGCAAAATTTAGGACTCCCACTGTAGCATCGTCCGATTAGCCTTAGCGGCATAAAGTGAAGTTAAAACAAACAATAAACAATAGTATCTTGCAATGAACAATAAGAACGAGAAAAAAAACAACAATCAGTTTGACACTATCAGGAAAATTAATTGAGATATAAATATAGAATAAAGCAGCTTTACACCTAATAAATTCCAGAAGTATAAGGGGACAGCAGCGACATTATCGCATTGATTTACCATCGAAAATTATTATATGTATATGTTACGATAACTTTGCTTTGCAATCAGAACTGTCCTCATGTTTAACAAAATCCCTTTTATGTGGAGATAAATAAATGTTATTCTTAAACTACATTCTAGAAGAATTTTAAGGATATAAAACAATACAAGGGTTATACGGATGAAAGCCCTGAATATACCTAAAAGTTCTATTTAATTTATGAACAAAGATTTTTTACGCGCCTTGTGGAGACGAAACATTGAAACTCTGTAATCTTGAAAGCCACCTTTCTTAGTTCGCTTATCGAATTAAAATTTCGATTAAATCGCATTAAACTAAAATTAATCAAAGCAGAAAACTAAAATGAGAGCAGAAACGTCTGCAAGATTGCAATAATTTACGCTACTCTTTCCAATATATATATATACAAATGTTGGCCTCAGACCTGAGACATGTTCGTATTTTTCTATAGCATACATATAAGAAAGATATAATAATATAAATTCAATATTTACACTAATATTTTTCATGACCCCTTAATATCTAAATGGAAAAGAATAATGGTGTTCGTTTCCCGAGCGACCTACTACGTTAGGGAAGGTGCTCAAACATTCGTTAGTCTGACTGTTAAAGGATCATTTGATTTATGGTGGATGGTGCTAGTGGTACGGTAAACAAGCGGGCTATAACGAGACAATAACATTAAATTAGTAATGTCCATTTAACATCCCATGGCGCCGAGTGTAGACAACATGCTATATAAGAATTAGGGCGGGGTTCCTACTGTCTAGATATTATACTATACCAAGTATGCGAAATCACGAAATGTTTATGAAACATTTTATATCGATTAGAAAACTTTCCGACTTATGGCTCTTAAAAGGGTACATCCTGTTCGTGTTTCATTTGATTTCCAATCAAAAACTTTCAGTTTGATGGTGTATTGATGGTGGAAAAATTCTCGTTTTCTGTAACAATAAAGAAAGAAATAATTCTAATACGACGAAGAAACCAATTTAAAAGTCGAACAACTCCCTTAAGTCATTGGTGATATATCCTTCATTACATGGAGATTTTAACGTAGGATTTTCTGTCTTCTTTTGAAGAAAAGATTTTTCTTTTTTTCACACTAACGTTTTCTTTTTCTTCACTTTATTTTATAATGTCCTCACACAGGACTGAAAAAGCGCCCGCAAATTCCGATTACTACAACATTTACCAGACAAACGCTCCAACCTTCTAATCCACTATAAAAGATTAATCTACATGACAGTAATAAAACCTATCTGGATTTAGAGAGTCGGACTTTGGGGTTCCACCAAACCATCGAATTCCTCTCCGTTCCAATTACCACAATCCAAAATTCTTCGTGAAATCAATAATGCTCCTTATTTTGTTCCAAATAAAATAATTCGTGAAGACCTTCATGTCCCTCATGTTTTAATTTCACAATAAACTCCCTACTTATTCTTATCCAGGTTATTTCCAAACTTGTTTCTATCTTAATCCCGGGTAATCCTTCGAGGCGCCTGAAAAGATTGCGACGAGATTAACTAAATTAGAAACAATATTTTAGATTTTTACCAATTGGTAGTTTTTTTACATTCCAATACATGTTATTAGTCTGCTTTTATTATATTCACTTATTGTAGTGCTATTATACAATTTTAAATTTCAATAATAAAAGTTATAATGTTTAACCAAAGCATTTACAAATTCATTACTTTTAGACGAACTACTATAAATAGTTGCTGAAGTATCCTAGTAGTTAGCGTAGTTAGCATAACTTTTACTATTGGATAAGTTCGTCCCAAGTTATGAGCCTTTCACAAAACAGGAGGCGAATCTTAGTTTATTGTGCAATGAACATGAACTTCCCTAATACATATGTGCTTGTTAAGTAGAGAGGTTTACCGAATGTGTGAGATCTTGGATCAAATAGGAGAACTTGAAAGAAAATAGGGAAACCCTTTTTTTTTATATATATAAAAATAGAAAATTAACGCTACTTAGGAGCTTAATGTGGTTTGAAAATTACAAATTCTAAATTTATTCAAACGAATTATATTCTTATTTACTTAATGATGATTATTAAAAAATAAAAAAAAAAAATAAATAAGATAGTAAATGATTGCTTGCTATGAGCAGAAAAAGAAACCAAAATAAGTTCTTGTTTTTTTCCATCTGGAATCGGACCATTGTCCATCTGACTTTTTTTCCACTTGAGGTAAAGAATCCCTCTTTAAATATTTTCAGGACACATTAGATAAAGTGGAAACCAAATATAAAAATAAACCAAAAAACAAAGATAATTATACTGTTAATTTAATGCTCCTAGTTTGGAATAAACCTGACCGGTGAGTGGGAATTTTGAGTTGTGCCAAACTGAGGGCAGCCAGATCGTCAGCCATTCCCGGGTATGGATGTCAGATTTATTCCGTTGGATCACCATGAAGAGAATATTAACTAGAATTGATGGAAATGGAACACACACCACTTCTAACTAGACAATAGCTGGAGGATCGTTAAAAAGTAAGTTAAATATTCATAAAACTCCAACATACCAAAAAAGTTCGTGAGACTTCATCAGGTCGGAATAAAATTTACAAAAAAAGTTTTGAAAACTGCCAACAAATATAACTATTAAAATTGTAGAATAGAAATATAATAATAATAATAATAGAGTTTATTACTTATTCATTTATTTTTGATTGTTCTACAATTGCAACTTTGCGAAACTGCATCTAGCAATATTGTTGCATGACTCATTTCTCCGATTGACAAGGATTATGTTGGTGGCTTGTTTTTAAAAGAAGATGGATTCTTTTCGTATTTATCTTTTACAAAGCGTTTCAATTATTATTATTTGTATTTGTTAAAAATCGATAAATTTTATCAATGTATTTTTTATTAATACATTTTTTTATTCCATGGTCCCCTGATTGTATTCAATATATCAAAATTTCTGTATTTTGTGATTGTTGATTGTTGCATTGTTATATTTATTAATTTGTTTAGTCTTAATTAGCGTGTCTTTTGTTTCTCACTCAGATAGTCTTCAGGCAATGAGTGAGGCCAGGCTGAATCCTTGCTATGCATAGCTCACCACTTTTTACTCTCAATTACCTCTATATATGAAATATATATTGTAAGGGAAAGCATTGGGATTGTGAAAAAATTTGACTTCTCATTTTGGCTCCATCAAACGTACGAACCTAATATTAGCTATTTGACAAATGTACCTGTCCGCGATGTGACAGCATAAATTTCATCAAAATTAATTAATCTGAGGGGGCACTTTAATTCATAGATTCTCTCAAATTTTCACTTTCTGTCACGATTTTCTCAAAAACGGCTCCAATGATTTTGATTAAACTCGTTATGTTTATGAGAGTTTGAGAAGCAAGTATTTTTTAATATCGAGTAGGTTTTATCACTTTAGAAATGTTCTGATGGGGCTTCAGTGGCGAAGGATTTTTTTTTTTTTTTTTTTATTGTATCATTGGAAAGCTGAGTAAACTGTAATCTAGCAATATGCACAAAAATCCACCATTTTATACTTTTAAATTAGGTACCCACTTTCCGACACAGGCGTCTAGGGAGAGTAAAGAGATCATTTTGGGAGGTACCCCACCCAAACAACTAGCGTCTAGGGGGAGTAAAGGGATCATTTTGGGAGGTACCTCATCCAAACAACTAGCGTCTAGGGGGAGTAAAGGGATCATTTTAGGAGGTGTCCCTTCAACCCCCACCCCATATAATTTATTTTTTATTCAACATGTGTAGCAGAGGGGAGTTACTCTACAGGTGTAACCAACCTATCCTATCCAGGGGGAAGGTCAAGATTTATTCAAATAAAAGTCAAACAAGCCAGGGCGGATTCCAACCGCCGCCCTGCAGCTCGAGAATTTTAGAGCGGTTCGCTGTAACAATTACAACGACCTAAAAAACAAAATAAAATATAAGACGGATAAATTCCTCCTTAAGAATACGATTCATTGAAAAATAATTGTGCAGAAAACATGTCGATATAATCTTTTTAAAACAAGATAAAAAATATAGTATTTTAATTTTTTTGTCTCGGCTTCTGGAGCCCATGGGCGCGAAAGAAATTGTACCTGAATTTTTTTTTTGACCAGGATACTTTAAAATAATTTGATAGAGATCTGTGAGAGGCTGATCGTGTTCTCATCTTTCTAATAAACAAAAATAAAATTATTTGAAATATAGTAACAGAGTTTGTTCCATTCAAACATCAATGAACGAGAGGAATTCGACGCTGTATAGAAATAAAAAAAAAATATTATTTTGGCTTAACATATACGTAGCGGGACGCAAACGTGTAGGAATGTGAAGCCCTTTCAAACAAGATGAATCCGTTTATTTTTTAATGTTCAATATATCACACATTGGCTGCTGCTGATAGAACGACTAGTTTTTTTTCACGGTTACATATCTACAAAAAAAAATGTGTTGACGTAGCAATCCCCAAGCAATGCCCATTTCTAGTTCAATATATCAGCATAGCTGGCTTAAAGTAGTCCAGATATTTACACATTCCTCGGAAATGAAATCTCGAAAAATTCCTTTATACCTACGTTAGAACCACCGAAACAAACCATATATAAGGAGTTGGTCACTGTCCGCCATTGAGGAAGCATCTCTCGTACATCTCTCTCGCTCACAGTCGATATTCTTTAGTTTGAAGTTAAGATAATATAGTGAAAAATATCAAAGGTGTAGTTTTAGTGTCTGTGATTGGTTTTCCTTAATTACGAAGCTTGTACGTGAGTAATAATTGATATCTTCTTGAAAATCAAGTTCAAGGTAATCACCAAGCCCTCTGGAATTAAATAAATTCTGTTTCTTAGTTGAAATTTTTGTTTTTAAGTTGATTTTAGAAGGCTAAAACATGGAAATTATCAATGAAAATTTAGGTAAAATCCTCACTGAAATTTCGCAGCTGAAGGAAGCTGTATTGAACAACAGTACTCAAATAACAGCCTTAAACACGAATATAGCCACAATAGTGAAATCTTTAGAACTCTGTATTAGTGAAACCAAAGAAACAAAAACAAGATGCTTACAGCTGGAAAAAATAATCGAGACCCAAAATCAAGAAATAAAACGCCTGAAGTATAAAGATATTGAAAATAATGCCGTACTTTTCAAAATTCCAGAAATTAATGAGAGGAATAAACTAGACACATTTGAAAATATTCAAGCAATATTCCAGAGGATTGGAAAATCAATAAATAAAACAGATATCAATGATTGCTTCAGGATAGGTAGAGAAGGAAACAAGAGACCCATCATATTAAAATTTTCTTCCAATCTGAAAAAACATGAAATTATGGACTCTAGAGACGCTTTGAAGGATATGGGATACATCTTAACCCACGATAGGCTCAAAGAAGATAGAGATTTTTATAAAGAAGCATTTCCATATTTAGTCGAACTTCGTAAAATGAACAAATCTCCAAAAATAAGAAATAGAAAAATTATGTTAGAAAAAACTCTTTACACGTTAGACGAAATTAAATCATTCCTCCCAGACTTTGACCCGGTATTGATTAATAGGAAACCCAGGGGATCAGAAGAATTTCAAAATAATATCGCCACAAGACTCGAGAAATACTCATTCAGGCCCCGATCTGGTTCCGAACCAAATGCATCAAGTCAAAACAATAAACCAATATAGCAATTGAATCATACTACACCTACAATAATTTATTGGAATATTAACGGATATAAAAACATTGCTGATTACAATGAAAACTTTAAAAAGACCGAAATTGTATGCCTCGCCGAAACCTGGCTAACGAAGGAAATTGGAACCAACCCAAGATGCCTGGAGGGATTCTCCTGTGTATCATCACCAGCTCAGAAAACATCAAAATATGGAAGAGGGAGCGGAGGTATCAGTTTATTCTACCATAACACGGTATATAGCTTAAAAACCTTAACCATAACAGAAATGTATATATTTACAAGGGTAACAATAATTCAAACCAAAACATCATTCATAATTGTACACACTTATCTTAAACCTAGTTTAACAATTCATCTAATTACTGAATCATTAGGCAAGCACTTAACTAAAACAAAAGAAAAATATAATAATGATTTAATTTTAGTCGTAGGGGACCTGAATTGTAGATTAGCGGAATTAAATCAGTTAGATCCCTATATGTTGTCAGAAACTGATCTATTTAGTGAAAGACACAGCTTTGACAAAGTTGAAAACAAGAAAGGTAAAGCCATTATTGAAATGATGGAAAATAGGTCCTTTGTATTATTAAATGGTAGGACCCGAGGAGACAGGCAAGGGCACTTTACTTGTATTCAAGCGCGGGGTCAAAGTGTAGTTGATACTGCTTGGTGTAATCTCGAACAGGCTCATAATGTTGCGGATTTTATCATAGTAAATAAACTATCAAACTCTGATCACTTAGCTTTAAAGATAACACTTAAATACCCAATGTCGTACACATTTAAACCAAAATTTCCAATAACAGACAAACCATATAATGTAATGAAATGGGATAGTAAGAAAAAAGATGAATATATAAATCTATTAAAGCATTCCCCCAGAGTAGGTTTGAATATCCTTGATTACAATTCTGATACTGATTATTTATACAATAATTTATCAAATTCAATTCAACAGACCGCGAGCCAGCTTGGCCTAATCCGTCGAAAAAACAATGTTACAAGCAATAGCCTTAAAAGAAACAAAAATTGGTTCGATCATGAATGCTTAGTCACAAAAAAATGGGTTAAGAGTAATTATAAAAATTGGAAAAAGAATAATTATAATGAAGAATTAAGAACAGTTTTTTTGGCCTCCAAAAAATTGTACAAAAATTTTCTAAAATATAAGAAAAATTCCTATGAATTAAATGTAATCAATACAATAAGTAACACTACCAACAGTAAACAATTCTGGCAAACAATAAATAGCTTTCGTAATACATCCAATCCAACCAATCCCATAACAATAGAAGCCTGGGAATCCTACTGTGAATTTAATTTCCCTACATGTGAACTTAAACAATACACTTATTTTGGAGTTTTACATCCTTTACTAGATTCCCCGATATCAATAGAAGAATTACAAATGTCTCTAGATAAATGCAAACTTAATAAAACCCCAGGAATGGATAACATTTCGTATGAATTTTATATAAATCTACCACAGAACTGGAAACTATATTTATTGACGCTTTACAATAGAATCTTATACACCGAGATAATCCCGAGGAGCTGGTCTAATATACTAAACGTACCAATCTATAAGAAAGGGGACAGAGCGGAACCGGACAATTACCGCCTTATCTCATTACTTAATTGTATTCTAAAAATTTTAACTCAAATTTTCTTGGAGCGATTAATTTTGTGGGATGAGGAAACGAATTGTATTCCCGAATCACAATCAGGCTTCAGAAAGGGTCGCGGATGTTTGGATAACCTTTTTACATTAAATACCGTCGTTCAATACCAAATAGGTTTCAAAAAGCAACAGCTTTTTGGTATATTTATCGATTTCAAGAGGGCCTTTGACTCGTTAAATCGAGAAATCATGTGGGAAAAGTTATTCAAGATAGGTATTAGCCCCAAAATAATAAGGTTATTCAGAAATCTGTATAACTCAATGACGATGAGGATTAAATGCCATGGCCACAATCTTACAAGTGAAATTAAGGTGACCAAAGGGGTGCCTCAGGGTGAGGTTACTAGCCCATACTTCTTCAGTGCTTTTTTAAGCGATATGGAAGAATATATGAGATCAAAGGGGGCTGATGGGATTCAAATCTCGCATTCATGTAATATTATGATATTATTGTATGCAGATGATGTGGTCATATTCTCAGATTCATATTCGGACTCATTAAAAAAATTAAAAATTCTTTTAGAATACTGTAATATTAATCAGTTAGAAGTAAATACGGCTAAAACAAAAATAATTCAGTTCCACCGAGGTAAAAACAAATTAATTCCAAAAATTAAGTATAACGAATCAGAAATAGAAATCGTTAAATCGTATACATATTTAGGTATAACAATATCCAGTTCCGGAACTTTTCTAAAAGCAGCTCAAATGGCAGAAACAAAAAACAGAATATCAACTGGAGCAGTTTTAAGCATATGCAGTAAAGCTAAGATAAGAAATTGGCAAGCTAGAATTAGATTAAATGAAGCCATTAATACCAGCAGTTTATACTATGGTGTACAAATTTGGGGGTTAAGATATTCTGATAGGATAGAAAAAGCCAACTTAAACTTTTATAAAAATCTTAACTCTCTTTGCAAAACCACACCAGCTTGGATGATAAGATTAGAGTTTAACATAACCAATAGTAAATGTTATGTGTTAAAATATTGTTTAAAATGGATTTATAAATTATTATTGATGAAAAACAACAGATTCCCCAAAGAATTTTATTTAAAACTCCACGAAATGTCTCAAAAGAAGGACATTATAAAATTTAACTGGTTATGTCAAATCAAGCAGTGGCTTAACGAAATAAATCAAGCACACATACTTAATGAATTTAATGCAACATTATTCAAAAGTAAAATATCCCCGGTAGTATATAATTTTAAAAATTATCTCGAGCAAAAAGATAAACTGCAACTACTATCTTCTAAATATAATCCTTATTATTTGAACATTTATGACCCAACTGACGAAATACAAAGTTACCTAAATTTAAATCTGCCATTCAGAATGATCAAAATAATAGCGCAGTTAAGACTTTCCGGCAAATATATCATTAAGCTTTCCCTAAAAGATAATACTTATATAATTAACACATTAGAACAGT